>OY856414.1:862256003-862718503 GCA_963693085.1 Alisma plantago-aquatica | reverse complement strand
ATTGGATTGGCACACCTTTTAGCACATCAGGATCCTAACTAAAAATAATATTTAGCATATAATCTTGATTATTATATTTACATTGTTCCAATCAAAGAACGTTAAGACGCATTTACAGACCACGATAATAACCCAATGCGGCATTTTATTCAAGGCGTAGGGCAAGGCCATACTTTTTAGGGTGAGGTGGCAAGGCGCCACTAGGGGTGTGTCTTGCCTAAATTGTCGCCTTGGCTATTTTGTGGGTCCCAGGTCATGGTAATGGCTTTTAATGTGTTTATATTATCCCAATGCTTCAACTTAAATATTATTGTCTATATAATGTGCCAAATGTCAATGTTATTTGGAATTTGCTACTCTTTGTGAAAGGATTGGGCCAAAACAATACCTGGTAGAAGCGGGTTCTCCTTAATTATATAAGGTGAGAACATTTACATAATAGACCCTACATATAAAGGAAATACTAAAGAAGTACATAAATAGAAACTATTTTCTAGTACTCTCCCTCAAGCGGGAGCATTCACATCATGCATGCCCGGCTTGGAATTCATATATTAGAAAGTTGAAGATGGAAGTGGCTTGGTGAAGATATTTGCCACTTGTTGCCCAATGCAAACATGAGGAGTTTGAATCTTCTTGGAGAGCACCAAATCACGAACAAAATTGCAGTCCACTTCAATATGGTCTGCTCATGAAACCCTGGATTGCTGGAATTTTGAATGGTTGCCTGGTTATCACACATGAGAGAGATCGGTGTCTCAATAGACACTCCCATTTCAGACGGTATATACATAACCCATTGTAGCTCACAACAAGCATGAGCCATTGCTCGATACTCAGCCTCTATGCTGGACCGTGCTACCAGATTTTGTTTCGTGCTCCTCCAAGACACCAAGTGTGACCCAAGAAACACACAATAACCAGAGGTAGACCGTCTAACTCCAACATCACCTACCCAGTCAACATCAGTATATCCAATAAGCTTCAAGGGGGTGTGCGAGATCTTTCCCTGTGAAGTAAGTGAGACCCTTCCATGGCGATCATTTAACATGACGTAGAATCCGAGTAAATGGCATCTAGTGTGATACCTTGGGCGCACTCAAACTGGCTAACAACTCCCACAACATATGAAATATTAGGACGATTAACTGTAAGTAAATTGGTTTCCCTAGAATCCTTCTATACTTTCAGGGATCTGAAAAATCACTATCATCGGAAGCAGATGCCTTAGTATGATAATCCATAGGAGTGGAGACTGGTTTGCGTTGTGTCATGCATGTCTCTACAAAAAAGGTCTAGAACATACTTCCGCTGAGAGAGGTTTGTGCCCTTCTTGGAACGTAGAACTTCTATTCCAAGGAAATAGTGGAGATTGTCCAAATCTTTTGTCTGAAATTTTGTTTGCAGCCACTCCTTGAGCCGTAAAATGCCAGTGGAGTCATCACGTATGATGACAATATCATCTACACAGACAACCAAAATAATAGTGCCAGTTGACGATTTATACACAAATAAGGAATGATCAATAGAGGACTAATTGAACCCAAACTGTATAAGTGCAGCACTAAATTTATCAAACCATGCTCATAGTGACTGCTTCAGGCCATACAAGGATTTCTTCAATTTGCATACCTTCTGATACTCCCTCTGAGTAACATACCCTAGAGGTTGCTCCATGCACGCCTCCTCAAGAAGATCACCATGAAGAAAAGCATTATTGACATCCAGCTAAAGAAGAGGCCAACAGTCAGAATGAGTAGCCACAGAGATAACGATATGCACATAATTGAGTCGAGCAACTGGGAAAGTCTCAAAGAAGTCTACACCATGTGTCTTAGTGTACCCCTTGGCTGCCAAACCAGCCTTTAGGCGATCAATAGAACCATATGGTTTTTGTTTAGTAGTATAGTCCCAGCGATGGCCTACAATTGAATACCTAAGAGGAAGATCCACCAAGTCCCAGGTGGAGTTCTCATGAAGGGTTGCCATCTCACTATCCATAGCTTGGATCCATCCATCATGTCGGGTTACTTCTATATAGGAGCGAGGAACAACCATAGAGTCAATCTGAAGAGCAAATGTGCAGGTTGTTGGGGACAGATGAGACAAGCAACAAACACTCGAGAGTGGATGGTGTATAGTGCAAGATCGATACAAGCTACAACTGAAAGGTATAAGTCTAAAACAGAAGCATCAAGAGAACTCTTGGTAGGAACAATTACCTCAGGAGTGACTGACAATAAGGAGTCAAACTGTTGGACTGATGACGCTACATCCTCTTGGTGATGCCATGCTCGCCTGGTTAAACTAGAGGAAAAGGTTCAATAGGTGTAGGTGTAGGTGATGGTGGTGGTAAAATGGTGGCTCTCTCTAGGACACTCCCATCACATGGCACAAGAAGTGGCGGCTCTCTCTCATGCTCAAATATACAACCACTCCTAGGTTGTGCTCCCCCTCACGCTGGATGCTAAGTCTGGAACAAGCTTTTGAAGACTTTGCAAAGACGGATGCACATAGCGACAATGCCATTGTAAGGGAGAGTAGTTGAAAACGGTAGACGTGATAGATGGAATCTGGCGAGCTGGGTGACCAACTTCAAAGAAGTAGAGATCACCTTTCCTAGATCCCCCACCAATTGTCTTCCAACTCCTGGGATCATGTAACACAAAGAAAGAGTCTCCAAATATTACCAAGCATTTCAAAGAATCAACCAGCTTAGCAATGGACATTAAGTTAAAAGGAAAGACTGATACATAATGTACGGACTGTAAAGGCAAACCAGATGATGTTTGTACAATTCCAGAAGCCTAGACTCGCCTGATAGACCCATCAGCATGTGTCAGAAAAGAATGTAGCATATACGAGTCTGAAGAGAAAAGCATAGATCGTATACCCGTCATATGCTGAGAGGCCCCAAAATCCACCACCCATGTAGAAGATGGATGGGAGGCAACAAGCTAAGTCCCTGGTTACTTGTATCCGAAACCAGATTGACACAGGAGCCAAGGGAAGCTTGTTGGGTAGCCTGAAGAAGACGATCATACTCCTCCTTGGAGATCATAACATCTAATTGCATTTGTTTAGAGGCTCCAGATGTGGATGATCCCGAAGAAGTAGTCGTGTAATGTGCAACACCAATACGGCGGTCGACCATTCTTAGAATAGCATGTTTCCTCTATATGAAGTTTCCCACATAATGTACATTTGTCCCTAGGATGATTGTCTCGTCCTCAACCAACACCTCATTCAGTTCCTTTGGTGGCAGTAATAAGAGAGGTATAATTCTCGGAGTGTTGTCCTCCTAAAAAGTAGTAGAAACATACTCGACGGAAGACTGTTGAATCCTCACAAAGGCTTCTTCAAGAATTGGCAGCTTGTCTATGGCAAAAATAACACCACTCCTAGATGAAGTATAGATAGGATTTAACCCAGCTCTTGTTGTTACCAGATCATCCCTATCTTTCATTTGATCACTAGTTTTATCAACTGGTGGAAACTGAGTTCCTGAGAGATGGATAGTATAGCACCAAAATAATCCTCTAAAGTGTGATTATCTAGTCTTTATGCAAAGAGACGGTCATAAGTATAGAGGCAAAGAGCATTCTTCTCGTGAGAGAAGTATATCTTTTAGCTTCCCAAATTTGTTTTGTTGTGGACAGAACATAAACCTGGAAGCAATCTGGGGAACCATATAACCAAGACTTCACCAGTCCATTATGTTTCTGCCAAGTAGAGTAGTCTTTGCTACCTTCATCGGGAGGCTTTGACTCAATAATATTCACCTTCTCTCGCAATTCAAGAACGGTGTATAAAACATTCATCCAGAGGAGATAATTTTGTGAATTAAGCTTCACAGAAGTTATATGAGATTGATCATTGTAAACAATTGTAATAAGCAACTACATTTCGTCTCCCATAGTGAGATTGGATAAAGATAACAGCAGCAGACAAAGAAGATTGTCGACAACACGCCGTGTAGAAGACTTGACACACTTTGTATGGCACTAACACGCCGCGTTGAGAAATATGCATGTCGTGTCAATTGGCAAAACAGAAAGCAGACTTTTTTTAATCTCTCCGACATGGGAGTGAGGAAGTGACACGCCTTGTAACGGTCGGAGATGTAAACTTTAGTAGTCGACAACATGTCGTGTCAGTTAGAGGACACGTTGTGTCTGTCTGAGGCGTAAACTCCAATAGCTGTCAACAAGTCACGTCACTCGAGAACACGTTGTGTAACTTGCGATCTGAGCGAAGACCCTGCACAGTCATGACGATCTCTAGGCTGCAACACACCGTGTGGCCAACATGCCGTGTTGGTGGTGGCTGATGCACGATGGACGGGAATTAGCTCTGTCAAAGAGATAAAAGACCCCGGGAAGACGCGTCGGGCGGTGACGAGAATCAGCATTGTCACCTACTTCAATAGACGATGCAAAAGTGATGCATCAACAACCTCGAAAGAATTTAGGCACTCATCCATGTACAAGGACTACATGGAGAGGAAAGAAGAACAAGAAGGGAGTTGTTCCTCCTTTTTGCAGGATTGAACGAGCGACCTCCTCTCCTTTAAACAATCATCGTGCTTTGGTGGAGAGGGAGGGAAATCGATCGAGGGAGACCGACGGGCAGCATTAGGCAAGAAACAAAATTGGCGGCATTGCCTGACGGTAGTGGTGACGATGACAGAGCGGAGAAGAGACAGGAAGAGAGAGAGGATGTCCGGCGGCTACCGTTACAACCCTAGGGCTTGCTTTGATACCATGTGAAAGGATTGGGCCAGAACGATACTCGGCTAAAGCGGGTTCTCCTTTTATAATATAAGGTGAGAACATTTACATAATAGACCCAACATATAAAGGAAATAAGAAAGAGGTACATAAATAAAAATTATTTTCTAACACTCTTTATATAAGTTTCCAGATTTGTATTGCTCAACCGTTCAATTTTAGTCCTTTTAGAGTGCTATGATATGAAGGATGGTCATTAGTTTGTTGAAAACTTAGATCTATCTTTTACATTGTTAGTATCATTCTCTTCCTGTTCTTGACATGAACAATGGTGAAAAATATTATGAATGTAATTGGATATGTTTTTATATCACAAAAAAGGTGTATATAAGGGATAAACCATTACTATATATTACCATAAAATATATGTATACGGGGTACGAAATGTTTACAGCAATCATCAAAAAATGTGTACAACTAGGAACAGTGTATAACTTTTTAGTGTGATAAGTTGTCAATGCATCAACCATCAAGGCGCCGAGTCTTAGTGCCTTGATGCCTCGTCACCTTAGCATGTATGGGCAAGGTACACCCTCAAGAGCGCCTTGTCGCCTAGCCACACGCTTAGTATCCAACTATGCACACATGAAAATCATAATTGTGAGATGCCAAACTCCTCCATGAGCATCCACAACGTCATTCAATACATATGGTCATAACTTATAAGCTTTTAAGATGTCAAGTTTAACACACTCTTGGCTCAGATAGTATTAAAATCAACCAAAAGACTATCCAACAAAGACTGTGCAATTATATTGTGCCCATGAATGAAAGCACCTTGGTTACTAGAGGCCACTGAGGGAAGCACTCTTGTAATTATGTCTCATACTAACTTGGACAATATCTTGTATATTATACCACAACATACGCCAGGAGAAGCCATTCATGCTTGACGTAGTGATGTGTATAGGAACTAGAGCAAGGAAAGTATGTTGACTCATCATGACCCTCCCATCTTATACCCATCAGACCACTTATACACACATTAGGGGCGATCGTGCTCCAAGCGTGTCCAAAAATGTGCATCAAACATTGTGACTTGGTGTAGGATCAATGTTGTGAAAGTAGTCATGTTTTCTATATTCACAAAAGAGAAAAACTCACTCCTATAAATAGGAGGTTGTACAAGGAAGCGAACTGAAAACCCTAATGGGCCTCTTTATACAAAGGCTCATGTTACAGAATAAAGAAAGAACTTAAACATAAATACACTTAAACAGTAAAAGCAGTAATATATCTCAATACTCCCCCCTCAAGTTGGAAACTTGGAGCATATATGTCAATCATGCCCAACTTGCAGCACAGTTCCTCAACTCGCTTGTCAGAGAGAGGCTTAGTAAATATATCTGCAGTTTGCTCATGTGCTCGGTCCTCTCATGGAATTCAGGATTGCTAGCAATGAAGGTAGCGGCCCAATTATCATAATACATCGGGATAGCATAGGTGATAGGGAACCCAAAGTCTGCAAGAATAGATTCAATCCATAATAGTTCACAAGTAGTACGTGCCATTGCACCATACTCAGACTCAGTACTAGATCTGACAACGACATTTTGTTTCTTGCTCCTCCCAAGTAATCAAATTACCTCCTAAGAAGGTACAGTAACCAGAATTGGATCTCCTGTCATACTTGCATCCTGCATAATCAACCTCAGAATATCCAATAACATCAAGATGCCCAATTGTTTTATAAAATAACCCCTATCCAGGTGCGTTCTTCAAATAGTTCGGAACACGTCAGGAAGCCTCCCAGTGACATTGTCGAGGGCAATCCATAAATTGACTAAGAACTACTACAACAAAGCATATATCTAGTCTAGTGACGGTGAGATACAAAAGTTTCCCGACTAGTCGCTTGTAGCAATATTTATCTTCTAAGAGATGAGTGGACTCAGCCCATAGATCATGTGCCTGATCCATAGGCGAGACAGCAGGTCGAAAGCCCAACATTCCAGTTTCAGATAATAAGTCTAGAGTATACTTCCTCTGTGATAGAGATACTCCATTTTTGTTATAAGCTACCTCAATGCCAAGAAAGTACCGAAGACGTCCAAGGCCTTTGGTTACAAAGTGTTGCATAAGATACTTCTTTGTATCAGCAATCCTTGTGGTATCACTACCATATATAATGATATCATCCACATATACAATAAGAGTAATAATTCCAGAAGTGGTGGTCTTGATAAAAACAAGAAATGATCACACTGAGACCGTGTGAAATCAAATTGCTGCAGTATAAGAGAGATTTGTCAAAATATGCTCGAGGACTCTGCTTAAGACCATAAATAGCCTTCTTAAGAAGACAAACTTTTCCAGAATACTTCCCACTCAGCAACATAACCTGGAGGTTGGGACATATAGACAGTCTCCTGCAAGTCACCATACAGAAAAGCATTTTTTATGTCTAGTTGATGCAAACGTCATCCTTGATTAACATAAACAAAAATAAGAATACGCACAGAATTAAGACAAGATAGACAGTCTCCTGCAAGTCACCATACAGAAAAGCATTTTTGATGTCTAGTTGATGCAAACGCCATCCTTGATTAACAGAAACAAAAATAAGAATGCACACAAAATTAAGAAGAGCAACAGGAGAAAAAGTTTTAGAATAATCAACTCCAGATTCCTGTGTATCCTTTTGCAACCAATCTAGCTTTTAAGCATTCAATCGTCTTATCTGGTAGATATTTAACAGTATATACCCAACGACATCCAACATGATTGCTACGTGGAGGAAGATCAACAAGGACCCATGTTCCAAGGGATCGAAGAGCATCCATCACCTCATCCATAGCCTTTTTCAATCCAAGATGTAGAAGTGCTTCCCGAACAATCTTTGGAATAGAGATAGCAGATATGCAGTTGTAAATTTAGCCATGGAAGCATTTATATGATTTGTAGAAACATGTTTAGAAATACAATATTTTGTACCAGACCATTGTCCTTTCCTTAAGGCAATAGGCATGCCCAACTCAAAAAACTGAATAGAGTCAGTAGAATTACCATTAACTGGTGGTGGATCATCAGTCTCCGAAGAGGTCATAGCAGGGGATACTTCAGGTAGAGGTCTTTTGCTCCGCCGCTCATATACCTTCAGAATAGGAGTGGAAGACTTGCCTAAGGATGGGACGATAGAAGGTGGTACATTACGAAGTGATACATTAGGAGGGGGCACCTGTTGACTTGGTTCAAAAAGAAAAATGTACCTTCAAAAAAGGTGACATCCGCACTAACATACAATCATCGTGCAACAGGATCAAAACATTTGTACCCCTTGTGTCCGAGAGTATCCAAGAAAACAATGACAAACAACTCGTGGAGACAGTTTATCAAGTCCAGGTTGGTGATTGTGAACGAAACAAAGGCAGCCAAAAACTTTTGGTGGTAAGCAAAAATAGATTCATGTGGGTAGAAAAAATGGTAGGGGATTTTATTTTGTAGGATGAAGGCATACGATTGATGAGGTAGTTGGCTAACAGAATGGCATTAGGCCAATAGGACTTGGGAACTTTCATTTCAATTATAAGAGTATGAGCAACATCAAGAAGGTGTATGTTTTTCCTTTCAGCAACACCATTTTGTTGTGGACTATAGGCACAAGAGGTTTGATGAAAAATTCCTTTGGAGATGCAAATCTTTTGAAAACCATGTTGCGCGTATTCAGAAACATTATCAGTGCGGACGAATTCAGTAGCGGCAAAAAAATGAGTTTATTTCATTCAAGAATTTGGAGAAAACATCTAAATTTTTACAGCGATCTTTCAACATATAAAGCCAAGTGGCACACCAGTACGATTACCAATATGACATGGTCCCCAATTATCGGAATGATTAAATAAAACAGACTAGGACTCATGTTATCACAATGAGGAGAATACACAGAACGGTGATGTTTTCCAAGTTGACAAGATTGACATGTAAATTTTTCAGAAGACAAACTAGGAAATAAGGACTTCAGCTTTTTGGTTAAAGGATGACCAAGCCTCAGGTGCCATTGATAAAGAGAAGTAGAGTGAGCCATAACAGCAGTAGTAGGCAGATTTGACGAGGTCTGTAGATAGTACAAGCCATCTCCACCTTCATATCCCCCACCAATCGTCTTCTTCGTCCTAAGATCCTGCATGGAGACAGTGTAAGGAAAGAAGGTTACACTGCAATTTAGAGATTTGGTAATTTTACTAACAGACATCAAGTTCAAAGGAAATCTACGCACAAACAGAACAAATTTAAGGAAATTGTTGTTAACATCCCCTATTCCAGTGACTGGAGAAGTAGATCCATCTGCCAGAAGGACAGGAGGATGATATGTAGATTTCTTTAGATAAGTGAAGAGATATACCAATCATATGGGTTGTGGCACCAGAATCAACAATCCAATCTTCTTTTGTCGAAGATGAAAAAGCTTGAAGACAAGAAGGATCACCGGAGTGTTGAGCAATGTTCGCATGAGGTGTGGAAGTAACTACAGAAGCGGCTTTGATTAGCTTGTGAAGGTCAGACGAACTTAGTATCACCATCTGAGAAGTAGCACTAGATGTATATGTAGATTCTCATCAGCATCAGTAGTAGAGACTTGGTTTGCCCATTCGGGCTTTCCATGTTTCTTCTAACATGTGTTCTCAGTATGATTAGGCCGTTTACAGAAGTTGCAGTACCGAGACTAAAGAGGAGAAGACCCTCTTCCAGAGGACTGAGGAGGCCCTCGTCCACCATTGTTAAAACCTCTGCCCCATCCACGAGTAGAGTTACCACATCCTCATCCAACAACAACTAGAGCAGCATGCTCTTCTTTGGTAGCAGAAAATACTGAGCAAGATAGCCGAAGATAAACATCATCCAGTAATGGTTCAGATGCAAGGATTTGATGACGGACAACTTCATAGCTAGGAGGCAAGGATGCCAAAAACTGGCATAGCTGGACTTCATCTTGTTGTTTTTATAGTTTACTGAGATATGTAGATAGCGGATGGTAGAGTTTGAGCTCTCCCCAAACACCTTCGAAGGTATCAAAATGTGAAGCAAACGATGTAGCTTCGTCAAATCTTAGAGAATGCAGGTGTTTATAGAGTTCAAAACTCGGGAGGCATTTCCCTTACTGGAATAGATCTGAGCAATATGATCCCAGGCTTCCTTGGCAGTGTCAGTAAACATGAGATTGGTGGATACATGGGATTCGCGGCTATTTAGAATCCAAGACAAGACTTGAGAATCACATCCTGCCCATTTCTTATACTCGGATTTCTTTTAGTCAGTAGTTTCATCTTTGGGAGGAGGTAGTTCGGCGAGATGCTCAAGCTTGCCCGAGGAGTGAGCATAAATTTGAAAGGATCATGCCTACAAAATGTAATTAGCTCTGTTAAACTTGACAGAAGTGACACATCTAGCATGTGTCTCCATGATCTCGAAGGAAGATGAAGCCATGGAACAATAATAATATCCAAGGAGTCCCCAGAAGCAGTAACACGTTGTGTCTAGAAAACGACACGGCGTGTCAAGAGAGGACAGACGTTTTCAGAGGCAGGGGACACGACGTGATAAAATAGGACACGGCCTAACAGAGGATAGCAGCAGACAATCACCTGGAAAAGGACACGACGTGTCAAAAATAAGACACAGTGTGTTAGATGATTCACAAATTTGAGGCACGGTTGTGTCAAGTTGTGACACGGCGTGCCAACAGTCAGGGCAGCAACAAATCAAGAGCAAAAGATTTGCCAGATTGAGACACGGGGTGTCAAGTGAGGACACGATGTGTCAAAGGTCGGGGCAGCAGCAGATCAGGAGCAGAAACAAAATAAGGTCAAAAATGACCCAGATCAAGTGGCATATACTATGATTCACCGAGAAGTAGGGTGATATGTTGGATATACCCAATCATACCAATAATATAATGAACAAAGCCCTAGAACAGGTGGTCATAAATGACCACAGATCTGTCGAACGTTTCTTCCGAATAACAGTTCTTCGTGGCATAAGAACCTTGGAAAGACCGTCGGCCATGTCCCTAGATCCTCTTGTTGGAGAAGGGGATAGGGCTAGAAAGAGAGGCAGATCTCCTTAGGCGTGATCAGCAGCGGTAGTGAAGATGGAGGATGCTCGCGCCGACGGCGGCGGCTGATGGAGGGAGAGAGAGAGAGAGAGCGGCGGCGGCGGCTGGTAGAGATCAGGACTAGGTATCTTGCTCTGATACCATGTGAAAGTAGCGATGTTTTCTATATTCACAAAAGATAAAACTCACTCCTATAAATAGGAGGTTGTACAAGCAAGCGACCGAAAAACCCTAATGGGCCTCTTTATACAAAGGCCCATGTTACAGAATAAAGAAAGAACTTAAATAGAAATACACTTAAACAATAAAAGCAATAATATATCTCAATAAATGCCACTACCCAAAGCATGCCATTGATCTCCTTGTTAGTGGTGTATGCGCAATAGGACATTTTGCTCAAATAGAGTCATGTACTTGAATAAAAGCACAATAGGGTACACCACACATCTATCTAGGTTATTGCAAAACCCCTCTGAGAAAAGAAGAAGCCTCCTACAAAAGTATCTCTTGCCCTTGGACTTTGACGTTGTTACCCTCAAGTAGACATCACATGGAAGTCTTTCACTTCATCAATCCTTAGTAGAAATAGTATTATGCTCAACATCCTACTTCATCCTATTCCATTGCCAAAGGAAACCATCTTCAACTTTAGATAGTTGAGCTAGCCCAATCAAACAGTCACAAAGCCAAATGGGGTAGACTACACATCTAGGTCATTGCAAAACCCCTTCAAGAAAGAAGCCTCCTACTAAACTATCTCTTACCCTTGGACTTTGACATTGTTACCCTCAAGTAGATAAAAAATGGAAGTTTTGCACTTCATCAATCTTTAGTAGAAAATGATATCATGCTCAGCGTCCTACTTTGCTCTACTCTATTGCCATTTCAACTTTAGATAGTTGCCAACTAGGGCTAGCTCAACAGGTAAAAAGGGTGTTTTGTTAAACAGGAGATCATGGGTTCTAATCCCCTCAGGCATGAATTCTAGGGAAAAACCTCCTAGAAAGCGCAACAGTTAGAGATATCTTACAATGACACCAAATGCTAACATGTATGACATTAGGGTGACCAACCACCACACGTTTAACCTCTAGATTTACATTACGGGGTTGGGTCCAATGTGGCCTTGTCTGGGAGGGGTTCCTAGAGATTAAAAAAACAAAATGTCATATAGTTGAACTAGGTGTAATTGAGTAGCTAGTTTCTCCTTGAGAGATAAACATCCAAGGGATGTTATCTTTTAATATGGATGAAACTCGTCGTATATCCATGCCAGAAAATATTTAAGGTTGGATGTGCTTTCCTTGGCAAAAACCCAAATTTGATTGTCATCCTTATGGCAAACTCTACTCTAGAACTTAGTTATCATGGTTCCCTAGTCGCTAGGCAAGGCACTTCAAACTAGACACCTAGCCTAGGAAGCACGGACACTTCCCGGGAGGTGTTGTGGTCGTCCTTGACAAGTGCCCGACAAAGACACGACGTGGACATGCCCTTACTTATCAAGGCGGGCGCCTAGGCATCCTAGGCGCTCCACATGTCCCTCAAACCTAGGCGCCTAGGGTAAATAGGTAAACTGGGCAAACTAGGTGGGTTGGGCGGGCTAGGCGGTCAAGGCGACAACCTAGGCGCTTCTGCTGCAACTGCTGCAAACGGATCAGTCCATATACACTACTGCTTGTTTAATTTTCTGTAGTCACTCTTGTGTCTCCTATTCTTGCTTCTTTTCTTTTCTTTGTCTAATAACTGCTCCTGCATTTCCTATTCCGGGTACTGCTGCTACTTAATTTTTTGTGACTTCCTCCTATGTCCCCTCTTGCTGCTATGTCCATGTTATTTATTTCAGAAATTCACACTCATATGTCTCCTGCTCCCACATCTACTAGACTACTAATACTACTTCTATTCGCATGTTTTCTTCTATTTTTTCTGACTTTTTATTGCTGCTACATCTCCAACAGCTACTGTTGTATGTGCTAGAGTTTCCTGATCTTTTCATCGTCGCCCGAGGTCTCCTCCCACAATTACTTTACAGCTGTTTTTTTGTTTATCTAACTTGTTCCTCCACATCTCCTAGACCGCTGTTGTACGTTTCTTTTTCTGACTTATTCCTACAAGTCACTTGCATCTCCTTTTTATTTTTTTCTGTTTTCTTTCTCCTTCAGTTCCTACTTATCTACTCCTCCTGTTGTTATTCCTCCTCTTAATTCTCCTTCCTCTGATCTTCCCAACAGTTATCAATAGATATTAGGCATATGACAACATTTAATGAACAAATAATTACAAGATTGCATGTAGTATCATGTGTATAGATAAATAAACATGTAACTGAATAAATATAAAAAAGAAAAAACGACCAGAAAAGCCTAGGCGGGCTAGGCGCCCATAGGGTGAAACCCACCGCCTAGCCGCCTTGACAACATAGATAGTTACTTTAGATGAGTTGTCTGATAGGTTTGACACATTCTTGCTAGAGCCCACAAGGACCATGCTAGAGATGGTTGAGATAGATTTCATGACAATATGCAATTTTGTTGATGTATGTGTTGGCCATAAAATATGTCATTTTTTATTTTCAAAACAACATGGGCACTAGGTTAACACGTTGTCATCATAAAATATGAGGCTTTTCAAAAACTGGAGGCATATGTATATGAATCGAGATAACTGTCGGCATTATGAAGTTTTAAATGAGCTTCAACTAGAATGATAACAAGTCTACAAAAAGTTAATCGTCTCACGATCTCGGTCTGCTTCTTCTATCATCTCTCTGATTTCTTCTCGACTCAACCTGACACCCAACTCTTTTGCAATGTTCAATATATCTGAGGATGATATCGCCCCCTAAAAAGAATGAACAGGTTAAGGTCAAAAGAAGTTCTTCGTTGCAGTAAATGTAAAGATCAAAAGTAAAAGATAACTTTACATTTTTATCATGGTCGATTATGCGGAAAGCTTTTGTTAATTCCTCTTTCGTGTCCCTCTCTCCCATCTTGGCAGTCATCATCTGTTCAAATTCCTCATATTCAATTGCACCACTTCCATCTTTGTCAACATCAGCAATCATTTGCCTGATTTGCTGTTATGTATGATATTTCGTCTTTTAGCACCAAGGTAAATGACATAAATACAGAAAATGGGAAGCATTATAGAGACTTGCACAAAATTAAAACATGAAAGTGTAAATAAATGAGTTTTCCGTTGTATATATACATGTGTATCATGTATTGTTGGATGCAGCTTTATTGACGGGTGAATAGTGATTACAAACTAGACGCTCGCTCGTGAATGCGTGAGTGCATATAAATATATAATACATATATAACATACATAATATATATATATATATATATATATATATATATAGAGAGAGAGAGAGTCAGGCTAGAATACACTCGAGTTTACAGATCGGACGGATACACTCAAGTGTGTTTGCATTTCAAGACTACTTTTTGCAAGATGTAAACCATTGATCTTCACCGTCATACTATAACTAGGCTACATAAAAATTTTAAGCCCATTTGGATGAGTGTAAGTCACTCATCCAAGAGCAACAAAATCGACGTGCGAAACTAATTTGAAATGCATAATTTTTGCGGTCTTTATAACATGACCTCTAAATGTCCAAATGTGCTCAAATTTTGCGTATGAGCTATTCACAACATGTTTAAGAAGATCAACGGATTAGATTTTTGAAAAAAATATTGCATCATGAAAAACTACTTGAGTGTATTCTGCTCCGAATACACTCGAGTGTATTCTAGCCTGACTCATATCAAGTGTGTTTGCATATCAAGACTATTTTTTGCAAGATGTAAACCATTGATCTTCACCGTCATACTATAACTAGGCTACAATCAAATTTTGAGCCCATTTGGATGAGTGTAAGTCACTCATCCGAGGGCAACAAAATCGACGCGCGAAACTAATTTGAAATGCATATTTTTTGCGGTCTTTATAACATGACCTATAAATGTCCAAATGTGCTCAAATTTTGCGTATGAGCTATTCACAACATGTTTAAGAAGATCAACGGATTAGATTTTTGAAAAAAAAATATTGCATCATGAAAATCTACTTGAGTGTATTCTGCTCCGAATACACTCGAGTGTATTCTGCTCCGAATACACTCGAGTGTATTTTAGCCTAACTCTCTCTCTCTCTATATATATATATATGAAAGGTGAGTAAGGGTCTGAGGTTATCATATTTTATGAGTATGTCTCAATAGAAATAGAATACAATAAGTAGAAGAAAGCGACTGAGCTCAGATTATTATGCAGCACTGAAGTTTTACTCAGATTGATAATTTGTATGCAACAGCTACGTGTCAAGCCAAGTTATACGGCAGTGAATGTCAAGCTGTGAAGAAACAAAGTGTTCGCAAGATGGCATACTGGAAGGGGGGGGGGGGGGGGGATTCCTGAGAAGAAAGTAAAAAGCACAGAAATAAGATATGATAAATATATTAATAAAGTGCTACTAGCATGTACCAGGGACAAATTATGAGAGGGTTTAGATGATATGAATATTGACACTGTAGGCTGGCAAGTATAATAGTTCAAATCAACATTTTTAAGCATAAAAGTATAACAGTTCAAATCAACATTGTTGACTTTTATACATCTCGGTGAGAATATGACCGAAAAAATAACTAACAATAAAGATTTCTGCAGTGAACCCAAACAGAGCTGGGATCAAGACTTAGATGGTGATTGTTTCACGAATTCCAATCTGTGTAATGTATAATGCAAATTGGATAGGAAATGAACAAAGGGAGATCAATATAGCTAGGATGCTGATTCACTGTATATTGAATATAGCAAAATAGGACTACTTTCATTAAGAGTCGTTCAATTTTCAATTGAACTTAACTGGAAAAGGCCTAATATGTGAACTTTATTCAGCATCCTTGTAAACAATTCTTCTAACTTACTAATTACTATTTTGCTTAACTTTGTTCAAGCTAAGATGTGATGGAACCATTGACCATAAAAATAAGAGAACTGCAACCAAATGAAATAATGGAACAGATATGGACCGCAAAATACTGATCGGCTATGAGAATTTAAAATCTAATTATTTTCCCAAATGGGAATATAAATATGGCTATGAATTGGATGGAAATTTTATTAGATTTTATCATGGAACCTAAATCGAAATTTAGAGTTTAGACCAGATTATTTCCATATGGTTTTGAGCATGCCTGAGTGTGTGGTCTTATGTAAGATTCAAGCATAGACTATCGAAATTAAAAAGAAATATTAGTTGTACTATGTCACTGAGAGCCAATACAAATCATCCACCTATCTTATGTATATTGGAGTACTCCCTACTCCTAAACTAAAATTATAAAGGAGAATAAGCGTGCTAGCATAAGTGGTTGTTTTGTTTATGAGCCCACCCACTTATTCCGCACTTATGTTCGTATATCTTATTCCATTTAAGTGGTGATCCATTAATCAACTAAGGATTCATGCATTCATCCTTACTTATATATATAGGAGACCATGTGATTACTTTTAGACTAATCAGAATTTCTCCGCAATCACTTCATGTATCAAGAGTGCTAGAGCCTGGAGCCCTAATCTATCTGAGTTGCCACCTCCTTCTCCTTCCTCTTCCTTTCCCTCTATGTCATCGTTCTTCTTCTCCCTTCCTCGAGCCACTACCCTCTTTGGCTAGCTTATTAGCAACGGAAGCATCACATGCAGATGGAGCTCCAATTATGCAATTTTATCATATATTGATTTAGGATGGAGCCCTCCCTTTATATATATACTAGTGAACGCACACGTGCACATGCACGTGGCATATAAAATTTGTTGGAAATGTACGGGAAGAAGACTTGTCCGTGAAAGGGTTCATACGGTAAAAGATATTTATGTTGGTTGTTTGAAAGGAGAGAATCAAGGAACCGTTTTCGTGGGATGGAGAGAGAAATACAGAATTAAAGATAATAAAAGTTAATAGGAGAGTGTGTGAATAAATATTTGTAGGAGCAAAATTCCTTGAAAAAAGGAGAGAAGAGAGTGAATCAAGGAGAGCGCAGCATCAAACTCACTATTTTTATAGTAGTATATATATATATATATATATATATATATATATATATATAGAGAGAGAGAGAGAGAAAGAGAGAGAGTCAGGCTAGTGTACATTCGAGTGTACCGGAGGCACCATACACCTCAGTCATTTTTGAAGATGCAATAAATTTTTGAAAAATCTAAACTGTTGATCTTCTTAATTATCATAAGAACATACTATATAATAAATTTAAGCTCATTTAGACACTTATAGGTCGTGCATCTAAAGGAGGCAAAAATCATGTATTTCAAATTAGTTTTGTGCGTCGATTTTGTTGTCCTTGGATGAGTGACTTACACTCATCCAAATAAGTTCAAAGTTTGTATGTGACCTATTATTATTGTAACCATGAAGATCAATGGATTATATTTTGGAAAAACATGGTCTAGATAGGCAAACACCATTGGGGTGTACGGCGTGATCTGTACACTCGAGTGTATTCTAGCCTGACTCTCTCTCTCTCTCTCTCTCTCTCTCTCTCTCTCTATATATATATATATATATATATATATATATATATATATATATATATATTCTTATTCAGCAATATATATATTATACCTTATATCTTGTATGGGATTTAACAATCCTTAATAAATCTCAATTTTCTGTTTCGAAACAAAGTTACCTTCAAATAATTTCCGTTGTAGGCATGTGAATTCCTATATCAATTTTCCCAACCAAAAACAATGTTTTGACCAAAAATGCAATTTCAACAAAAATGAAATTTCAACAGGGTAACCATTTCGATCAAAATCTTAAACCATGCAGGGGAGCAGTCAGTTGCCGGTCTCCGGGGTGAGGATCCAGTTGGAGGCCCCCATAGGGGTACTACTCTCGTCGTCGTCACTCCCCTTGGAGTCCATGTTGTCGCTGCCAACCCCCTTGAGGATCCTGTTGTTGCTGCCTTCTGCAGCCAGCCCCTCCAAAGGGTGCTACAGCTGTTGCAACCCTTTTATGGTCGGTTGTCACTCCTTTTGGCTATGTGAGAGAGATCTACAGCAGCATCAACTCTTTTTTTAGGGACCCAAGTTCTGTAGCTTCTATTTACACGGTGAACTGATCTGTCATCACTTGATACTACCATGTTGACTGGTAGCTAAAGGGCAAATTTCCTTATATCTTCCAACTTCCCGAAGGAGAGCCTCACTCGTGTGAAATAAGGGATTCTAACCCGCTTTTTATGTCGCCTGCACATGAGAACTGCAGTGTGACACCAATTTTTCCTATGAACTTCAAGGCCACATATATGTTGTTGTTAGGGGCACTCAAAGTCATGCTCTCCTCAACACAGTGTGGAATATCTAGGACGCTTTGTGGACAAGGCCAGCCCAACCCACATAACATCTAACTATAAAGAAAAGAGAAAATAAGACCCAACCCCGTAGACTCCTCAACCAAGCCCCAACTCATCAAAACCCTCATCCCTTGCCTCGAGAGGTGACCAGCCTCACCCTCTAATTGTTGTTGTTCCCTTAGAGAACATATGAAACCGCCTCTTGCAGCAGTTGCTGCAAGTAGCAGCTAGGTCCTGAAGTTGCTGCAAGCAGCCACCATAAAGAGATGGAGCTGCTACAAGCAACCTTTGCATCAGCAACCACTAGGAGTAAAAGCCACCATAAGCAGCAGCCGTTTGCGACAGCCATTTGCAGCAGGAGCTGCCAACACCTAGAGCATCCATTAGAAGCAACTTCCTTCCCTTTCTAGGAACTCCTTCCCTCTTCTTCCTCTTGATTTTCTTATCTATTTCCTTCTCTCCTCTTCTTCCTACTTTGTTGGTCCTCTAATGTGTCCACTCCTCCACCCACCTCTTCTTACTACTCTATCAAAACCTCTCATTTCCTCCTTTTCCTCCTACTAACATGCAGTCATGTTTCGCTTTTCTCTTCCCTCTACCCTCCACTCCTACATGACTACTAAATGTGTTATCCTCTTGCTTAACCATCATCATCACCACCCATACACATCTCCCCTCTATCACTATTGCTTCCACTCCTCCCAATACTCCACATCTAAATTAGTATTGGAACCTTTAAATCATTTTGTGTAATTAAGTTCTAATGATTTTCTTGTAATCCATCATTCTTTGATATTATAATAATTTAATATATTATTTTGCATGCTAAATTTTATACCGTTCAGCATAGTGGGTTTGAATACAAATGTGAAAATAAATCGTGATCTTTGTTTCTGCCTGTTGTTAAGAATTATGGAGCTTGTTGTGTTTATAAATAAATTATATACATATACATGTGTTTAGCTGTATATATTTGGGATTAAGAGAGGCATTCTCTCCCCCTCTCCCATGGCCGTGACGGAGACTGAGCGTCCGGGAGGGTGGTTAACCAAGGCGGCAGCTGGGATTCGAACCCGGGTCCCTTCATAAGGAGACACCGTGTTTGACCACTTGAACCACTCCTTGTCGACTTAAATGTATATATTTATGTAAATATATGTATATATGTATAAATTGTCGTGTCCAACGCCGTGTCTGTGTCCTATATTTTTTAAAATTGTCGTGTCTCGTGTCCATATTCGTGTTTGTGTCCGTGCCCGTGCTTCTTAGCGACTCCTCCTTCAGGCATCTAAAAATATGTGGAATCAACTCTCACGTGTCTATTCCCATAAGCAAAACCCAAGAAAGCGTTTGAGATTTTTAGGTCCCTTGCCATAAACATTATCGTACTAGTACACCTATGAAGGATTACTACAACAAATCCAAAGGACTCAAGGATGAGTTTGAAATGTATCACCTGCTCATTGGACATATCACTGAAATGCAATGTCGGCGCAAAGAACTTCAGTTGGTAATTTCTCGCCAGCTTGCCTTTCATGTTTTCATGAGTTGTGAATCAAATTCTAGTAGGTGACCATTCTCCTTCGTTGGAGGATGTTCTCAAAAGAATACAATGTGCTCCCTCAATTAATACATCTACTAAAGAGATACTTACATACGCACTAGATGTTCGCTCCTGCAATAGAGGGGACGAGGTCATGGACATACTACGGGTGGAGCAAGCTGTGCACACAGACAGCCAAACCCCGCTAGTCACCACTGCAATTTTTCTGGGAGAAACAATTACATTAAGATTGTTGTAGGGTGAAACATGGCACACCTGCATGGGCTAAGGAAGTCATGACTGGACAGCCAAATCCAGATTCCACTACAACCTCGACTTCAGCACTTGCTCCCTCTGTTGATTGCCTTCATTCTGAACTTGAGAAACATCTTGAAGAGTGCCTTCCTGCACAAACTTTTACACCTGCATGGGCTAAGGAAGTCATGACTGGACAGCCAAGTCCAGATTCCACTACAGTCTCGACTTCATCACCTGCTCCCTCTGTTGATTGCCTTCGTTCTGAACTCGAGAAACATCTTGAAGAGTGCCTTCCTGCACAAACTTTTACACTCGTCAAGATGGAGGTACTGCCTTTCTTTGATGGGTGATAGATTACGGAGCCTTGACACATATTATCAGCAATCAGTCTTTACTTTCTAGTCTTGCTACAACTATCTTTATTCCACATACTAAGCTTGTTGTTCGATCTCGAATCTGCTATAAAAGGGATTGAGAATATAGATGCATCTACTCTGCTTCTAAAGTCTGCTCTTTATGTTTCGGAATTTCCTTTAAGTCCTCTGTCTGTAAATAAAACTATGAAAGCCTTAAATGCTCGATCACTTTTAACTTGATAGTTGTAATTTTAAAGATCTCTGCTTGAAGACGAGAAGTGGTTAGAGCCATGAGGGACAAAATGGACTCTATTACCTAGACATGAGGAGAACTTCTACAGTTGCATGTCGATCTACAATTGTGACCGGTTTACAATGACACTATCACTTAAGCCATCTATCCTCAACAAAATCAAACATTTACTTCTTGAGGTATAAGTATTATTACTTAAGAACACATGCTTTGTGCATGATCTCTGTCCAACAATACTAAACTGGATCCTCGATCCACTAAATGATTTTTCATAAGATATTCCAAAGGTATAAATGTTATTACGTTGTTACTAAACGATACTTTATCAGTAATCAGTGCCAATGTGGTTTTCTTTGAGAATTCACCTTTTCTCTAAGTTTGCATGATGCTCTACTCATGTTCTTGTTCTTGAAGTTGAAACACATAACAATCCACTCACATTGTCTACAGATAAGCCCCTTCTTGTATATCAAGGAAGAACATGTGCCCCTACTCCAGCCATGGCCCCTGCAACATCCTATCATCTACCTTCGTCGGGTGATCCAAGTACTCTCCTGTAAATGCTAAGCCCATCTGATTTGAACTCTTCCCATTAACTTATGCATCGCATTGCATTCTATTAGTAATTTGTGTTCTACTGCTCATCTTGGCTCTAGCTTTGCCTATTTTACTTCTTTTTTAGTTGTATCTATTCTTAGGACTACAAATCAAGCTCTACAACACCCTACTCGGTACCAAGCAATGGAGATGGAGTGTGCAACGAGTGCTCTAACTGACCACTGTACCTGGAATCTAGTTGTTCCTCTCGCTCATAGTTTTCAAGGTGGCCAGGTGGTGGCCTACTTTGGCTGAACGCCCAGGACACCTAGGCTGCCCAGGCAGTCGCCCAGGCGGTGACTTTTTTAATTAAATAAAAATGTAAATTTAGTTATTCTACATAAGTATATATGAATATTACACCTGAAACTGTATAATTCTAATCCAAACCCCCCAAAATAAGTTATAATAGATGTAGTTTGATGAATTAAATTAAATAAGAGGCGACAAGATAATTCAAGAATGAAAAGTTCACACTAATTGCATACATTGCAACTCTAGTAATCCTTAAAATTTTGTAATTGCTCTAGTAAATCTTGAAATTCTCTAATTGTATTACATTTAAGAAAAAATTAAGTAGAGCATAGAAATAATAACAGGTGTATATCTACATTCCCAATATAATTAATAAAAACATTACAATATATAACAAAGAATGTAATAATTCCACATTTTCACTTCTATATATTAGAACATAAGGTGTAGTTTATAGTTGTATACCCTAGTTTTCAACAATAAATGATAAATGTCAAATGTCAAAATGATACATTGTTGCTCCTAGAACGAAAACATAGAAGGTGAGCCATGGTACTTGGGCCCTTGCTTTGGTATGCCCAGTAAAAAAGCGGTCACCCAGTCAGGGTAGCACCCGCCTAGGGTCGACTAGCCGCCCAAGCGCCCTATGAGGACGCCTATTTGGGCAAGAAAGTTGGGCGTCTAGCTAGGCGACCCCCCTTAAGCGACCAGCCGACTAGGCGACGCCCAGGCGAGCCCTCAACAACTATGTTGCTCATTGCTCTCTAGTTGGTTTTCGATGGGTCTTCATTGTTAAATATCAAGTTGATGGCACTGTAGAACTACTAAAGCATGTCTTGTTGCTAAAGGGTATATACAAACTTATGGAGTGCATTTCCCACCTGAATTATGTTTTTGCATTTAACTTTGTTGTTAACCTTGATTGGCCTTTAATTCAACTTGATGTGGAAAATGCCTTCTTATATGGGGGCCAGCAAGAGGAAGTTTATAAAGCAGCCTCTTCGGTTTGTAGCTCAGAAAGTGTACAAAAGCATGTAAACTCAAAAGGAGATCTATGGCTTGAAACAAAACCTAAGGCTTGGTTCGATAAATTAAGTCAATTTTTTTGTTCAATTCAATTTCAAATGGCCACATTGTGATCATTTTGTCTTTATCAAAACTAATGATTGCGAATTATCATTCTGGCTAAGTATATTGCAGATATTACGCTTTTTGGTAGTGACAATGATGGGGTTCAAGTCAAGGAATAACGAGGGAAACACTTTATCAACAAAGATCTTGGCAAGCTTTGCTATTTTCTTGGGATTGAAGTATCTCATTCTTCTTCTGGTGTTTGTCGAGCTCTGCGCAAATATGTTCTTGATCTCTTACATGAGACTGGTATGTTGCCAGCTAAATCAGTAAGTGCCCTCTAGATCACAACACAAACTAGGATGACGATTCTTCCACAATGTATCCATACAAACAAAACAAAAGATTGGTTGGGAAACGGACATACTTGACTATGATTAGAGCCGACATTCCCTCTGTTATTGACTTGTTAGTAGATATTTGAATAAGCCACAACAATGCCATAGGGAAGTCGCATGCTACATTCTAAAATATATGAAATGCTCCCCAAGAAAAGGACTCTCTATAAAAGAAATGGGCATTGTAAGATCATTGGATTCTCTGGCTATAGATGAGACAGAAAGTCAATGTGTGGACATTGCACTTTTGTTGGAAGAAATTTGATCACTTGGAGAAGCAAGAAGTAGACTGTTGTAGCATTATCTAGTCATCGTCATCATCTAAGCCTCAGTCCCAACTATGTTGGGGTCGGCTACATGGATCCTTCGTTTCCATTCAGCTCTATCATGGGCCATAGACTGGTTGAGATGTCGAGATTCAAAATCTCTCTTTATAAGCTCATCCCATGTTAATTTAGGTCTTCCTCTTCTTCTATTTATTGTGCTTGACAGCATTATCTAGTGCAAAAGCTAAATATAGAGCCACACCTCACACTAGATGTGAGCTTTTTTGTGTTCAGAGTCTTCTGAGAGAATCTGGTATTTATTGTGATGAACCCATCCTTGTGTTTTTTGATAATAAGGCCTTCATCCTCATTACTAGCAGTTCTGTATTTCATGATCGGACCAAACATATTGAGATGGATTGCAATTTTGGGAGAGAGTTGATTATGTATAAGCACATGTCTACTCCCTACATCGGGATTGAGGAGCATATTGTTGATATCTTCACAAGTCCCTTCCAAAGTCGAGATTTACTGTTGTGGTGGACAAGTTGGACATGATTAACGTATATGCTCCACTTGAAGGGGAGTACTAAGATATATTTTACTTTTTGTTGTTTCTCTTAGTTACGTTAGTCCCAAATTAGTTGTTTTAGTTTGCATTACCTCTCACCTCCTATTTTAAGAGAGGTCTTGTCATTGTTTTATCCTTTAAATACAATATTTATCACTAAACAAAACTCAATGACAACAATTATCTTTTGTGGGTGACCGATGTGTGCTCCTATAGTCAAAGAACAAGCTCAAGTTCATTATAAAGATCCTCCCACAAAACCCTAAGATGATCCAACATGGGAGCTAGGAAACTGGCAAGTTATCCACTAGCTTTAAGGTAGCATGGAACCCCACACTACGGTGGAATGCATATATCTCCACAAGCTTAAGGTGATGTGGGAGGAGATGAAGCAATTCTACATGCAAAAGAAGAATGGCATCCACCTCTACAACATCATGGTCAAGATCTTCTTTGAGCATTATTAGTATATATGTTTTATGTTTTATGTTTTATGTTTTATGTTTTATTGTGTGTTTTAGATTTGTCTTGTCTTTAGCTTTTCTTTTATCCCATATAGCCTAATTCGATTTCTTACTTACTCTCTTACCCTATAAAAGAGAGTGCATTGTATTTGTTTTAGATGTCTCAAAAAAAGTTCTCATTCTATATGGTATTAGAGCCATCACCACCCCCCAGCCTCTCCCGCCACCACCCCCCACCCCCCTCCCTATCCTGCCACCACCCCAACCCCCCCCCCGGCCTACCCCTGTCACCACCGGACTACCCAGTCGTAGTCGTTGCTGCCCCACTAACCAACCTCTCCTCTCCTCCATCAACCTATCTTCCCTCTCCTCCTATCCTCCACCTACCTCACTCTTCCTCCTTCATCTCCAGACACTTTTTAAAATAGCACGTTGAAGATCTAAAAGGACCATCTTTGTTTCCTGCCTATACCACATGGTGGAGTAGATCTCACAACGCGGCGATGTAGGTCCTTCTTCTCTCTAATGCCCCTATGCAGGTTTCTCAGACTTGTTGATCTAGATCTGCTACTGTTCTACTACCCCTATGCGGGTTTCTCGGATTTGTTGATCTAGATCTATTACTGCTCTCTACTGCCCCTACGAGGATTTCTCAGATCTATTAATCTAGATCTACTACTTGTACTATTGTTACTTCTCTGTGTGTGTCATCACTCCAACTTCTATGGCGACTACAAATCTTCCTCGGTCTTTGTGTGTTATGCCCGTGAAACTTGATGGATCGAACTATCATTTTGGCCAGCGTCCTTTGAACTATATTTTAAAGCCCAAGGGTGCTATTCCCATATCTGCGATGATGCTAAAATTCTTGTTGATGCTACGGCTAATGAAAAAACCAAGCAAGCCTATGCTCGGTGGTCCAAAGATGATTTTGGAGTTATGATGTGGATGGTGAATAGTGTCGAACCGAAAATCAGTCAACCTCTCCTTCGCATTCAGAATGCGAAAGTTATGTGGGATCAACTATCCCATATGTACTCTCACCAACAGAATCCAAAGAAGGTCTTCGAGATCTTCAGAAATTTGGCAAAAAAGGAGTATTCAATTGGGAAGACAACTACAACCAATGCTCAGCAGTCTGGGATGAATACAAAGTATGTCATCCTCTTTCTTCTGACATCAAAGAAGTTCAGCGGCAACACAACCAAACTTCCGTCGGTTCAGTTCCTGGTTGGACTTTCTCATTCTTGCTCTGGTGTTGTTGACCGGATCTCATCCAGCATCCCTTACCCACACCGAGGGATGTTCTCAAGCGCGTTCAACACCTTCCTTCCATGTCCTCCCTACCTGCTACATCTTCTAATCACTCAATCCTTGCGGTCCACTCCTGCTGGTCGAGGATGTGGACGTGGCCACGATCGCAGTCGCGGTGTTCGTGCGTTTAGTACTCCAGGACGTGGTCTTCCTCCTGGCCCTTGACAAGGACACCCTCAACCTCCTACTGTCAACCACTTCTGCAACTTTTGTACGCACACGAACCATAATGAGAATCGTTCTAGGAAAAACATGGTGCGCCTGTCTAGGCGAACCAGGTCTCCTCTTATGCCTCTAAAGATTTGACTATTGCTGCCTCCAGTTCAACTCAGCCCACAGTTGAGTGGATTCATTTGGAGTTTGAAAAACTTCTCCAGGCTTGTCTATCTTGCAAACACTGGCTCCAGACAAAGGCTCTTCTGCTTTACTTGCATTTCTTGTTACATACAGTAAAAATAAATTGGTCATTGACTCAGGACCATCAACTCATATCTCTAGTTGTTTTGTACTTTTTACTGCCTTATCTAAAACGACTCGGGTTCCTCTTGTGACTGTGGTTGATGGGACTCAGTCTAATGTTTATGAAATTGGAGCTAAATCTCTATCTAAAGGGTTGCCATTAAAATTTGTCTTATATGTTCCAAGGGTTCCACATAATCTGTAATCAGTGAGTAGAACTATTAAGAGCCTTCAGTGCTCAATCACTTTTGATCATGAGGGTTGTGTGTTTCAGGATCTCCACACGAAGACAAGGATTCGTTTGGGCCATGAGGGACCTGAAGGACAGTACTACCTGGATGTGCCGTAATTTGCTACTGCTCTGCTATCATCTTCTCATCTATGACTGGTCTTCACACTATCGTTTGGGACATCCCTCTGTTGCTAAACTGAGATGTCTTTTTCTTGAAATTTCTGATAAACAATTTGTGTGAATCTTGTCAATTTGGCAAACAAACTCGGATTGTATTTCATAAGAAAAAAGAACTGAGTTCTACAAATCTGTTTGATTTTGTTCATGTTGATTTCAGAGGACCTTGTTATGTTACTATCCTGTCCGGATTTCACTACTTTATGATTTTTATTGATGACTATTCTAGGACAACTTGGTTGTTTCTCTTAAAGGATGGCATTAATATTTTGAACACTATCAGCACCTTTTTCACTGAGATCCAAACCCAGTTCAATTCAACTGTTAAAATCTTTAGAACTGATAATGCCTTAGAATTTATGCAAAAATCAGTGGATCAGATTTGTACTGCTCAGGGTACCATTCATCAGACTTTACGCTCTTATACACTACAACATAATGATGTAGCAGAGAGGAAGAATGGCCATCTTCTTGAAGTAGCACGCACTATTCTTCCTCACTATCATGTTCCTACACAATTTTGGCCTAAAGCTATTTCTACTGTGTGCTACTTACCAAACTGGATGCCTTCTTTTGTACTACACAATCAAGTCCTTGTCTCTCTTTTGTATCCCGATGCACCTTTGTTTTCTGTACCGCCTTGCATCTTCGGCAACACCTGTTTTGTTAAGAATCTACACCCCGGGATATCTAAACTTGACCCCCGCTCACTAAGTGTGTTTTTTTGGGATATTCACGAACACAAAAAGGATATCGATGTTATGATCCTGTCACAAGACAATGGTTTGTTAATGTGGAAGTAGTCTTTTTAACACATGTCGGACTACTCAGAATAGGGGTCTGCTTTTGTCAAGTGATTTGTTGGATTTCACTCTCATGTCTCGAACGGTAGGGCGTGATCCTAATGAAGCAACTGAAGTTCTTCCTCCCATACAAGTGTACAAAAGAAAACCCAAGTTGACATCTTACAGTTCCTTCCATGGCCCCTCAACAACCAACTCCTCTGTCGACAGATCACAACACCTCCCAAGTAACTTCTGGCCTACATCTTCCCATTAGGGAAAGGAAAGGTGTTTGTTCCTGCACTCAGCACCGGATTAGTAATTTTTGCTCTAAAACTAGTCTAAGCTCTAGCTTTGCATGTTTTACTATTGCTATATCAGTTGTTTCTACACCAAAGATTGCTACACAAGCTCTTAAGCATCCTGCCTGGCGTCAAGCAATGGAAACTGAAATGGTTGCTCTTCACGATCGTCGTACTTGGGATCTGGTTGATCACCCTGGAAACTGCACTATTGTTGGTTGTCGTTGGGTTTTCGTTATTAAATACCAGCCAGATAATTCAATTGAATGGCTGAAGGCTCGCCTCCTAACAAAAGGTTATACTCAAACCTATGTAGTTGACTGTTTTGAAAAAAATTCCATGTTGCTAGACTATATTTTGTACGGGTACTTATATATGTTCTTGTAAATAATGATTCGCCTCTTTTTCAACTTGATATTAAAAACGGCTTCTTGTATGGTGACTTGCATGAGGAAGTCTACATGGAACAACCGCCCGATTTTGTTCCTCAGGGAGAGTGTTCCAAAGTCTACAGACTCAGGAAAGCGATCTATGGCCTAAAACAAAGCCCACGAGCATGGTTTGATAAATTGAGCCAAATTCTTCTAAAATTTCAACTTCAGCGCTTACATTTAGAATACTCTATTTTCATTAAAAAGAATTCCAGGCTTGTTACATTCGAAATACTTTATTTTCATTAAAAAAAATTTCAGGCTTGTTAAATGATATAATTTTGCCTGGTAGTGATACTAGTGACGTTTTAGCTACTAAAAGATATCTAGAACAACATTTTCTTACTAAAGATCTTGGCAAACTTAGGTATTTCTTTGGAATTGAAGTGTCTAGATCTTCGTCTAGTGTTTGTCTTTCACAACGCAAATATGTTCTACATATTCTGACAGAAACATACATGGTTGGTAAACCTGGTAGCACTCCTCTGGATCCCAATACCAATTGGGATGATGAATCTTCACCACCTTATTATGATAACAACCAATACAGAATATTGGTTGATAATCTTATTTATCTTATTGTGACTAGAGATGATATTATTGTTGTTGTTAGACTTGTCAGCTGGATAAACCTCGACAATGTCACTG
Organism: Alisma plantago-aquatica; assembly: GCA_963693085.1. Taxonomy (NCBI): domain Eukaryota; kingdom Viridiplantae; phylum Streptophyta; class Magnoliopsida; order Alismatales; family Alismataceae; genus Alisma; species Alisma plantago-aquatica. The sequence goes on along the minus strand of OY856414.1, from coordinate 862,689,900 downwards.
GGATGTTGTCTGTCATACCCTTAAATATATGGAAAATTCTCCAAGGAAAGGATTACTGTATTGTAGACATGGGCATTGCAAATTCACTGGATATTTTGACTATGACTGTAGTAGATGTGACAGGAGATCTACCTCTGGCTACTGCATTGTTGTTGGCGGGAATCTGTTACATGGCCCAGTAAGAAGCAGACTGTAGTTGCTCAGTCTAGTGATGAATCAGAGTACAGAGTTATGGCTCAAACTACTTGTGAATTAACGTGGGTCCAAGGACTCCTGAAGGAATTTGATATCTCTGATTCTAATCCTATTTCCATGCACTGCGACAATAAAGCCTTCATTTTTATTGCTAGCCATCCCACCTTTCAAGAGCGCACCAAGCATATTGAGGTGGATTGCCACTTTATTCGCAATTTGTTCTCTCTTGTCGCATCTGCACTCCTCATCTCCGGACAAAAGATCAGGTTGTTGACATCTTTACCAAGATACTTCCCAAGTCTTGAGTTTTCTGTAAGGGTTAGGGTGCACAATGTGTGTACCCCGTATATTTATAAAGAGAACAATTACATAGAGGTCCACATAGCATAGGAAAAAAATAAGTGAATATAAAGAATTGAAATAAAATATTGTTTAACACTCCCCCTCAAGTTGGAGCATAGATATCAATCATGCCCAACTTGTCCACAACAGAGCTAAAATGTTTCTTGGCCAGCAGCTTTGTGAAGATATCAGCAACTTGGTCTTCTGAGCGAGCAAAAGGAGTGCAGATACGACCAGTCAGAATAGATTCTCTGATAAAGTGGCAATCAACTTCAATGTGCTTGGTCCGCTCATGAAAGACAGGATTATTTGCAATAAAAATAGCTGCTTTATTATCACAGTGCATAGGAATAGGAGCAAAAGATCCCACATCAAGTTCTTTTAGAATAAACTACACCCACAGAAGTTCACATGCAGTATGAGTCATAGCATGGTACTCGGCCTCAGCACTAGATCTAGCAACAACATTTTGCTTTTTGCTCTGCCAGGTAACCAGATTTCCACCAACAAAAGTACAGTAACCAGAGGTAGATTTTCTTACTATCTTACTTCCAGCATAGTCAGAATCAGAATAGCCTTCAAGAGAGCAATGACCATGTTTTCTATAAAAAAGGCCTTTACCAGGAGCTTTCTTCAGATATCTCAAGATACAACACAGTGCTTCCCAGTGATACTGTCTAGGCTTGTCAAGATACCTGCTAACAAGACCAACAGCAGTAGAAATATCAGCTCTAGTGACAGTCAAATAGATCAGTTTGCCAACCAGTCTTCTATATCTTTTACTATTAGGATACAGAGGAGATTCATCATCATCCCAATTCACATTAAGATCTAGGGGTGCACTGATAGGCCGAGCTCCAAGCATTCCAGTTTCCTGTAGAAGATCAAGAACATACTTTCGTTGTGATAGAACAAAAGCATTAGCAGTCTTAGAAACTTCAATCCCCAGAAAGTATCTCAGTTTACCCAGATCTTTAGTGACAAAATGCTTGAATAAGTAGGCTTTAGTAGCATTGATTGCAGAGAGATCACTGCCAGATAAAATACCAGAGGACGTCTTTTTAATAAAGACAGATTGATCAACATGAGATCTGAGAATGCCATAGGTAGACAGAATCTTGCTCAGTTTATCAAACCAGGCACGTGGACTCTGCTTGAGTCCATAAATAGACTTTTTGAGGCGGCAGACTTTATGTGACTCCCCTTGAGCAACAAACCCAGGTGGTTGCTCCATATAGACCTCCTCTTGGAGATCACCATAAAGGAAGGCATTCTTGACCTCCAACTGGATAAGGGGTCAATCCAGATTGATTGCCACGGAGAGCAGATGTTGCATCAAATTTAGTCTGGCAACAGGAGAAAAAGTTTCAAAGTAATCAATACCATAAGTTTGAGTGTACCCTTTAGCCACGAGGCGGGTCTTCAGGCGTTCAACAGTTCCATCAGGATGATACTTGACAGTGTAAACCCAACGATATCCAACCGGTTTGCAAGCAGAAGGAGGATCAACCAAATCCCAGGTACCTCTGTCAGTGAGAGCAGCCATCTCCTCAGTCATGGCATGTGTTCAAGTCATACTCTGTAATGTGTCATGCACATTTTTTAGTACAGAGACAGCAGAGAGAGCAGCAACAAAATTACTAACATGAACACTCAAGTGTGCAGTAGAGACAAAGTTAGCAATATTATGAGATGTACATGATCTAGTACCTTTCATGAGAGCAATAGGTAAATCTAGATCAGAAGTTACCTCAACAGGGGCAGGACCATCTGAAGGAGAAGATTGGTTGTCAGTTGGGGGGGGGGGGTCTTGAGCAGGAGTAGGTTGTGGCGGTTGAGTCCTGCATTGGTAAACAATGAGAGGAGACGTAGTCTCATCAGGTTGCAAAGCAGATGTAGAATCACTAATAATGGACAGAGGCGCTGTAATGAGATTTGAACTCAACACGTTCCCCTTAGTAGAGTAGTATGGAGTATCCTCAAAGAAAACTACATCACTGCTCGTGAACCACTTCTTAGTAACAGGACTATAGCAACTGTATCCTTTGAGTCCGTGAGTATCCTAGAAAAATACATTTTTCAGCTCGAGGAGACAACTTGTCTTGAGTTGGACAAGTAAACGAACAAAACAGGTCGACCCAAAAATTCTTGGGAGGTATAGAAAACAGAGGAAGATGGCGTTGTAGCACTTGTACAGGAATTTTATTCCCAACAACAGAGGAAGGCATACGATTTATCAGAAAACAGGCAGTAAGAACTGCTTCTGGCCAAAAATGTTTTGGAACATTAAAATGCAGCATGATAGTTCTAGTAACTTCAAGTAAATGCCTATTTTTCCTTTCAGCAACATTGTTCTGTTGGGGTGTATAAGCACAAGAAGTCCGATGAATTGTACCCACAGAACGACAAAATATTTCAACATTTTTTTGAACAAATTCCAAAGCATTATCAGTACGCAGGATTTTAATAGGCATAGAATACTAAGTTTTAATTTCAGCAAAGAACTTATTAATAGGCAGAACTTAGGATATATCTTTCAACAAAAACAACCAGGTAGCTCGGGAGTAGTCATCAATCAACAAAATAAAATATTTATTGCCAGACAAACTTGGAACATGACAAAGACCCCATACATCAACATTCACCAAATCAAAATATTTTTGCTACCAATCTTAGATTTTTTGGGAAATACAGTTTTGGACTGTTTGCCTAATTGACCTGCCTCGCACTGAAAACTGTGCGTGCCTACACCAGAAATAACATCTTTTAATTTATCAGCTAACGGATGCCCAAGTGTAAAATGCCATTGTAATGAGGAAACAGAAGACGATAATGTTGAAGCTAGAGTAGTGTCAATCCTTTTCAACTCATCCAAGTAGTAGAGTCCATCAGGTCCTTCATGCCCCCCACCAGTCTTCATCCTCGTGCGAAGGTCCTGAAAAACACAAGTAACCGGTGCAAAGGTCAGACTGCATTTCAGATTGCTACAATTTTACTGACAGACAGCAAGTTTAGCGGAAAATTTGGCACATATAAAGCAGATCGCAGAAGGACTTGAGCACATATATCACCAATTCCAAATACAGCAGATTTAGAACCAACAGCAAGCATAACAGCAGATTTAGAACAAGGTTTAGAAAGTCTATAAAAGAGAGAACGATTGCCAGAGATATGAGAAGAGGCTCCAGAATCAATCACCCATTTGGTATTACCATCACTAGAAGAAGGAACACTCAAAAAGGAAGAATCACAACCACGGAGACGTTTCGGATTTAGCAGCATATGAGGAGGAAGCACCGGTCCTCTCAAGTAGGAGACGTTCCACCTCGGAGCAGATGAACTCAGCAGTGAAGGCGCTCAAGGGAGCAGCAGAATGTGTCTGAGAAGCACCCTCAGACACAGCATTGGCCCACGCAGGTGTGCAATGTTTCTTCCAACATCTGTCTCCAGTGTGATTGTTGCGGCCACAGAAGTCACAGTACCGCTGAGTAGCGGCACCTCAAGAAGCATCAGCAGATGAGCCACGACCAAGGGAGCAACGGCCAAGCGACCCACATCCTCGTCCAGGAGCAGAAGAATGGTTGTTCGGAGGTCGACCGCGACCCCTACCACGACTACGGCCAGACATAGCAGCAGGAGCAGTAGTGCCACCAGTGTCAGAAGGCAGATCTAACGAAGAAGCCGGCAGTTGTAGATGCTGAAAAGCACTCTCCAATGTAGGTAAAGGATCACTGGCAAGAATCTGGTCAACCACACCAGCATATGAGTCAGGAAGACCGCAGACCATAGAATTAAATGTCCGATTTCGACGGCGTGTCCGATGGCCCAGAAACAGAAATTTTTTGAATTCGCACGAAATTTTGATATTTACAGCACTAACAATTTCGACGACCAAATAAGCGAATTAAATCATGAAAATTTACCATGACGATCTAAACGCCAAGATCTACTCAAATATGCAATAATATTTCATATTGGATAAGTGGTGGGTCTCCCACATTTGTAAGTGAAGGAAGTTGAACAATTTCAACAGAATTTCGATGGCAATTTCGATGGCAAAATGATGGAATTAACTTACGAAATTTTGCAAACACAATGTTGAGACATAAACACACTAGACTATATCATACATATATATGTTTAGAGGTTAGGGTGGGATACATGTCTTGATGAGTGAGTGCACAAATGAACAAAAACATCAAGTCTGTAGACAGTTAGTCTATTAAAAGCTTCAAGTTACAGCTTAGAATTTAAAATTTACAATTACAAGTTCCAAACGTATCAACTACAGCTTGTATAAGTCTAGTGTTAGCATTTAACTAGGTTACATGGGACATTTATGCATAGATCCAAGAAAGAACTTTGTTATTTTCGGAGTATTTCTCCATATTTCTAAAGAAGAGTGTAAAAATTGATGAAGGTAATGTATAAATGGTCTAGGGATTGGGAAAACATACCTTAGAATTAAGAAAGATAGCCTTTAGAAGCAAGAGATTAAAAAAAAATGCCAAAATACCCAAGATGTAGTATTATCAGCTTCCGGAAAAAATTTCACAAAATTTAATTTGTTTATGTACCATTTCGCAAAATTACGACCCAAACTGGGCTTTTTGGTGCGAAATTTCACCATTTTTGTTGAAATTTCGCACCTAGGGTCAAAATCTTCACGAAATTACGTCTCATTCCCTGCATTTGTGTGTTTCACATGTCCAACCGTAGGTTTTGATGTCTGATTGCAAAAGAAATGAAATTTTGAGCGAAATTTTGCAATTTCGATCGAATTTGTTCCATGCCGCAGAGGAACTGGACAACCTAGAGTTCCTGCCGTTGTCGTTGCATCATGGCTAAGTCGGTAGATAAGGGATGAAGATTCTCAAGCTCAGCCCAGACGCCTTTGAAGGTTGAAAAGTAGTCAGTAATATCGGGCCTGGTGAAGTGCAGGTGGGACAGCTGTTTGTTCATGTCAAACACCTTTTTCGGATTCTTACTATGCTAGTAGGTGTTGGCCAGTTGATCCCACATCTCCTTGGCAGTCGGGAGACGAAGTAGAGTAACGCCGATGCGAGTTTCACTACTGTTCGGAATCCACGTCATCACGGTCAAGTCATCCTTGACCCAGTCATCATAGATCTTTTTCTCCTCAGACTCGACATACCTGGGAGGAGCAGGAGGCGGAGCCTCAGTCAGATGGGAATGCTTGCCTTGTGACTTCGCAAAGATCTCCATGGAGCAATCCCAATGTTGATAGTTGCGTCCATCTAGCTTCACAGTAGTCACTTAACGACGAAAGTCCCCATGGCAGGAAGCCATGAGAGAGACCGAGTCCAAAAACGGCAGACAACAACTGCAAGAGTCAGAACCGCCTAGATCCTCCGGCTAGGCGACAGCAGGCAGATAGAGCCACTGGAAGGACCAGCTTACATGAAGACTACACCAAGGAGCAACAGAGAACTCGACGGCTCAAGGGCAGACGCGGGCAGAGAGGTGTAGGGCTCCAAAGACCCTCAATACGAACAGCCGGAGGCGAAAAATGATTGTGCGGGTTGCACTAATAAGCCAGTCCCACACGAGGAGGGTCGCCGGCCGCACGGTGACGAGCGAGCGCAGATACAGCAGCAACCAGCGGCGGCGGCGATGGGGGGCGCCGCCAGGGAAGAAAGAACTTAAATAAAACACTGAACCTGCTTTGGTACCATCTTGAGTTTTCTGTAAGGGTTAGGGTGCACAATGTGTGTCTCGTATATTTATAAAGAGAACAATTACATAGAGGTCCACATAGAATAGGAAAAAAAGTAAATATAAAGAACTTCAATAAAACACTATTTAACACCAAGATTCGCTTTGCTACAATGGCGGACAAGTTGGGCATGTTTGACATCTATGCTCCAGCCTGAGGGGGAGTTTTAGTATATGTGATTTATGTTTTATGTTTTATGTTTTATGTTTTATGTTTTATTGTGTGCTTTAGACTTGTCTTGTCTTTAGCTTTTCTATTATCCCATATTGCATTATTCTATTCCTCACTTACTCTCTTATCTTATAAAAGAGAGTGCATTGTACTCGTTTTAGATAAAAAAAGGTTTTCTCAAATTATAAGCATCAAGGAAATCAACCCCTTAAAGCATAAGTGAAGGCTCCGGCAAACCAACTAAACTTCTCTACTACGACGTCACTCACGCCACCAAGGAATGAGACTTCATATTTTCAAGGAAGTTCCAAATGGACTTCATCCATATGCCACGTTGCCATCGACAATCGTTGTTGGGAGTCAATTAACTACCTTTCATTAGTAAGGTATATGGGAGATTCTCTTACTCTAATATGCCACAAGCCCACATTACTCATATCGGGCCATCTGAGGCTCGGTCAACCGTCGCCACTACAACAACACATTTGAGAACATAGAAGGGGGCAGCACCCCAAGTGCACCTATTGTAATAGATTTGGCCAGACTGAAGATACATATCGCAGCAAGCAAGGCTTTCAATCAAACTAAATGCGTGGTTGTCACCGAAGGGTAGCCATATGACCCCAGTGTCACCTGTTGCAATCATTGCGGCAAGTTCTTTGACAAACACCCCTTCTCATGTCACTTTTACAAGGGAAGAATATGACTAACTCCTTCATGTTGTGTAGCAAGTTGGCAATTCAACAATCCACTTCTAGCATGCTCCTCCCTTGGCATATTAGCTAACTTTGATTGGATGATCGGAGATTCCCAATGTAACAGTCAGCTCCTACCTAGTCCATCTTGCAACTGTAGACCGAGGTAATGTTGAGTCTTAAGTACTCGCCACAACTCTGATTCGCTTGTGGAATTTGACGCTACTAAACATATGATAGACATGCAACACCTACTATCTACCTCTGATTGACATATTCCCCATCCCTCTATCACTTTAGCATATGGATCATTAGACTGTTGCATCATGTGGCTTTGTTCCTTTATCCTCTATTAGCTTAAAGTATGTTCACCAAGAAAGAACATAAATGCTTCAAGACAAACACACATGGACACTTTCTTAAAATAAAGGACACAGACATGGCACTAGATTAGAGGACTTTTTTAAAAAAAATTACATCTTTGTATGATGTATGCATGTGTCGAAACTAGTTGAAAATTTATTCTAGAATTGAGCATACATGTATGTATAATGATATATGAATATGAATATGCATGTCTTTATGAGGTAGAAAAATAGGAAGGTGACAACTAATTTCGCAAAATTTTCAATTTATACAGCAGAATTTTGGAATAAGTAAATGAGTTCCCACTGCTCGAATAATCAGATTATTAGAATAAAATGTGATTTACAAAATCCAATTTAACTTGACATTATACACAGATTCTTTTTAAGAGATTTTGTTTGCAATTTTCATTAGATCGCAGCTTTATTCTACATTTCTCAATGAAAACTCATACTTGAATAGTGGTTGCACATTCGATATTCACTCGAGAAACGGGTTGTTGTAGCCGTTGTCGCTACGCTTACATATCTAGGAAGAGTATGTGCTGTGTCAAAGAAATGTCGGGGCTGCAAAAAAGGGCCAAAACGAGTAAGACGCGTCCTCATATCCAAAACGTTTGGGGTCATGTTTGGGAAGTGTTCATGTCCAAAACATTCATGCACAAATACAGGTGCTACATGGAAATTATTATGCTTCTTATATGTCTACTAGGTTCCTAATTATCTTGATAACCATCTTTTTGTTTCTAAGCGAGTTAATTTTCTGCAATAGTAACATTTGGTCCCACTGCTTTTGTTTTACAGGCTCTGAGGACTTTGATGACGATTAGAGGGGGAGCTCTTTTTGGGACCTCAACTATTTTTCCACAAATCTCTAATGTTTTTCCGCAAATACACCTCGGTCCACTACCTTTTGTTGCTAGCTCGTCATTGCAGCATCATCTCCGATATGGCCATCGATCTATAGAGAAATAAGAAATGTAGATTCATCTTTGTTGTCTCTTTCCTCTCTTTTTCGTGACGATTGTCGACTGGGAAAGTACCATCATGTCTCCAATCTATTTGGACCCACAAACAATTGGTAAAATAGTAGACCAAATACATAGTGATCTTTGTGGCCCTTTTCGCACGACTAGCTATAATGGGTATAAATTTTGTAACCTTTGTTGATGATTTCTCGCATGACGTGGTTTTTACTTGCTTCAAAAGGTGAAGTTTTCTTCTCATTCGGGCCTACCAAAATATGATATTCGTTCAATTTAATTTGTCTATTAAAATTCTTTGTTCTGATAACGCCCTTGATTATGTCCAAACCCATGAATGGTCATGTGCTCATTCTCTAGTGGGAGTCGACACTGCCAAACGGAACAATTTCCATCTCCTCAGTATTACTGGTAGTTTGGCCATTCATGCTGGTTTGTCCAAAAGCTTTTGGTCTGAAGTGATCTCAACCGGTTGTTTTCTTATTAATGGTTTGTTTTTGCAGGGAAGTCCCCCTTCAATTTTATTTACCTCAATCTGAAAGCTTTCTCTCTCCCACCCTAGTTTTTGGATATGTCGCCATTGTGCATAACTTTGATCCAAAGGTCGATAACCCCCCAGAGATTTCTTGGGTCATTCCCAAGTTCAACAAGGTGAAAAATATTTTGACCATATTGTCAAAGGTAGGTACATCATACTAATGTAACTTTCACAAACATGAACTCCTCAAAAATTGAGGTCCCTATTAACTTTGAAACATTTTGTCCCTCTTCCCTTAGATGTTGATCAGCTCCCATCCTAACATGGGCATACTAATGCAGATCCACCTCTCAGTCTACCAGTGTATTAAAAAACGGCCCAGGAGGCCGCTTAATCGGCCAAGACACCCATCCGCTTAATTTTGCCCTTAAGCGCCCGCTTACTCGGTTTGAAGAAAAGTGCCCACTTTTTTCCCGCTTTTTCCTGCTTTTTCGCCTGCTTTTTTCCGCTTTTTGAAAAAAATGTTGCTGTAAGCATGTAATGTTAATTAAATATATAATCCAAGTAGTATTGAGTATAATATATGAAGCTCGTATACATTAAATGTTCTATGATATACCTAGTCCAACTTTAGAATGCAAACTTTGTATGTAAGCTGTATATAATAGGGTACTGCTGTAATATATCCAAGTAAATATCGCATTACTCTATTATACTTCTAATGGTTTTACTGAATTTACTGATTTTCTTGCAGATTTCGTTCATTACTAATTGATACTACTGGTTAGTATTACTGATTTCCTTAGAAATATATATTTTATATACACATACATGTAATTTTGTATATAAATATATAAGATTTTAAGCATCCGCTTTTTCAAAAATCGCACGCTTAATCGCCCGCCTGCCGCTTAATCGGCTACAAGGTCCCGTCCGCACGCTTCCCGTTCACGCTTTTTAAAACATCGCAGTCTACCTTCACCTTCTTAATTCAATCTTAAGGGATTATTGGTGTAAAAAAGATGCATTTCCCAAGTACCAACCCCGTCATGGTCATCAGCTCCGATAGAATCCACGGAATCAATAGCTCTTCACAAAGGTAAATGCTCTTGTAAAATTAAACATCCTCTCTCTCTCAAACCAGATGCCTTGCATGTCTTTTTTCCTTTGACATGCCCTTGGCACTGTTGATATTCTCAAGCGTTATGTAGATGCCCTTTGACACCCTTGTTGGAAAATTGATTTGGTGGATGATGGGAGGCTCTTATGCGAAAATTGCACAAGGGAGAGATGGTTGATCCACCCCATAGCAAGAATTAAGTTGGATGTCGTTGGCTTTTCTTTATAATAAAGCATCGGTTTGATGGCTTGGTTGAATGCATAAAGGTTTGTCTCGTTGCCAAAGGCTATATTCTAACATTCATCATCAACTTCATCAAGACATTCTCAAACGCCAATAGGATTTCCTTTGTCTGCATTTGATCTCCCTCACTATACATCTCGAGTGCCTTTCGACTAGTAGGGCATCAAGAATGATTTTATCCATGGCGATCTGTTCAAAAAGTCTATATATAGCAACCACTTGGTTTTCTAATGAGGGATTTCTACCAAAAGTTGTCATCAAAAAGCTAATCTACCTAACAATAACATGCCCCGACATTGTTTATAATCAGTGTTTTAAAAAGAGGAAGTGGCCGCTTAAGCGCCAACAGATGTTGTCCACCTAAAAACACCCTTAAGTGCCGCTTAAGAAAATTTGAGAAAAGCGGACGCTTTTTGCCTGCTTAACCCGCCTTTTCCCGCTTTTTGCCCACTTTTTTTAAAAAAAACGGATGTAAGCATATAACAATAAGTACATTATATGCCCCGATTAGTATTGACTATAATATATTAAACTAGCATACATTAGATGTTCTATGATATACCTAGTTCTAATTTAGAATGCATACTTTGTATGTAAGCTGTAATGATATGGTATTTTTGTGATGTATCCAAGTAAATTATAGGTAACTATTATCTAATTAAGAATGCATACTTTGATTAAATGTACTGCTGTAATGTATGACTATTAGATGATGTGCAGATGTAACAATATGTTTGTAAGCTAGCTATGTTTACTGTTTAGCTATGTAAACATGTGATACAAAATTGTTGTTACATCTTGTACATACTTATTATTTTATGTGTAGGGTGCTTTATCTATGACAAGTATATTGTTTACTATATTGTATAGATACAATCATCGTTGTATAGTTGTGTTATAAACTATTTGGGTGTTTTATATTGTCTTGTACAATGTTTAGATATGTATAGAAATTTCAAAAATATAGTATTTATATACATATGTATGTAATTTTGCATAAAAGTTTATAGGAATTGGAAACCCGCTTTTCTAAAAAGCGCCCGCTTAATCGCCCGCCTGGCGATTAATCGGCTACAAGGTCCCGTCCACACGCTTCCCGCTTTGCGCTTTTTAAAACCTTGTTTATAATCAATACATGTTGAAGCAATCTCCTTGTGCCTGGTTCAACAAGCTCATTACGGTTCATGAATGTTTACGATTCAAAAGATCTGCCAGTGATCACTCTCTTCTCACATTAATCTCATTGAGTTCATACTATGCTTGTATGTCTATGTCAATGACATCAAGACCACCGGGAGTAATGCACTGGGAATCTCACTTGAAGAAAACTCTTCAATCTCAATTACATACTACACACTAGGGAATATTCACACCTTTGGTATTTTTTTGGCATAGTATAGAGATCTAAGTTTGGGATCAATCTCTCCCGGAGGTGATGTCTCGGATCTCCTGAAAGAAACATAACTGACTAACGCAAAGCATGTTTCTACCCCTATGGACTATCATAGAATATTCCAATAGAGGGAGGGGCTCTTTCCTAATCCTAAAAAGTACCAGCAAGTCGTCCGAAAGATGATCTATCTAATAATCACATGCCTCGGCATTTCGTATGTGGTTGGTGTTTTCGGTCAGCACATGAGCTCTCCTCTACAGGCACACTCGAGCACTTAAGACATTGAATCTCAAGGTTCTTCAAAGGCGCTTAGGGGAAAGGCTCTTATATGAGTGACCTCAAGAGAAGAATCTCTGTCAATGGCTATGTAGATGCACTATGGCAGGTGAATCCTAAAATCGGCGATGCAGTTTCCGCATCCTATTGGGAAAGCACCTTGTTGCCAGGAGGAGCAGGAAGCAAGCCATTGTTTGTCAATCAAATACAAAAGCGGATTATGGTGTTCGGAGATGTACCTGGATCTCATTTGGGACTTCGGACTTGGTAGAATATACATTATCACCTTAGTCATCAAACATCTCTAACAGAATTACAGTTTACATTGGTATAATCTGTCCTCCCAAGAAACATAAAAAACATCGGCTTACTAGAGAAAAAGGTAACGACAACAAGATCAAAACCAGCATGTCACAGTTATATCCCTAGCAACTCAAAATGTCATAGCTTATAATAGATATATCGTGAAGTTCAATGCCTACCTGTTATGTGCATTAAAATATCCAGTGATACCACTTGTACCAATTCGTCTATAAAACAATGCTATCAATGAAGACTTCTCTAGAAGAAAAAGATTCTATCAATGGCACTTCAGTGGTAAATTCTATGTTTACCTGATATCTGATTCATAAGTTCAAAGCAAAATATCTATCAGGTCTGCAGATTGCCATGTCATGTTGATAAGTCGTTCGATCAGTTTATCCAACATCTTTTAATATGCCAGTTTTTTAAATCAACTTTGGAGAGGTAGGGAGAAGCAGCATTTTATCCCACCATTTTGTTTCTTTGAGCTGATCAAGAGATTATCTTTGGGATAAGAATGCAAGCTATTGTTAAGTTCAATGCCAAGCAAATACCCCCTAGTTTACTAAAGTCTTCGTTAACAAAATGATAATTCAAATGTGTTTGGCAGCTCGATACCGGCAAGACAGCAACATCATTACCAAACAACAAAATATCATTAAAATCTTTGAAGACTTCTTTAGTTTAAAACAAAAATCAGTTAATAGCACTTCAGTGGTAAGTTTTAGGTCTATCTAAAAGCTGATTCATAACTCCAAAGGGAAGTATCATCAGGTCTAGTGACTGTCAACTACAAGTGGATGTGTAAATCGACCATTTTGTTTACATCAAGTTTGGCAAGGTAGTGGAAAGCAATATTCCGTCCCAGCATTTGTGTTTCTTTGAGCTAATCAAGAGATTAACTTTGGGATAAAAATGCATGCTATTGTTCAGCTCAATGCCAAGCAAATATCTCAGTTTACTAAAGTCTTCGTTTACAAAATGATACTTCAAATGTGTTGAGTAGCTCGATAACGGCAAGGCGGCAACATCAAGTGGAAGGTGTCTAGCTGGAGTACATTGGCATACTGCCATCTTAACAAATATATTTTAAGGATGAAATTGCAAATTGTTTTATGATTTAACAGCTCACACTGAAAGAAACACAAATTATCATTCTTTGTGAAATATAAAGCTGACAAAGTATCATGACTTGCATATGGCCAGCTTTCTACACCTTTTCCATGTTACGTTTACAAAGTAAAAACTATATATTGAGGTAAATCTGAAACCTTACAAAAATTAAATTGACATTTTGAAAGATAATCTCCTTACTCTAAGATAAAAACTACAGACCATTAGCCCTTATACATAACTGAAAAGCATTAAGAGCCAGTAATACCTCTTCATTCATTTCAAATCCCAAGGCTCTGTAAACAGGTGAAACTTTTAGCAGTCACTAATATACAAAGTAATCCAAAGAATGATATGCATAAAACTTCTCATGCCACATACCTCATCGCGACATTGAGTTCTTTAGCATCAATAGTACCTTGATAAACATCATAGATAACAGCATTTTAGAAGTAGAAAAAGCAAAGATTAGAACTTTCTATGGCCCAAGTAAGTTTTGTACCAGACTCATCAGTATCAAAAAGTTCAAATGCTTCCTTGATCTCTTGCCTCTTCTGTTCAGATAGTCCATGACGACCTTTATTCTTTCCTTTGCTAGGAGCTACTTTTCTTGCACTTGACTGTAAAATGAAGAAGCAAGATGAAGCAGAAATCAGTTTATTGAAGGGGGGAAATGGTAAGTCTTTGTATACAGAACAAAAGGTAAAGTAAAGACAAGTCCGATCCAATGCTGTTGCAGAGGAGATAAAGACATTTTTCCAAAAAAAAAAAAGGAATTTGGTCACAAACTTTTAACAATTGTGCTTAATATTACTTGATCACAAATATCATTTTCTTAATCATCGTTGCAGTTTCAACACAATAAAGTAATAAAACTAATAAAAGCCAAACATGCCTCCTACTCCCCCACTTCCTCCTGAGCGACATCCTTTAACTCTGCCTCATCCCTTTTCCAATCCAATGAAAAAGAGGAGAGATCAAGAAAAGCAACACCCAAGACGCTGACCAAGCAGCCTACCACGAAAAAGAGGGGAGATGAAGAAAAGCGACAACCGAGCTACTGACCGAGCAACCTACCACAAAGAAGAGGGGAGATGGAGAAAAGCAACAACTGAGCCGCTGACCGAGCAGCCTACCACAGAAGCAACCAGCAGACAGCTGCCAACACAGCCACCATCATACTAGTGAGTGGAAACCATGACATCATTCCCTTGTTTGGCCACCTGATTCATCCTCCTTCCTCTAACCATCACCCCCTACCACTACCACCAATCAGCTCCACCTAATCTCCATGTGCCTCTTCTTCCTCTGCCCCAATCCACAGAGGCCACTACAAACAGCAATCATTATGGTCTTCCTCCTAGTTGTGCATTTTGCTGCCCATCACCACTGTAATAGCCAACCATAATGAGCATCTAGAACATTATATACAAACTCAATATTTTAGGATAAAGTATCCACTTATCCTCTCAAGTTCACTGCATACACATATGGACTAATAAACACATTAAATTGCATTTGAATCTCCAAAACAAATGTATCCAGGTATCAGGCGCCAATTAACCAAGCTTTCTGTATTTGATATATTCATCCAATTACTACATAGTGAATATTAGTAAGAAAGTAAGTTTCGGGTGATATTTACTGATTGATGCATACATGTGTAGGTCCTTCACTTGATTCTTTTGTTGATTCTCTCCCGATGCTTTAAGGTTCTACCGTCTCCCAATCTTTATGGGGAGGTGAACAAAAGAGAACGTGATGAAGGCTGAAGACAAAATTGGCGATTACCTCCAAGAAACACTCCAAGCCTCCAAGGATACCGGAAGAGAAGGACGAATAACATACAGCAAATGCCATTGGCAAGTGAATCTCCCTCAAGTGCAATATAACAGAGGCTGAAGATCAAGAGGTGTAGTACCACTCCTCACAGCGATACTCTCACTGTTTTGGATTGATGCATAGCCGGAGGACATGGCCTTCCAAGATAGGAGGAAATTGTGTTGTTTTCACTCCTCTCCAAAAGTGGTAGACCATCTTACAAGGGGCCTAAGGATTATGCCAGTCTCAGATGGCAAAACTCCTATTCATCTTTGTGGATTTGGAACAAATATTATTGAGAGGGACCTTAATGTAGTTAACTAATCAAATGTTTTAGATGGGCTTGGTGTGCACGAACTACTCTTGAAGCCCGTAATTATAATTAGGGGTTTGTGTTTGTTACTGCTAAAAGAAAGGGTCGATATTCTCAAAGCCATGTTTTAATTCCTCAGTTGTTATCTAACCCTCAATAAACCATGGAGTCTGAAAACAAAAGACAAATGTGATATACTTCACATGATACTCGTATCTGTATGTATCACAAAACTAGAGTTCACTTGGACATGGAAGTGTTAGCGTGGTTAAATAGCAATATATGGAGACATATCAGCTTAATAGGATGCTCATCGAAGATGGTTTCATGCAAGATGCATCAACCTGTGTTAACCAAGAGGTGGTGTGTGATCTACCAAGGAAGGTGTTAATCAAACTTGAAAAGAAAGGGCTATAGATCATTAAGACTGGACGCCTTAGGCTTCTCAAAAGGTGTTTGGTTACCAAACTACGGAACATCCTACTTCTAAGAAATCTATGAAACATAAACGAACAATTCCTCATGGTATACAACTAAGGGCTATAGGCATGTTTATAAAGCACAATGCAAAGAAAAAGCTCACAGCTTTCGTCGCTCATAGCAAGGTGGCATAGGACAAACATGCTTCTGTGTAGGCGGCATGGGCGTCGGGTTGATATTGACATGGTAGACAGCTAGACATTATTCTTGAATGTGTGCTTGTTAGAGTATTACAATAATATTAGAGTTAAAGGACTCTAGCTCTTAGCCCATCAGTAATGGATAAGTTTATCTTATGTTGCTCCTCGTGTACAACTTATCTAAGACCTACTCCATATATAGGACATGGTGTATTCTCATTTCAGTGAATAGAAACTCTATGATTATCAAATGGTCTCAGAGAAAGCTGAACAACAACTCTTAATCCAGCGATCAGTCTTCAACCCAGGTGTCGTCGTCTTGCAAAAGAGAGACAGCAGGCAATTGTCACAACCCGGGACAAGAGGCAGCAGTCGCCGCCCAAGAGAGGTAGTAGGGTGCCAGCCCCCACCGGATGTGCCATCGTCACCCCTCCTTCAAGTAGTATTGGGGCAGAATGTGGTTGCAAACTCCTAGGAGGGGTGTTGTGCCATCACAAACGCCTAGAGGAAGACGATTAGTCACCTCTAGGTTCTTCCATCTGACGGACAACACATTTGATAACATCAATGGGCTCTGGACCTCCGCCATCCACCAACATCGTCGCGGTTCTCTTCCAATAATTCCACCAACTCCATGTGTAGTGAATGACTACATTTTATAAGGAAATCGAAGTCATGTCTTTCCCTCCACCTCCGCATGCATCTTCCCTATGTGCACAGGTGAATTCTTCTAAGTTAGGAAATCTTTCCCATAACTATACAGTTTTTCTTGCCTATGAACCATGCTTCTTACCCATGCATGTTCATCTACTCATTGTACATTATGTCGGTGACTTTTATGTCTATCCTCATTGTGCTCCTTACCGGTGACTTGCATTTCAAGCTGTGACAGACGACAAGACTCCTCAAAACCATTGTTTCCAACGACGGTACGCTTACCTCCATCTCGAACTAAATGGAGATATTACTTACTCTAGATGAATTCAATCTATACAAACCGGAGATAAGTTAAAATTCATTGAGAAGCATGCCGAGGGAATCCCCAAGTGGAAATGCGGGATTATTTAAGTCAAGAAATGGTTGTGGAATAGCATGGAACCATCTATTTCTTCCAAATACATGGTCCACAAAAACATCAAAGATTTGTGGAACGTCGCCCGCTGCCACTTCAGATAAGAGAGAACGCAATGCGGATACAAATTATCTGTGAGCACCAAGGGAAAAAAAAATGGATGATTATTATGATGCTATTTTTGACTGGTCACAAGAGCTCAATTATTTCCAACTCTTCACCTAAACGAGTAGACAAAAGAACATGCCAGCCTCATTACTACAAAATTCGCCAACGGTTTTCACCCGGTGCATGCCCTTTTAGTAGTGACATCTTGGTTGGAGACCAATCCCCCACCTTAGAAGTCGCATATTCTTGTCTACATTGATCTAATGTGTGAGCACAACTTAGATCAGCTGCTCTACCGGAACTACAACTTGCCATGGAGGCTACTACCCGTGGATGTGTCCCTAGACCAAAATGTACCTTGTACAAGAAAGTTAGCAACATGGACGAAAAGTGCTACCAAAAGTATGGGCATCCCTGCGCACGAGGCAGAGGAGCCAATACTACTCATGTTGCCCGAACAGTCGAGAGCTCCTTGCAAGTGACCATCTCCTCTGCCAAATACAAGTGTCGTTGAAGGTGTCTAAAAATCCTCCCAAGATTTAAAACCCCATGACTTCGCAGCTCACTGCAACATCTTCACAGCAGCTGGTCTCCAACCTAGGTAATGTGGAGGGATCCATGACAGCCTCTAACTTTCCCTGGGTCGTTGTCTTGGGGCCACACATTACATGACCAGTATAAGACACATTTTGACCTAAAAACACATATTCCAAATTCCCCTATCATCCTACTTCTTGAGTTGTCTGTAAGGGTTAGGGTACACAATGTGTGTACCCCGTATATTTATAAAGAGAATAATTACATAGAGGTCCTTATAGAATAGAAAAATAACAAGAGAATATAAAGAATTTAGATAAAACACTAGTTAACGCTCCCCCTCAAGTTGGAGCATAGATATCAATCATGCCCAACTTGTCCACAAGAGAGTAGAAATGTTTCTTGGCCAGTAGCTTTGTGAAGATATCAGCAACTTGGTCTTCAGAGCGAGTACAAGGAGTGCAGATACGACCAGTCAGAATAGATTCTCTGATGAAGTGGCAGTCAACTTCAATGTGCTTGGTCCGCTCATGAAAGACAGGATTATTTGCAATAAAAATAGGTGCTTTACTATCACAGTGCATAGGAATAGGAGCAGAAGATCCCACAGCAAGTTCTTTTAGAAGTGATTGTACCCACAGGTGCTCACAGACTTTATGAGCCATAGCACGATACTCAGCCTCAGCACTAGATCTGGCAACAACATTTTGCTTTTTGTTCCTCCAAGTAACCAGATTTCCACCAACAAAGGTACAATAACCAGAAGTAGATTTCTTGTCTATCTTGCTTCTAGCATAGTCATAATCAGAATAGCCTTCAAGAGAGCAATGACCATGTATTCTACTAAATAGGCCTTTACCAAGAGATTTCTTCAAATATCTCAAGATATGACACAGTGCTTCTCATTGACACTGTCTAGGCTTGTCAAGATACCTGCTAACAAGACCAACAGCAGTAGAAATATCAACTCTCGTGACAGTCAAATAGATCAGTTTGCCAACCAATCTTCTATATCGTTAACTGTCAGGATACAGAGGAGATTCATCATCATCCCAATTCACATTAGGATTTAGAGGTGTATCAGTAGGTCGAGCTCCAAGCATGCCAATTTCCTGTAGAAGATCAAGAACATACTTTCGTTGTGATAGAACAAGAGCATTAGCAGTCCTAGAAACTTCAATCTCCAGAAAATATCTCAGTTTACCCAGATCTTTAGTGACAAAATGCTTGCATAAGTAGGCTTTAGTAGCATTAATTGCAAAGAGATCATTGCCAGATAAAATAATGTCGTCAACATACACACTAAGAGCCACAATACCAGTGGACGTCATTTTAATAAAGACAGAATGATCAACATGAGATCTGAGAAAGCCATAAGTAGACAGAATCTTGCTCAGTTTGTCAAACCAGGCACGCGGACTCTGTTTGAGTCCATAAATAGACTTTTCGAGGCGGCAGATTTTATGTGACCCCCTTAGCAAGAAGCTGAGGTGGTTGCTCCATGTAGACCTCCTCTTGGAGATCACCATAAAGGAAGGCATTTTTCACGTCCAGCTGGATAAGGGGGCCAATCCAGATTTATTGCCACAGAGAGCAGAACCCGCACAGAATTTAGCCTGGCAACATGAGAAAAAGTTTCAAAGTAATCAATACGATAAGTCTGAGTGTAC
The DNA here is from genome assembly GCA_963693085.1 of Alisma plantago-aquatica. Lineage (NCBI taxonomy): Eukaryota > Viridiplantae > Streptophyta > Magnoliopsida > Alismatales > Alismataceae > Alisma > Alisma plantago-aquatica. The sequence goes on along the minus strand of OY856414.1, from coordinate 862,670,345 downwards.
CCTTTCGCCACGAGATGGGCCTTCAAGCGTTCAACTGTTCCATCAGGATGATACTTGACAGTGTAAACCCAACAACATCCAATAGGTTTGCAATCAGAAGGAGGATCAACCAGATCCCAGGTACCTCTGTCAATGAGAGCAGCCATCTCCTCGGTCATGGCTTGTATCCAGGTTGTACTATGTAATGCGTCATGCACATTTTTGGGTACAGAGACAGCAGATAGAGCAGCAACAAAATTACTAACATGAACACTCAGATGAGCATTAGAGACATAGTTAGCAATATTATGAGATGTACATGATCTAGTACCTTTCCTGAGAGCAATAGGTAAATCTAGATCAGAAGTTACATCAGTAGGGACAGGACCTTCTGAAGGAGAAGATTGGTTGTCAGTGGGAGGGTCTTGAGCAGGAATAGGCTGTGGCGGCTGATTCCTGTGTTGGTAAACAATGAGAGGAGGAGACGTAGTCTCATCAGGTTGCACAGCAGAGGTAGAATCCCTAATAATAGCCAGAGGCGCTGCCATCAGATATGAACTCAACATATTCCCCTTAGTAGAGTAGTATGGAGTATCCTCAAAGAAAACGACATCACTACTCGTGAACCACTTTTTATTAAAAGGGCTATAGCAGCGGTATCCTTTCTGAGTCCTTGAGTATCACAGAAAAATACATTTTTCAGCTCGAGGAGACAACTTGTCTTGAGTAGGTCCAAGCAAGCGAACAAAACAAGCCGACCCAAAAATTCTCAAAGGAATAGAAAACAGAGGAAGATTGGGTTGTAGCACTTGTACATGAATTTTATTCCCAATAAAAGAGGAAGGCATACGGTTTATCAGAAAACAAAAAGTAAGAACCGCTTCTGGCCAAAAATGTTTGGGAACATTAGAATGCAACATGATAGTTCTAGTAACTTCAAATGTCTATTTTTCCTTTCAGCTACACCATTCTGTTGGAGTGTATAAGCACAAGAAGTCTGATGAATTGTCCCCACAAAACGACAAAACAATTCAACATTTTTTTGAACAAATTCCAATGCATTATCAGGATTTTAATAGGCATAGAATACTGAGTTTTAATTTCAGCAAAGAAGAATTTAATAGTAGGCAGAACTTGGGATCTATCTTTCAACAGAAATAACCAGGTAGCACGGGAGTAACCATCAATGAACAAAATCAAAATATTTATTGCCAAATAAACTTGGAATATGCCAGAGATCCCATACATCAGCATGCACAAAATATTTTTGCTACCAATCTAAGTTTTTTTGGGAAATACAAATTTGGACTGTTTGCCTAACTGACATGCCTCACACTAAAAACTATGCGAGCCTACACCAGAAATAACATGTTTTAATTTCTCCGCTGGCGGATGCCCAAGTTTAAAATGCCATTGTAATGCAGAAACAGAAGATGATAGTGCTGAAGCCAGAGTTGTAGTACCAATCCGTTTCAACTCATCCAAGTAGTAGAGTCCACCTTCATGCCCCCCGCCAATCTTCATCCTCGTGCAAAGGTCCTAAATAAAAAAAGTACCCGGTGCAAAGGTCAGACTACAGTTCAGATTGCGTACAATTTTACTTGGAGATAGTAGGTTCAGTGGAAAATTTGGCACATATAAAGCAGAGCGTGGAAGGAGTTGAGCAAAGATATCTCCAATCCCAGATACAGCAGATTTAGAACCATCAGCAAGCATAATAGTAGATTTGGAACAAGGTTTAGACAGTTTATAAAAAAGAAAATGGTTTTCAGATATATGAGAAGAGGCTCCAGAGTCAATCACCCATTTGGTATTACCAGCAATAGAAGCACTCAAGAAGGCAGAACCACAATCAAAGTGGTCGTGTGAGCTCCAGATTCAACAGCAGATGAGGAAGAAGCACCAGTCCTCTCAAGCAGAAGACGTTCCACCTCGGAGCGGATGAACTCAACAGTGGACGTGGTCGAGGGGCAACATAAGGTGTCTGAGAAGCACCCTCAGACGCAGCATTGGCTCGCGCAGGTGTGCCATGTTTCTTCCAACATTTGTCTTTAGTATGGTTGTTGCGGCCACAGAAGTCACATTATCGTTGAGTAGCGACACCTCTAGAAGCATCAGCAGATGAGCCACGACCAAGAGAGCCATGGCCAAGTGGCCCGCGTCCCCGTCCAACAACAGTAGAACGGTTGTCCAGAGGTCGATCACGACCCCTACCACGACCACGGCCAGACATAGCAGCAAGGGCAGTAGGGTCACCCGTGTCAGAAGGCAGATCCGACGAGGAAGCCGGCAGGCATTGGAGGCGCTGAAAGGCACTCTCCAATGTAGGTAAAGGATCGCTAGCGAGAATTTGGTCAACCACCCCAACATATGAGTCGGGAAGGTCGCAGAGGAACTGGGCAACCTGAAGTTCCTGCCATTGGCGCTGCATCGTGGCTAAGTCGGTAGATAAGAGATGAAGACTCTCAAGCTCAGCCCATACGCCCTTAAAGTAGTCAGCAATATCAGGTCCAGTGAAATGCAGATGGGACAGCTGTTTGTACAGGTCGAACACCTTTGGATTTTTGCTATGTGAGTAGGTGTTGGCCAGTTGGTCCCACATCTCCTTCGCAGTCGGAAGACGAAGTAGAGTAACATTGATGCGAGTTTCACTGTAGTTCAGAATCCACGTCATCACAGTCGAGTCATCCTTGACCTAGTCATCATAGATTTTTTTTCTCCTTGGACTCGGCAGTATTGGGCGGAGCAGGAGGCGGGGCCTCAGTCAGATGGGAATGTTTGTCTTGTGACTTCGCAAAGATCTCCATAGAGCAAACTCAATGTTGATAGTTGCATTCGTCTAGCTTCACAGTAGTCACTTGACGACAAAAGTCCTCATGGGAGGAAGCCATGAGGAAGCCCGAGTCCAAAAAAGTCAGAGAACAGCATTAGGAGTCAGAACCGCCTAGATCCTCCGGCTAGGCGGCAGCAGGCAGATAGAGCAATCTGGAAGGTCCAGCTTACATGTAGACTACGCCGAGGTGCAGCATAGAACCCAACGACTCAAGGGCCGACGCGGGCAGAGAGAAGGGGTAGGGCTCCGAAGACCCTCAATACAAACAGCGAGAGGCGAAGCACGATCAGGCAGGCTACACTAATAGGCCAGCAGCACACACAAAGGGCCTCCGGCAGCAGCACCAGGCCGCACGGCGGCTGCTGGCGGCCGGGGGGGAGAGGGGGTCGGCGGCTACGGGGAGGGTGGCGGTTAAAGAACCTTCTCTGGTACCATCTTGAGTTGTCTGTAAGGGTTAGGGTACACAATGTGTGTACCCCGTATATTTACAAAGAGAACAATTACATAGAGGTCCTTATAGAATAGGAAAATAACAAGAGAATATAAAGAACTTAAATAAAACATTAATTAACACTACTGACAAATCCATTAAACAGTCAACTAGTGTGGCAATGTGAACCTTTCCCCCAAACTTCAACTTAAGTATATGTGCATCATATTCTATAATTCCCCTTTGACTTAATGTATGTTGTTAAACCTGTTGATGTTTTTAAATTTTATGTAGCTTTTGCTAATCATGGCTTCGTGTTGCAGGATTCTCAAAGTTTGAAGACAATTGGTTCAACACCTGGATCCGGTGACCTTACTACTTCATTGGTGGAAATCAACATTCTGCTCTCCTTTCGTGTTCACCTCATCAGCTTTACCAGTGCTACGGGCACCTATCTTTGGAGAAACTCGGATGACTTGAACCATTATTGTCAAAAAAAATCTTCTGTGCAGTTTTTGTCAACTAGAGAAGAACCGCAGAATCTCTTTTCCACCCAAAACTATTTTTTGTTTGCCAAACATATTTGATCTTGTTCATTGTGACAAATGTGGTCCTTTTCAAACCACAAATTTCAATGGATTCAGGTATTATCGATGCCTTTTCTAGAATGACGTGGATATATCTGTTAGAATCTCGTATTAAAATGATATTTTCGTCTTTTCATAAAATGATTTAAACCCAGCTTAATTACCTCCATTAGAGTCTTCCGCACTGACAATGTCCTAGATATATCTCTGGATCTATGTCGCAAATTTACTTATATAATGGGATGATCCGTCAAGATCTTGTGCGCACACTCCACAACAAAATGGAGTTGTGGAGCGCAAGAATTGCCATTTGTTGTATATCAACGAGCTCTTCGCTTTCATGCTCAAATGCACAAATCATATTGGTCTAGAGTCATTCTCACAGCTTGCTACCTCATCAATCACCAACCTTCATATGTTCTTCATAACAACAATTGTTCTTTGTTGTCTTTTTCAAAGACAACCTTTCATCTTCCCCTATAGATTTTTAGTTATATTCCTTCATTCATAAATCTAATGTTGATAAGTTTGATCCGCGCGTTGTTAACATTGTTTTTCTTAACTACTCTTACCTTTCAAAAAAGTTTGAAATGCTATCGTCCAAGCAACTAACGAGTGTAGATTTATGTTGATGTTATTTTACATGGATATCTTCTTTGTTACCCTTGCTTCACCCTCACCTTCGTCGTTTAACAAGTTTGTAGAATTGAATCTTTCATATGTCGTGGACTCTCTCACCATGGTCTCACCCACACCTACACTCTTGCCTCTAGTGCCCCCGAAACCCCTAATTGCGTGCGGCCAAAGGTGAACCTTCATCTCGAGGGTCTGACACCTTCATCAAACTTTTTAGAGGACACAATCCAAATGTAGACTACGATCTTGATCTCATTAAGAATATGTAAATATTTTCTTTGGATCCTTGTCGCATTTTTATGTATTTCTTTTTACTTCAAGCATTGTACTCTTATTTGGCATTATCATGGAATGAATTAAGAAATGGCTTTTTATGTCTCCCTATATAATGCTCATACTTCCTGTGGCTAAATTTGACATTTTTTTAACTTGTATGATATTCTCAAGGAGTATTATATTAAGGGGGAGCAATACTTTAGCAAATCATTTGATCTTAATAATACGTGCTAAAACATTCATGCTTATTATCAGTTTTTGTTTGCTGAAACTCTTGGACTGAGAAACACTTCGATCGAACTCATCCTCGACCAAGATATTATCCGCGACAATTTATTTGGATCTCTTTAAACTTGACTTACATATTTGAACTTCTATTAGATTTCTTGATTTCTACATTTGACATGAATGCTTTATCATAAAATTTTGGTTCTTAAATGGCATTTTCTTTTATTTTTGAGCTCATATTACTTGGTATGAGATTAAAGGGGAGCTCAAAATCTTTTAATATAAATTGTATATCTTTTCTACTCTTGTTTGATTCTCTACATCAATAAAGGATTAACATCCTTTGACATTTGGTTCAGAGATTCTGTTAGAACTGTTGTTATGATGCTTAATGTCTTCTATATACCAATATGGGCTTAACATCCCTTATATTTGGTTTAGAGATATTTTTGTTGTATTCTCTAATCATTTCTAGACTTAACATCCTTTGAAAATGATTGAGAAAACAGTTTTACCTTTATCTTTTGATTTTTATGGCAAATCTCTATATCATGAAGGATTTAACATTCCTTACATTGATATTGAGATATTTCGAAAATAGTATTTTTCATGGCGGCATCTTTATACTATGGTGGACTTAACATTCCTTACCACTGGTTTAGAGTATCCTTTAAATAATTTGCACTAACTGGGTCTTCTCATCATGAAAGACTTAACATTCCTCTTATTGGTAATTAGACAATATTTTAATATCGCTCCTTGATCATACATGACTTTTTCACTATGTATCATACATGACTTTTTCACTATTCTTAACATGATTAATGACTATCCTTACTTTCGGCTCTCCCCATCAACTGGTATTCTTTTTCAATTGTCTTTTGGTAAAAGTTTTTCCCTCTCCAAATTGAGCATCTTACTAGGGGGAGTATCTCACTAAGGGGGAGTATTCCACTAGGGGGGTCATTTTCATAACTTTCGATCTTTTTGAGATGACAAAGGGGGAGAAAAATCTATGAGATATATTGGCTATCATCAAAGCAATTTAAAAGGGGAGAAAATTCATGAGATAAATTTAAAGGTATGAAATTCTAAATTGGCTACTTTCAATTTATCTTATGGAAATATTAGTCATCACCAAAAGGGGGAGATTGTTGACTTTTTGGATATGACACATTCAAATTTTGATGATGACAAATATTTCCCAACTTATGTCATCAACATGTGTATTAAGTATTTCAGGTGACAGAACTAAGTCAAGATCCAACGACAAAGACTATGCAATGTTATACATGTTTGGATGCTTGTAGGTCAAGTTGTACCATGTGTATGATTGTACAAGTGTGTTTTGTACAACTTGATAGATATGTTGTAAGGACAAGTGATGATCTTCTGTAACCTACCCGAAACCCTAACTCATACTCATATGAAGCCATTAGGGTTGATAGGTTTTAGTAGAAAAGCCATCAGATAGTTTTTCCCACTTTTGCATATTCTTTCACAGAGTCTATCTCGGTCGAAATCTTTATGGACCGAAATCCATTCGGTCTAAGGCTCGATCAACACCAATGATAGCGATTACATTACTTAAGTTCTGGGTCATTCTCGGTCGAAGAAAATCTCGATCGACAAAGAGTTGTGCTATGTTGGACCAAGAAGATAGACTGACCCTTAGCCATTAGAGCAATTCGAGCCAAGAGCACTGCTCGGTCGAAATCTTTGTCGACCGAGACAGCTCCCGGTTGAATGATTTCTCGATGAAAAATGTTTTGAAACCAAAAAATATAAACAATCAAATTAGTGGTTGCAACCCAATTAATTTTGTCCTAACGGCTAGTTGACCGCTAAGAACACTCTAGACACTCCCCACAGTTATCCTAACTACTTGTAAATATTCCTACAAATAGGAGTGGTCTTAGGACACCTAATACACAACTTTGCAAATTATTTTGTAATAACAATTGACATACACTTGAGTTTACTACTACTTGCAATCTACTCACAGTGCTTAGCTACTACACTTCAAGTTTCCATCTTTCTCGGTTAAGCCTTAGCTCAATTCTGGCGTTATCTCCACCAAATATAACCTTGCCTGAATCTTTTATGGAGTGGATCATCATCACTTGTCCATTAGTGTTCAATTGTAAATTATGTGAGCTAAATTGTTTCTTCCTTTCTGCAATCTGTTTTCTACATTGGTGTATTGCTCTTGGACTACTTCTTGGAGTGAAGGTTGTCTAGGAACCTGCGAGAAGGAGTCTTCTCAACTTGGTTCTCTTCCGCAGGCAGTTAAAGAAGAGGTAGTTCGGTGTCTTCCTCGTCCGTCAAAGAAGAGGTATGGTTCAGTGCTCTTCCGCGTCCGTTAAAGAAGAGGAGTTGAGGGTGACCTTCCAACGGCCCGTCAAAGAAGGTGGTAGTTCTCCTTGAGCTGAAAAGGAGGGTTTGTCTTGACCCACAAAAGACACCAGTAAATTTTATGTATTGTGTATCGGTATATAAAAGGAATAAAATACATGGTTTAAAAATATTAGTTGGAAACAACTAGGTAGTAGACTGACGTTATTTGATGGAACCACTCTAAATCTGTGCGTTCTTGTGGTTGCCTCTTTTATCCACTAACTTACTTTTTCCACATTCTTTAAGCAAATTGCGATTAATTGTGTTTGTGTTTTAAAGTTGCAAAAAGATTCCTTTAGCTCTATTCAACCCCCCCTCTAGAGCCTTCAAGAAACTTCAAGATACAAGATTCATATTGTAGTTTTTTCGACATTGGTAGTTTCCCAAGAGGTGAAGCAGCCTATTGTGAGTGGCCAAAGAGGCCTTGAAGAGCATGTTCTTGTGACCCAACATAATCCCGGACACGATCCCACGACCAGCAGTACAACCACTGCAGCTTTACCAGTTCAGCTACTAGTTAAGTTCAGGATTCATGTTCAACGTTGTCTGATACACGACATGAGCTAAAACAAACAGGGTAAGTCGTTGAGTGGGGATAGCATCATGTTGGTCATAACAAATTTCGGTAGGCTCGCTCCCAAACCCGTATTGTTAAACGAGTTGTGGGCTGGAACTGGGCCTGAATTATATATGAAATCTCGGCCAATACTCAAGGTAATAGATCTGGATTTCAAATCTAGTCTGGGCGGACACAGACAACATACTAAAATAAGATATTTTCAAACATGCATGTAGATACATATTTACTAATGGAACTTGGGAATTATGTACCAAATGGTACATGTAACCTATATGCACTAATAATAAAACTAGTATACTTACAACTCATTAACTAAATCCAACCATATGGATGAAGGATATTGTCTAGATTAGACATGTTCAAAAAATACTATCATATACCACCTATTTATGAGATCTAACTAAATACCATCCAACTGTTCTAAATTTCTGCAACTTACCATTGAGTTAAAAAATACACATTTTATTTCTATGAATGGTCCATAAATGTCTGATTCAGATGATTTTTTAAGCACGTCTATAAGGTTAGGTTGTGTTGCAGAGTATTGTACATATAACTTACATGTACTCTTGTATATGATTCTTTTGGCCTTATTAATATGAGTGATCAACATATTTTGATCAAATACAATTCAAAAAGTTGTAGTCTATACACACACACATATACATACATATATATAGACATATATATAACTTAAATGTACTCTTGTACATGATTCTTTTGGCCTTATTAATATGAGTGATCAACATATTTGGATCAAATACAATTCAGAAAGTTGTAGTCTACGCACACACACATATATATATATTATATATATATACAGACATATATATAGACACACACACACATATATATGTGATATATACATATAAGGAGAAAAGAATCGACTTTTTATGACAAACCGTCAAAGAAGACATTGAAATTTGGGAGTCTAATGTTAACACTACATGGCACAATATGAGCTCCTACGTAACTAACTTGTCAAAGAGGTTTTGGGGAGTCCAAAGGGCGTGGAGCTCCACAAAGGAGACTTGGTGGTGGAATGGTGAAGCACGAAAGCTATTAAACTCAAATGGACGATTTATAGGAGCTTGCCCAAATTTCAAGATGATGCAAACTTTCAGAGATACGAGAAAGTAAAGAAAGAAGCTAAAAAGGTCGTTTAAGAGGCAAGGTCTAGATACTTTGAAGAGATTTATTAAAGGTTGGGCATGAGAGGAGGAAAAGATATATATAAAATGGCTCGTAATAGAGAAAGGAAAGGAAGAAACTTGAGTCAAGTAAAATGTGTTGGTGAAGGATGACGATACTAAGAAGTTAAGAACTAATCGAGACACTACTTTCAATACTTTTTAAAGGAGACATTGTGAATAATGTCAGAGACTTGTGTGACATGAATACAAGAGATATCATTTACACGTGACGAGTTCACTATTTGAGGTCAAGAATGCTTTGAAAAAAAATGAAAATGAGAAAGGCATGCGGACAAGATGGTATTCCCATTGATGTATATAAGAGTATGGAGGTGAAGGAGCTATGTGGTTAACGAATTTCTATGATTAAATTATGAAGACCAAGAAGATGTCAAATAAGTGGAGAAACAGTACTATAGTCCCATCTACAAGAATAAAGGAGATCTTTATAGCTGCACAAACTACAGACTTATCAAGTTGATGAGTCACACCATGAAGCTTTGGAAGAGGATCATTACGAAAAGGCTAAGATTTATGGCGCATATATCAGACAACCAAATTGGCTTGATGTCTCCAAGATCAACCACGGATGTCGTTTATCTAGTAATGAGGCTTATAGAGAGTAGCGTTGAGCATCACTTCAGAACCGGATAGGACCGACCGAGGACCAAATTTCAACAAATTTACGAACCATAGACCGAACAGTTTAAAAGTAGGACCAGACCGGACCGTTTTAATATTGGACTGGACCGTAATTAGACTTTTTATGTATTTCACAAATTATTCAATAGTGAAAATTAGATAGTCTTAATTATTTCTAACAATTTTATAACAATTATGTTACTAGTGTGTATATATGTGATGTGGTTGTGGTTGTGACATAACATAACTTCAAATATATAAGTGTTTTATATACAAACCGATCTTTGGTCTGGACCGCGGTCTGACCAGTTTTGGACCGGACCGCGGACTTAATTTCAAAAATTTCTGAACCGCGGACCAGACCGAACTCAAACCGGTCCGATTTTGCGGTTCAGACCGATATTTGCTCACCCTAACAGAGCGAGCAAAAGAGATCTTCATATGTTTTTATTGATTTGAAAAAGGCTTATGATCGAGTACCTTGGGAAGTGTTGTGGATGGTTTTGGAGAAAAAGGGTGTGTCAATCCAATACATTGACTTGATTAAAGACATGTATGGTTGCTCAACAGGAAGTACGTAAACTCCTAGATGAGAGACGCCACATTTCCTACCACAATTGAGGTACATCAACACTCAGCTCATATCTATTTGTTCTTCTTATGGATGAGTTGACAAAACATGTTCAAGATGATATTCCTTAGCGCATGTTATTTACTGATGATATTGTCTTAATTGACAATACTAAAGATAGGTTGAATGATAAAGTCAAAATTTGGAGAATGCGTTGGAATCAAATGGATTTATGATCAGTACGATCAAAACTGAGTATATGCATTGCAATTTTAGTCAATCTAGAATTATAAACGGCGGGGCCAAGTTGGACGGAGTGGATGTACCAAAATGTGATAAATTTTGTACTCGGGTTCTATTATTCATATAGATGGGGACGTTTAAGATGATGTTTATCACAGGATCACTACAAGATGGTTGAAATGGAGTACAATTGGAATATAATGTGACCGGAAGATCCCTCTCAGATTAAAAAGTAAGTTTTGTAGAATAGTTATACGACCAACCATGCTATGTGGGAGTCAATGTTGGGCGTTGAAGAAAATGTAGCCGAAACGAGTATGCTAAGATGGATGTGTGGGAAGATAGGAAAAGATGACTACATCAAGAACAAAATAGGGATGTCGAGTATTGAGGACAAGTTGCATGAGGGCCGACTAAGGTGATATGGACATGTGCAATACAGACTGAGTAACGCACATGTAAAAATCAATGCTACTGAGTCAAGCATAAAAAGAAGAAGAGACAAGCCTAAACTAAGTTGGGAAGAGCTTATAAAGAGAGATTTTGAATCTTTACATCTTGATCAACATGCATCCATAACAAAGCTGATTGGAAAAGAAGGATCCATGTAGCTGACCCCACATGGTTGGGATTCAGGCTTAAATGATGAATTGATGATGTATGTGTGTGTTATATTTATAAACATGTAGTTGTACAACATGCATATGTAACGAATCTGAGTATCTTGATTTTTTAGTCTGGGTTTACCTTGGCCCTGACCCTGACCCAGCCATAAGAATTTGGGTCAAAATGTTTGGCCCGGATCGTCCATACAAATTATATGGACCGGGTCTGGTTCAGATGATGTGGGTCAGAGCATGGGTCGGATCCATCAGCTGGTCCGATTTTCATACCTGCAGCAGAGTATGACCATGACACTAGAATAATCCAAGATATTTAATAATTGAAAAGTAGTGTCTGGAGTTGCATGTGGATAGGTGAGCTATAGAGGCCACCAGGGTTGGGCAATAGTAGAACAGTGGAAGTAGACAAATACTTAAAAGCTATAATGTGCATAAGGTCATTTGAGAATTGCACGCACATTTGTTCATGAGGGTGGCTCAGAATAGGGCTAAAGTTGGTCAATAGAGGCAACTGACAGCATAACCCTACAAAAGCTTCAACTAATGTAAAGTTCTAATGAACTAGTAAATTGAAGATAACGCTGTATAATGTTTGCAAGAGAAATTGAACAATGATTGGAGAGGCATATGAACCAAGCACAAAAAAAAAGTATCGCATTTCATGTAAAAAATGCTCATCTAACATAGGCATAAGAACAGAGGTTGATTAACAAAAACATTTCTACTAGTATAAAGTAATATCGATTGTTCATAATCAAAAACCAGTTTGTGCACTCTGGTGATTATTATCAGAAGAAAAAGAAAACATTGCTTACAAACTCTTTGTATTTGGTTCTTTCAGCTGTAAATTTATCACTGTGCTAGTCTTCTCCTAATCGAGAGCTATACATTTTTAATCCTATCAAACGGTATGAAGATCCATAACCATAACCCAAAAGCAGCATAGGAGGAACCCAGCATGGTCACTTTCTGATTAAGCAAACTTCGAGGAACATAGATTCCTGAGAAAAAGAATGAAACATGCCAGTTCCTCACACTCCATGTCCTCCTTTTCTTCTGCTGCTTAAAGGGGGTAGTCAACTTATCGACCTAATTACTTAAACATGCTGCTACGCTCATTTCCATCTCCAGAGCGGCAGATTTCAGCTGGACGTTGACGGGATGGACTCTTCAAGATGGGCGCAAGTGAAGATGGAGTCGGCTGTGTGGATCAACGCGAAGTCCAGAAGGCCCATTGCGAAGTCGCTCCTGAATGGGGGCGGAGGGTGTTGGGAAGTGAAGCACCAGCGAAACCTTTGAAAACATCGGAAATAGACCATAGACATGACCACCAGCAGCACAGACAACTTCCTCGAACAAACGGGAGAGAGAAAGAGAGGATTGTGTGAAGAAATACCTCTTTACGGCGGTAGTCCATTGTATCCGCGGCTCGTCGGCTACAGCGCGGCGAAGGCACTCGAGAAGATCAGAAGACCTTGGCCCGACGAGGACTGCCGTATATACTAGCTTTTCCCTAACCTCCTCTGCAACGGCTTTGGACTTGCGTGAAGGGAAAGTCCGATCCTTGACTAGTATGGCCGTAAGCAGGGCGACCCGGGGACGCTCTACCCACAGGCTGACCGCTGGTCCGCTGAACCAGCAGACGCTGACCACCGCTGACTAAAGTCGGAATTTACCGTGACAGTCCGACGTCATACTGTAGTAAAATCAAATTTTAGATGTACAAATCAGACAGCAATTTGGATAGGGCGGTGGGCGGAGGCAGCGATATGGTGTAAATTTTAGATGCATAGATCAGCGACTAAATTGAAGATGTCCCGCCACCGTGCCACGGGGATGTAAATTTTAGATGTATTGAGTCTATTGACCAGAGTATAATAAATTGGAGATGTCGTTAAGTTAGGGAGTGTCTCTATGGCTTCGTTTGTTTCACCGGTCTAACACCGGCACGACAAGCAGACGAAGCGTGGTAAACTATTTGTTGTTGTTATAGCGATTGAAAGACAAACAAGTCGTCACAAGGTTTAATTAACCAAATAATTTGCACGCCTGAAATCCCAGCGGCACAGAACCGGTTTACTTACCGTGGCTGTCAATTTAGCAGTAAATCCCTTTAACAAATTTCTCAATACATAACAAAGGGTATAATAGACTTTGTCTAGACAGAATACAATTATTTACTTGTATATCAAACAATCGACACCTTACCATTAAGTTTATTTGTCGTTGTCCCAAATAACAATTATCTCACACAAAGATAGCATACCACTGGTTAATTTATCTGTGGCAATTAAATTTATTGTAATTGTGTACCAAACACACCCTATATGAAATGAGGTCAGGACTTTGGTCGGGTAGGGTCGTAGGGGATTCTCCTCGAGTTATTTTCCAAGTAGAAGCAACACATCAACAATTATGACAACTCCACTTTGATATAAGATCTTTCATAAGTATGTTTCACTGCATATATATCTCTATGTAACGAAATATGATGGGATGAAAGATAAAAATGTGTATATTTCATTAGAATTGAAAGGATAGAGATATAATGAAAGCATAGGAAATATGGTGTATTACAGTTTTATTATTCAATTTTAATCGGAAATAGTTTCAACTAGTTAAACAATGTGTATGTATGTGTTGGTTATGCATATTAGAAATCTTAGTAAATATATTCTAACCCCTTTGAAAAGGGGGTGAATTACAAATTACACTCATTTTATGTGCTTTTTAAGAACATTAACCCTGGTACCTTTATGAGTAGGTATATATTTTACATAAGATCCCAATTTCTTAAAATAGCTAGGCGAATCGGCCCTAATTTTTATAAACAGAATACAAGCTTTGAATTTCCCTTTCAAGAATGTCATACATATTGGTTTTGCATGTTCTTTTACCTCCAAGTCTTCTCAAGTTTCTCTCTCCATATGATATGCATGCATGTTGTTATGTACCAAAGGATAAGAGTTTCTTCACCCTTTTTTCACAAGGTATCTCCTTCGAGGCCTCCTTAAGCTTAGTAATTCCATGTTTACCTAGCTTCAGTTTTGATCTTTCCCACATATATTTTCCAATTTATGCAGTCTTGATGCTCGGTCGTTTCCTCCACATTGTCACACATGAAGCAAGCTACAACAATACATGGTTTCCATTTTGAATCCTTTCTGGGGTAGGCATATCATTTTATTCCACTCAACATGATGGTGTACTCAAACTACGTATCTGATATCTCATCTATAGAGTATCATCTATTTGTCTAATTCTGTCTAGACACATTCCACATGTCTTCACCATAAGTCCATTTTTTCATTTAGGCTAGACATCTATCGTTCTTCTCTACCTAAGGTAATTTGTCATGCATGTATTCATTGATCCCCTTCATCGTAAATATGTATGTATGTTTCTATATATGATGTGTATGTGCGTGCATATCATGTATGAATGAATGTACACATGTATATGTATAGATTTTATTTGTACGATGAATCAACACTATTGACCTAATATATAACTATACAACTTTGAGTCTATGTAGGAAATATATAATTGCTTGATAAATTTATAAGAGATTCATATAATAGATTTCAAAAAGTAGTAATAATTTTCGAAGTTATTTCATAAGTATGTTTCACTGTATATATATCCCTATGTAACGAAATATGATGGGATGAAAGATAAAAATTTGTATATTTCATTAGAATTGAAAGTATAGAGATATAATGAAAGCATAAGAAATATGGTGTATTACAGTTATTCAATTTTAATCGGAAATAGTTTCAACTAGTTAAACAATGTGTATGTATGTGTTGGTTATGCATATTAGAAATCTTAGTAAATATATTCTAACCCCTTTGAAAAGGGGGTGAATTATAAATTACACTCATTTTATGTACTTTTTAAGAACATTAACCCTGATACCTTTATGAGTAGGTATATATTTTACATAAGATCCCAATTTCTTAAAATAGCTAGGCGAATCAGCACTAATTTTTATAAACAGAATACAAGCTTTGAATTTCCCTTTCAAGAATGGCATACATATTGGTTTTGCATGTTCTTTTACCTCCAAGTCTTCTCAGGTTTCTCTCTCCATATGATATGCATGCATGTTGTTATGTACCAAAGGATAAGAGTTTCTTCACCCTTCTTTTCACAAGGTATCTCCTTCAGGGCCTCTTAAGCTTAGTAATTATGTGTTTACCTAGCTTCAGTTTTGATCTTTCCCACATATATTTTCCAAACTATGCAGTCTTGATCTTTCCCACATATATTTTCCAAACTATGCAGTCTTGATGCTCGGTTGTTTCCTCCACATTGTCACACATGAAGCAAGCTACAAAAACACATGGTTTCCATTTTGAATCCTTTCCGGGGTAGGCATATCATTTTATTCCACTCAACATGATGGTGTACTCGAACTGTGTATCTGATATCTCATCTATAGAGTATCATATATTTGTCTAATTATGTCTAGACACATTCCACATGTCTTCACCATAAGTCCATTTTTCCATTTAGGCTAGACATCTATCATTCTTCTCTAGCCAAGGTAATTTGTCATGCATGTATTCATTGATCCCCTTCATCGTAAATATGTATGTATGTTTCTATATATGATGTGTATGTGCGTGCATATCATGTATGAATAGATGTACATATGTATATGTATAGATTTTATTTGTACGATGAATAAACACTATTGACCTAAAATATAACTATACAACTTTGAGTCTATGTAGGAAAATATAATTGCTTGATAAATTTATAAGAGATTCATATAATAGATTTCAAAAAGTAGTAATAATTTTTGAAGTTTTTGTCAAAAATGTTTTAGAAACATAGAAATGTATATTTGTGAACCTGGAGGTTACATTTTATTGTTAACACTATCATTATCAAAGAAAAGGGTGACTATAATGGAAGTTGTGATGACCCAGATTTTAGGGTTTTGATAAAAAAATATAGTATTTTAAGACCATGCATGTATTTTGGATGATTGATACAAAATACAGAAATTGGCTTTCAACTATTGACTCTTTTTTAAAAAAAAGAACCAAATACCCAATTGATGATTAGAACATTAGTTGTGCTCAAATATGATGAATGGGTTTGGTTAAATGATTTGTGTAATTATGAGGCCAAGAGGTCCATTGAGTAGTTGCAATAAGCTTAAGGGTCAATTGATGAACCCTAGGGTTATGAGGATCATACAAAGTCTTTTGAGATTTATTTGATCAAGATTTGAGGATTTATTGAATTTTGTTCAAGGTTATTTGAGGAATTTAGTTAGATGACTAAATGTTGGAATATGAATTCAAACTTGGCTATATGGGACTTTGTGAGATGAGGAACCCATGGTTCGAATTTCACATGAATCTAGATGGTTGACTTATGAAGATTGTGATGCATAATGATCGATATAATGGAAGAGAATATGTTAATTAAGGTGTGATGATTAATGAGGATTTTTGGGATATGGTGTGAATTCAATTTCTGGTCTCAATAACATGCCATGCATCAACCTCCTTGAGGCTGTGTGGTCCATTCTAGCTACTGTTATGAAGATTGAAGTTTCGGCCCTAGGGTCATCATCCCGTGGTTTGTGGATTATCTCTCACCTCCGAAATGAGTGGAGTTGTTAGAGCCAGGTAAATGGAGTTGTTAGAGCCAGGTAAATGGTGCTTGGTAGTCTTAATCCTTGGGAGCTAACATTGTTTGATAGAGTCAATTGATCCGCATTGGAAGGATCTTCTCAACTGCCCATAAATCATGCCCAGCAGATGAGTAGGGAAGCTTATTGACCCCATCAATCCCTCACCCTCCATAGTTGTTCATAGTAGGCAACTAGAGTCGGCAGACTGGTCAGGTCTAGCTCTACGAACACAGTAGCTGATGAGCCTCGAGGGCAATTTTTCACTCATCCCCGTCACCAGTGTAGACACCTTCGGGGTTCAGAAGAAGACTGAGGATCACCTCTGGTATTGGGAGCTCGAATTAAGCGCACCACTGGCAACCCCTTTCTCCAGTCTGCGTTAGAAGGGTCTGTAGAAGCTGCTCGAGATTTCCATGGTTAATCATGGAGGTTGGTTCCAGGAACAATCTCCTGGCTCTGACGATAAGGTCTTAGAGGTGACGTAAGGCTTTTGGGAGAGTATGTGTGAACTTCGGTGGAGCAAGGGAAGACCTTTTACCTCTTTGTCGTCCATCACATGCCGGCATGGAGAAACCACCATCCATGGAGCCGGGTAGATCCTAAGTTCTACTCAACAAGCCAGACCTCATTACCTTTTCTCATCGGAACTCATAGATAGGGTGACACCACAGCTGGAGGCTCGCTTGTGGAATTGGCAATGGAAAGACGAAGAGCAGCCGGTCGAGCAACCCTTGACACGTCGGTCCTGTCGGTGCCCTCCAGGCTAACTGCTCACAACGGCGCCGCAACAAATGTAACGTGCAGGAGTCGAGGATGACGGAGAAGATAGGGCTGCTGGGTCTAGTGGAGACTCTACCAGCTGCCATGCTCCTATCACCCACCTCGAAGGTGACGGAGCTCCTGAGGGGAAACAAGCATGCGATTTGTGAAGAAGGGGAGGAGTGTGGGTCGGGTCAGCAAGTACAATCCACAAAATCAGTCGATTTATTGCAATTTTGAGAAAGGGAGTTGCACCCCTATTAAGCAATGTGACGAGCATCTGAGGAGATATGACATGGATCCAACGGCCACCGTAAAGCCCTAAAGGTAAATGTAAATTTCAATCATCAAAACCATTTTGAAATTTGGAAAATACATTAAAAATAGCTCCAGTATCCAATAAATTACCCAAAAATACCCTTGGACACAGAAAAATGCCTACCTTATTATAGGACCCTTAGATAAGACTTTTGAAGTAGTATTATTGTTGGGTTTCCATTTACAAGATGATGCTTCTTTTAAGATTATTTAAATAGCATAATTAGCATATAGTGGGCATTAAACCTGGAAATATTACTTGAGCCCCAATATTGTAAAGAGACTACATGTAGACTCTCATCTTAATATTAGTGATGCATATTAGACTTCTACTCATTAATGCACATTTAAATGCTTTAACATCTTTTTAATTCTAGAAAATAGACCAATCATCAAGAAATTATGAAATTTGGACCAGACATATAAAATGACCTCTTTATCAGTAGAAAAATATCAGATACCGTCCTAAGATCAGATAGAACCTAGGTTTAGCTAAACCCTAATCTAGACCTACAATACCATTAATTATGGTGAACCTTATTAATGATCATTAATTGTTATTAATCAGGTCATGGACAAAGTTCTAGATGATCATGGATGTCTAAAGAATCTTTGAACTCAGGTATGTGGATATAAGTATATGACTAGTTTTTGCTGGATGATAATTATGAGTAATTGCTTGCATGTATTTGAATATCTTGTTGGATGTACATCTATATGTATTGTTGTTTCCGCCTCGAACACTAAGATCACTAAGAAAAGAAAATAGAATGTAGTTACTGATGGTTCATTAATCTCCCTATTAGAGAGGGAAAGCTTTAATGTTGACTAGAACCTCCCTAGAGTACACGGTATACGGGAAGATCCCTAGAGTAAAAGGTACACGGGGAAGGGCCCACCATTTATGTTTGTGCTAAGTCCACCATAGTAATGCATATTGACGTGTATTTTACTACGCGCTAAAAAACGCAAGTATACGCGTCGAGTAGTACAGGCCTTTGTGAGGCCCGAGTCGAACACAGGGATACATGAATTATTGGAGACTCCTACTAACTAATTGCAATCAGCTAGGCCAGATGACAAAGTAGGGTTTGTTGTCGAAATTAAAAGAAAATAAAATGAAACAAAGAAAAAAATCAATTAAAGGTTAATTTAATCAATTCAAAAGGGTATCTTTAGGATTGCGGTTTCACCGCGGGTCAACATTGTATTAGGTTTTATATAATTCCTCACTCTTCTCTCTCTATCCGGGTAGTGGCCTGAAAACAGAATTACCCACTGTCATGGTGTAATTCACTACTTAGGTTTAGGTTGATTCCACCGTCGTAGTAATCATTCCCCTAAACTAAGCACATTATAAACGGTCTCTCAGTTTCCACCATTAATTTTACAACTCCTTTGTCAAAGGTTTTATCGATTAATGTAGGTTTCATCTCTTTTCAACCGTTAATCCTTCTGTCGAAGTGATTAAGGGCATTAGGTTATTATTATGGTGATCAAGCATAACAATATATGGAGAAAACGAAGCTATACCACGGATTTAAGAGAGAAAATATGAATTATTAATATAAAACTGTCATACAATGCATTCCCGGGCTACTCCCAGTCCTAAAGATGGAGGGTTTTAGTCTCGCATGTTCATCTTGCACAAATACATGGTAGAAATAGGGGAAATCATATGAAAAACGTGAATTGAATGGGAAAACCCCTAAACGGAGAAGAACCGGTAGATCCTTTGCGTAGAACACGAGCTTTCCCGCCTCTCGGTGGTGAAATTCGTCTTCGGCAGCGTCCGGATCGATAGGGATGAGCTTCTGGCCTCCGTTCTCTTTTTTTCTCCTCCTCGGCACTCGTGCAATGACAAATTAGATCCCCCTTTTCATCTCGGCGGCCGTCATTAGGTATAAGTCCCTGATTAGGTCGTCAAATAACTCCAGCCGTCCGATTGAGATCAAAACGAATCCAACGCATATTTGCCGGCATCGATACCATCGACGCGGGTCGATGGTATCGACCCAGCGTATTAGCGGCAACCTTCTTTTCTTTTCGTCTGAGTGCCTGTGTCCATCTCGATACCATCGACTAGGGTCGATGGTATCGACTCTCTTTAGCGTCGGTTGTTGTCGTTTAGCGACGCTGTAGCCTCCATGCGTCGATGGCATCGACTTGGGTCGATGGTATCGATGGATTCCTCGCCAGCAACCTGAAGGGATCTCGATGCCATCGACTTGAGTGTCGATGGTATCGATTATGTGCTGCTCCTCTCGGCTGGCAACATGTGGCTTGGTCGATGGTATCGACTTCCGTCGATGGTATCGACGGAAGTAGATACTTGTTTTTCCTGAAATTCCAAGACAAGACCAAATAAATCCACACAAATTATGATAATATGATAAATAATGCTCAAAATGATACAACTAAGGGGATTTGACATAAAATGATGACAAAGACCGAAATGAGTGAATTATGCAATATTATCCATAAAAATGACTAATTAGAGCATAAAACACATATGAAAAAGGTCTATAAATGCGACTCAAAATCATCGCATCAAACTCCCCTAAGCTTAAACATTGCTCGCCCTCGAGCGACTAATCCTTAGAATAGAATTGCAGATGTCAACTAAAAATCAACACACCAACCCAACATCCCATGTGACTCCCACTGAACGTTCTCAAACCGGCCTTCTCTAACCACAGAACAGTAATTACCCTAAAGGCGACAGTAATCATCAATAAAAGAAATTATCCTTAAAATAGATGAACACTATCACATAAGGCATTTAACATAATAAAATTCGCCGATTCAGCATTGATGCATCTTGTGATCGCCTATACTACGTTGCTCGCCCTAACTACCATCTACATGGAAGCCGTTCTCCTGATTATCATTAGTGAGGAGAAATTCACGGCGGCCTACCAATCCGAGCAACGGGTGGATGGAAATGGGTGGTTCATGGAAGAACTTGGAAGTATTGCACAGTTTCAATATGCATAAAACAAAATGTCCTAAATGATGCAAATGCACATAAGAAATGCCCTAATGCCTAAAATTGGGTGAAATGATGCATGCACTAACCTTCCACCTCAAAATGAGATTGAAATCTAATTAAGCCACATCATGTACTCAATTTTCCTGTAATGCGAGTGATATCATGTTCCTTTCTCCCTCTTATTCCACTTTCTTCTAAATTCTCTTTTTTTTCTTTCTTTTCTAATTATTTTTTTTTCTTTATTTCAGATTTTCAGAATTTTTTTTTCTTCACTTTAGCCCACGTATCCATAATTGCTTAGAGATAAGTGTATTGGGCTATTTACTTCATGCTTGGAAATCTTTGCAATATTTCGAAGGTATGGAACAGTTTAGATCACTTTTGAGGAAAAATTGAGATACATGGTGTACTTTATGCATGAAAGTCATGAGTGCAACTACATGGCATGCACCTAAAGGTAATATGCATGAATCCCTATATTTTTTTTTCTTTTTATGCAAACGTATGGAAAATATCAATGCAAGTCCTATCTAAATGCTATGCACACAAGAAGGAATTAAAACTGCACTTTACTTCCAATTCTTAGGTGGATTATGGAAAAATGAAGTGGAATGATCACAAGATTAGATGACTGACCTTAGAAAAATATTATGTGTCCCTCCTTACTGACCTGTGTAGTAGTTTAGAGGGTTCTCTCTCTTACATCCAATTAAGGTCTCATTACCATTTGGTTAGGTTAGGCTCAAACAACCGTTACTATCCACTTTTCATGAGTCAATAGGAGTATAGGTGTGAAATGTTATTTTAAAGTTGACATAATCAATCATTTTCGTAGGATAAGTTCCCCAAGGACAACCAAGTCAAGCTCTCCAAAGACACAAAAAAATTTTAAATTTCCCTTAAATTTCCCATGAATTAACAGCAAGATGACAAACTTTTACGACATCCACAGTTACACTAGATAGCACGTGGATCCTACCAAAACTAAAAATGCAAGAAATAAATACACTGCTAAAAACTAAAAACAATAAAAGAAAAGATAGAGTTGTTCCAACTATCCCCCCTAAGCTTGAATTCGACTATGGCCTCATAGTCAAAAACAAACTTAAGAGTGGAATAGAGATACCCTGATCATTCTTGTGGAGGCGGAGGTGGGTACTGTGGGGCCGTAGGATCCCAAGAAGGATACTCCCCCTGGAAGCTCGGATCGTAATGGGTCCTCGGAGGAGGCTGTGGATAGCCTCCAAAGTAGCTCTGACTCCAGTAGTGGTCATAAAAGGGCTCATGTTGCATCTCCATCCTTTGCAACCGGTTGTGTATCTGCTGTTGGTTGTCGAGGAGGAGACGTTCATTCTCGAACATCGCCCTTTGGTTGTCAAGTAACCGGTTCGTAGTATCCTGAATACCGGTATACATCTCTAGATGATGCTGCTGTGTCTGATGTATGTCCTGCAGCATCGTATACATGCCTTGCATTGAGTAGTCATCCTCGGCTGGCTGCGAGGGCTGTGGTGATGGCGGCGGGGGCTGTGATGATGAAGACGCACCCGGATGCATCCGAGGATGCTTCCGGGGTGCTACTCGTGCTCGAAGAGGTGTGAAAGCCTCCTCTTCCTCCTCAGCCTCACCTTCTTGTTCGTCGTTGCCGCCTTCTTCTTCATCAGACTCGACAGCTATGATCGGCCACCGGAAGTGCTGTGCGCCCTCGATGTTGAAGACGGCGTCCGGCAGTGCACATTCCTGGTAAGCGTGGTTGACGTGGCAGTGTGCGTATGCCAACCCATCCCGGAGAAGGATAAGGTTTGAACGGTGCAGATGTTGCACGTTCACCTTACTCCTCGTGGAAATCGGAGTCATAGACTGGAAATTCAGCCCCAAGTACAACGCCAATTTGGTGATGAGCCCACCAAAATGGATCGGAGCCTTCCTTGTACTCCTCTTCACTGCCAGGACGCGCTGCAGAAAGAACGCACCCCAGTTGCATTCTTGTCGCTTCAGGAGCATGTAGAGGAAGAAAAGATCGCTCTCCTGAAACTTGCTCAATGCTAAATCGCTCCGAGCAAAGAACGTAAGGCTCACATCCGGTGTAAGACCCGGACGAAGGGATGCTCGAAGTCCGCTACCGCAGCATTGTGGTAGCTCACTGTCTTTCCCGCCGGCACTGTGACTAGCTCGGCGAAGATCTTGTCGTAGTCGGTGCGGGAATCTGGGCGCCGGTGATCGTTGCGACCATGGTTCCAGTTGAAGATTGCATTGAACTGGGCCAACGTGATGTTGTAGTTGATGTTGAACAGCCGGAAGGACACCCTGCCCTTGATCCACTCACGATCCGATGCAACCACATCGTTGGGCACGACGCAGACATCGAGGGACGCCATAAACTCTGCCACCAATTCCTTGTAGGTGGGCCATTCGCCGAAGAACGTCTGCCCATCCGCATGGTACTCCAGCTCGTCGGCCAGTCGATTGATGTGATGTGCTTGTCCTGCCAGCACATAGGCCAAGTTGGCCTCGAATCCAAGCTCCTGGATCATACCCCGGTCCACATACCGGGTCGGCTCGATCTTCCGCTTCATGATCTCCTCATAGACCTTCTTCACCTCCGCGGAAGGGTGAACCAAGCGCGGACGTGGTACGGAAGCAGTAGGGGGTGGAACAAACTCCCCGATCTCCATGGGATTCGCGCGCAAGGACGATGATCCGGCGGCGTGCACCATTGTTGCAAGAAAGATGGGATTAGAAGAAGAGAGCTCAGGGAAGATGGAGAAATGATTCTCCGCTCGGTGAAGATCCTTGCTCGATGTTGCTGCTTTTCAGTCTTGGAGGGCTCGGGGGAGTGCTCGGCGCAAAGGAGGAAGTTTGCTCTGAAGGTGTGACGTCAAATGATGTTGCAATTCTCCTTATATAGACTTGGCCGGTGCCACTGTTGACCCGTCGATACCATCGACGCGGGTCGATGGTATCGACACGTCTCGCTGCTATCCGCCCCCTCGCGAGTATCGACGGTTGACGTTTGCTGGATCGGGAAACCCGGATTGCTGACCTGTCGATACCATCGACGTGGGTCGATGGTATCGACACAGCACCCGTATCGCTGACGTGGACTCGCAATCGCCGTCGATGTCTTTGCGCGGATCGGTGACATGGATGTCGATACCATCGACAGATGTCGATAGTATCGACTTGACTTCGTTGTGACACCGCCACTTTTTCATTTCAACCTGTGACCATGTCGATACCATCGACGAGGCCGTCAATGGTATCGAGTTGACTGAGACAAATCGTTCTGAACTTCTCCAGAGATCTCGATGGTATCGACTGGCATGTCGATACCATCGACAATTATTGTGCAACCTGCCTGTAGGTCTGTCGATACCATCGACGAGACCGTCGATAGTATCGACTCAGAGCAATTTTTGCAGTTGTCAACCTGAACCTATGTCGATACCATCGACCAGTGTGTCGATGGTATCGACCCTGCCTGTGCCTGCACATTAAACAAACAGATCAAGGTATCTTCTTTACACTAGAATTTGAACGAAATGAAAGCAATCTATGACTAGAATTAAACTATCCTAATGTACCAATGGTTGGGTTGCCTCCCAACAAGTGCCCTTATTTAACGTCTTAGGCTAGACGGTATGAAGCTCATCATCTTTTCACATTGGAGACTGCGCTTAGAGGATCATGCGGTAATTTGAATTCAACTCGATCTCCTCCAATTCCCAAGGACAAAGTACCTCTCCCTAAGGCAGTCACGACGTCCGCTGTTGCTTGAAATGGTCTTCCTAGAAGAATTTCACAGCTTTGGAGTGGTGGCATATCCATGACGACAAAGTCCACCGGATATATGAATCTATCCACTTTGACGAGAAAATTTTCACATACTCCATAAGGTCTCACGGTAGACCCATCCACCAATTCAATTGTTGCGGCCAACTTCTTTATCTCTTTTAACCCAAGCTTTTGAAATGTCGCCAAAGGCATGAGATTTATGCTAGCGCCGGAATCACATTGCGCTTTAGGAAAATGTTGACCACCTATTGAGCACGGAATGTAAAAACCTCCTGGGTCCTTTCTCTTCTTTAGTGAACTCCCGTGAATCATAGAGCTCACCGTCTCATTCATCCGACAAATATCATCGTCTTTTATCTGCCTCTTCTTATTGATGATTTCCTTGATGAACCTCCCATAGGCGGGTACTTTCTCGATCATCTCCACTAATGGAATATTGATGTGGAGTTTTCGGAATATCTCCAGGAATTTCTTAAAATGACGATGCTCTTTCTTTGACTTAGGATTGACCAGACTTGAAGCATTTGCTGTATCAACACGCATGTAGGGCGGCACATATGAGCTTTGCGGGGTCAACTCCCCTAAGCTTGCTTCAATCACTCCCTCCGACGTGGGCTTTGGGGAGACATCCTCAATGGTAGCAGCTTGTTGTGGTTTCTCTCTCACGTTCGCTGTCTCCGCACGTGCACAAACAACCTGCAATTCTTCTTCTTGCCTACATGGAGATACAATATTCATAACTCTCTCTGATTTTCTGAAGAAATGGTTTCCGCCCGACAATCTATAGTAAGTGCGTGGATACGGTATTGCCGGTGTCGCATGCATATTGAAAGTCATTTTTCTTTCTTCTACAGCTTCTTGCACCTGAGATTCCTCCTCATTACTCACCACAGACATATACTTGACCTGATGGTGTGCTTGGGCCACGTTCGCATTCTCGGCTGGTTTCTGTTGATTGGCGTGCTTGATTGCCGCCACTTCACTCGAAATCTGTGCCACGGTGGTTTCCAATGCCCTCATTTGTGCTCCATGGCTTTGCAGCGTCTGCCCAAACTTGGTTAGGATATCACCTTGGGATTGCAATTGCTTACCAAACATGGCCATCATCTCTTGGTTTTGCTGTACCATTTGACTTAGTAATTCAGTGTTCTTATCCTCGGCTTTCTGCTGTGGCTTGGCATCCGGATCCTGCAGAAAATTATTCGGATCCTTCCATGAGAACTTTTTATCCTTCCTCCATGCATAGTCATTGTTTCTATAACCCTGTTGTTGAATGAATTTCACTTGGGCCTCCTCGTCTTCAGATGCATCTTCCTTAGTTAGCAGCTTCTTGGCTAGAAGATCTAACTTATCGTTCAGCTCCCTAACTATTCTGGATTCGCCAGCAGCCTTAACCTGTTCCACGGCACCTCTGTCACCCCATGACTGTTTCCTAGCCATGTTCTTTAATATCTCCCAACATCTGGTATCTGTATTATTCAGAAAGAATCCAGATCCAGCTGAATCAAGATTACTTCTATCGTGCTCGGAGAGAGCAAAATAAAAGATTTTCACTTGTGTTTCCCTGTCCAGCCCATGATGTGGGCACCTCCTCAACATAACCTGAAATTGCTCCCAGGTCTCAGAATATGTTTCACCCGCCTGTTGGGTGAAATTGTGAATCTTCCTAATCATGTCGTTGGTCTTCTCAGGAGGGAAAAACCTCTCGAAGAAAATCTCCACCATATGATCCCAAGACTCCACAAATTCGTCATCGAGGTTATGTAGCCACTCTCTTGCTGCTCCTGCCAAGGAACTCGGGAACATCTTGAGGTACAAAGCATCTTGGGGAAACATGTCTATCTTCACCATGTCACAGTTTTCGACGAACTGGTTGATATGTGCAACATGATCCTCGTTCTTCAACCCATGAAATGCATTTGATTTTACCAAGTTAATCAACGCTGGATCGATCTTGTATGTCGGTATGTTGATCGCCTGCTTTTTTATAGGCCCCTTTGAAGCTGATGAGGAAGAAGATTTGATCTTCTCCCATATAGTCTGTGGCTCGGCCATGTCTTCTGCTTCAGATTCAGAATTGATTTCTTCTTGGTACTCGTGCTCAGAATGCTCCTCGTCCTCCGGTCCCGAAAACGGAACCTCAAGTGCGCGATTGTCGTAGTCTGTACTACGTGTATGCATCATGCAAAGTACCTGAAATGAGAAAATTGGGGTTCAGTACTATGCTTAGACGAGTATAGACGATTATAGAGAAATTTAGAGATAATTGAAGTTGTTTCAAAATAATAAAAAAAATAAAAAAAAATATATGGCCTAGAGTGGCCGCTCTTAGCACTCAAAGTGCCAACAATTCGCCGTATCCCCGGCAACGACGCCAAAAACTTGATGTGTATTTTACTATGCGCTAAAAAACGCAAGTATACACGTCGAGTAGTACAGGCCTTTGTGAGGCCCGAGTCGAACACAGGGATACATGAATTATTGGAGACTCCTACTAACTAATTGCAATCAGCTAGGCTGGATGACAAAGTAGGGTTTGTTGTCGAAATTAAAAGAAAATAAAATGAAACAAAGAAAACAATCTATTAAAGGTTAATTTAATCAATTCAAAAGGGTATCTTTAGGATTGTGGTTTCACCGCGGGTCAACATTGTATTAGGTTTTATATAATTCCTCACTCTTCTCTCTCTATCCAGGTAGTGGCCTGAAAACAGAATTACCCACTGTCGTGGTGTAATTCACTACTTAGGTTTAGGTTGATTCCACCGTCGTACTAATCATTCCCCTAAACTAAGCGCATTATAAACGGTCTCTCAGTTTCCACCATTAATTTTACAACTCCTTTGTCAAAGGTTTTATCGATTAATGTAGGTTTCATCTCTTTTCAACCGTTAATCCTTCTGTCGAAGTGATTAAGGGCATTAGGTTATTATTATGGTGATCAAGTATAACAATATATGGAGAAAACGAAGCTATACCACGGATTTAAGAGAGAAAATATGAATTATTAATATAAAACTGTCATACAATGCATTCCCGGGCTACTCCCGGTCCTAAAGATGGAGGGTTTTAGCCTCGCATGTTCATCTTGCACAAATACATGGTAGAAATAGGGGAAATCATATGAAAAACGTGAATTGAATGGGAAAACCCCTGAACGGAGAAGAACCGGTAGATCCTTTGCATAGAACACGAGCTTTCCCGTCTCTCGGTGGTGAAATTCGTCTTCGGCAGCGTCCGGATCGACAGGGATGAGCTTCTGGCCTCCGTTCTCTTTTTTTCTCCTCCTTGGCACTCGTGCAATGACAAATTAGATCCCCCTTTTCGTCTCGGCAGCCGTCATTAGGTATAAGTCCCTAATTAGGTCGTCAAATAACTCCATTCGTTCGATTGAGATCAAAACGAATCCAACGCATATATGCCGGCGTCGATGGTATCAACCCAGCGTATTAGCGGCAGCCTTCTTTTCTTTTCGTCTGAGTGCCTGTGTCCATCTCGATACCATCTACTAGGTTCGATGGTATCGACTCTCTTTAGCGTCGGTTGTTGTCGTTTAGCGACGTTGTAGCCTCCATGCGTCGATGGCATCGACTTGGGTCGATGGTATCGACGGATTCCTCGCCAGCAACCTGAAGGGATCTCGATGCCATCGACTTGAGTGTCGATGGTATCGACTCTGTGCTGCTCCTCTCGGCTGGCAACCTGTGGCTTGGTCGATGGTATCGACTTGCGTCGATGGTATCGACGGAAGTAGATACTTGTTTTTCCTGAAATTCCAAGACAAGACCAAATAAATCCACACAAATTATGATAATATGATAAATAATGCTCAAAATGATACAACTAAGGGGATTTGACATAAAATGATGGCAAAGACCGAAATGAGTGAATTATGCAATATTATCCATAAAAATGACTAATTAGAGCATAAAACACATATGAAAAAGGTCTATAAATGCGACTCAAAATCATCGCATCACATATTCATTCTAAATGTGGCTAATAACTTGGGATTGCCTGATTTTCTGCCTTTAAGTAACATTTTCTTTCTCTTTCTTCAATTTCGAGTATATTATATGTCAGCATAGTATAGCTTTTAATTCCACGTACTAACTTTTGTTGATGATTTTATTTCTCATATTTTCTAGGTCCAGAGCTAGAATGGGATAAAAGAATAGGATGTGAGCAAGTTGTATAAGTTGTACCTATTGTCTATGATCCTGCTAGCATACATGTTCATAGACTTGTCAAATAATCTTTCAATATGTAATTGTAATTCATGTTGTAATAATGTGCATGTTGAATGCTGAGATGTGTTATGGTGTATCTACAGTTATTTGTTCATGTATGCACAAATTGCTTCCGCAACGCACTCTGATACAATTGCCTAACATTTTCAGATTTTTTTTCTTCTCATCTCCATGGGGTTTTGAGAAGGTGAAAATCTGGGGACGTTACAGTTGGTATCAGAGCATGAACAATAGCTACACCTAAAAATTGCTCACCATGATATATATAACAAAATCCTCACATTTCATCTTAAACCCTAGAAACTTAGTAAGTTGTTATGTAGGAATAAGGTTTGACTTAGCCTCTAGGTTAGAACCTAGATGTTCGAGAACTAGGTTTAGACAAGTATGTGAAACCCTATTCATATAGAGCTCATATGCATTGGGTAGCTACACTATCCTACACCTTGTTCTTACCATTTCACTATGTGACATGACACTGGACTATCTACTGTGTGTGGGACACTCAGTTTTGTTGATTTGGTTTTGTTTTCCAATCGGCTCGAGCCTCGACAGTTTTCTCTGACGTCCGCCTTCTCGGAGAAAAACTATATAATATTTTATTATATATATGTAAATATGAAAATATGTCCCTCACACTGGAGAGTAGTTAGTGTTCATGCGACCTAAGTGAAAGGTAGTGACATCAGTCTAGAAGAGAGTGTAGGTCGAGATTAGATGTCTAGAGCCTTATCAAGATATGTGATACATAGAGTAGAAGATAGAATGATAGTTGATATAAGCATGGATGATCTTATCTAAGTTCTACCTCTAGTGATATAAGTTTGCTTTATATGGATATAAGTTGTATATGACCTGAATCCAATTTTGAAGATTTTAAGCTGAGTCTTGATGATGAAAGCACATTCCCTTTTCTTACTTAAGTAGAGATAAGTTAAGATAATGTTGAATATGCATGAGCCTCAAGCTCTTTTACAAAGGGGGACTTCCAGTGTTAGGACAAGATACGTGGTGAACTCTAGAGAGAGTGAGACCCACGAGGAGAGGGTCATAGGACCTACCCTACAATATATGGAAAATATGATATATGTGAGATGATGTGTCCTAAGTTGGGTTACTCCCGAGTAGATGAGTTGAGTCCTCTTGCATGATTCAATCCTATATGTGAGAGTTGGGTAAAAATGATGGGTAGGTGACTCATAATGAGAAAGCAATCCTTTTGATTGAGTTAGGTCTTAGCTTGAGTGACATATGTGTGTGAATCTCATCGTTAGCTGCAAGTGATGTAATATATGAACTCAAGTTCTAAGAGAAAATTGCATTGTGCATGAGAAAATCATAAATGTTGTTCCTTCCACTTCTCCTCCTTTATATATGATGCTAGAAACCTCACTTGAGCTATATAGATGGTTTATATATGAGGAGTCACTCATAGAAGCTTGACCGATTCTATCATCCCTCCCTATATCATACATGTGATATCCAAGTTTGAAATCATGATAAAATTGGCTTAGTATATTCTCTTTCCCCTCTATATCAGACATGAAAGATACAAATTTGAAAAACAAGTTGGAAATAAAGATATATTTGGATCATGTATTACATGATCGCAAGATGTAACCCCAAATGTTTTGGATCTATGCTTCTAGTTAATGATCTCTCTCACACAATAGGGTGGAATCCTAATATGCAAATATGATGATATATCCCCTCTTATGATGAACTCATGGTACTATGCTTATAATGAACCATAATAATGATGTTAAGTGCCAAAATTTTGTTAATAAATGACATGAACTCTTGATATCACCTTACATGGGTGAGCGGGGTGAAAGATGAAACCTTAAGTAATACCTCCTTAAGTACATATGAGTAATCAATACCCTTATCCTTAAGGGACTATGAGGATGTAAAACCCAAAATACAAGAATGTCATATGTTGACTAAAACACTAAATTAAGCTATGATTCCTTTAAAAAATGATGTTTCCTCCTACATAAGGTGGGGTGGGTACACCCTTGATGATCTAAACTTCCAATGTGATAACTTAGGGTTCACCAACGATTATGATAGTTCTGGTACCTAGAAGTTCTGGCATTATGGTAGTGAAACTGTTTCATATCACCTTGAGTATGACAATAGATGAATTTCAATGACAAAATTTCTTATAAGGCGGGGTGAATGTGATGACCCAAATTTTAGGGTTTTGATAAAAAAAATATATAGTATTTTAAGACCATGCATGTATTTTGCACGATTGATACAAAATAGAGAAATTGGCTTTCAACTATTGACTCTTTTTTTAAAAAAAGAACCAAATACCCAATTGATGATTAGAACATTAGTTGTGATCAAATATGATGAATGGGTTTGGTTAAATGATTTGTGTAATTATGATGCCAAGAGGTCCATTGAGCAGTTGCAATAAGCTTAAGGGTCAATTGATGAACCCTAGGGTTATGAGGATCATACAAAGTCTTTTGAGATTTATTTGATCGAGATTTGAGGATTTATTGAATTTTGTTCAAGGTTATTTGAGGAATTTAGTTAGATGACTAAATGTTGGAATATGAATTCAAACTTGGCTATATGGGGCTTTGTGAGATGAGGAACCTATGGTTCGAATTTCACATGAATCTAGATGGTTGACTTATGAAGATTGTGATGCATAACAATCAATATAATGGATGAGAATATGTTCATTAAGGTTTGATGATTAATGTGGATTTTTGGGATATGGTGTGACTTCAATTTCTGGTCTCAATAACATGCCATGCATCAACCTCCTTGAGGTTGTGTGGTCCATTCTAGCTACTGTTATGAAGATTGAAGTTTTGGCCCTAGGGTCATCATCATGTGGTTTGTGGATCATCTCTTACCTCCGAAATGAGTGGAGTTGTTAGATCCAGGTAAATGGAGTTGTTAGAGCCAGATAAATGGTGCTTGGTAGTCTTAATCCTTGGAGCTAACGTTGTTTGACAGAGTCAATTGATCCACATTGGAAGGATCTTCTCAACTGCCCCTAAATCATGGCCAACAGATGAGTAGGGAAGCTTATTGACCCCATCAATCCCTCACCCTCCATAGTTGTTCACAGTAGGCAACTAGAGTCGACAGACTGGTCAGGTCTAGCTCTATGAACACAATAGCTGATGAGCCTCGAGGGCAATCTGTCGCTCATCCCCGTCACCAATGTAGACCCCTTTGGGGTTCAGAAGGAGACTGAAGATCTCCTATGGTATTGGGAGCTCGAATTAAGCACACCACTGACAACCCCTTTCGACAGACTGGTCAGGTCTATCTCGAATGAAGCACACCACAGTAGGCAACTAGAGTCGACAGACTGGTCAGGTCTAGCTCTATGAACGCAATAGCTGATGAGCCTCGAGGGCAATCTGTCGCTCATCCCCGTCACCAATGTAGACCCCTTTGGGGTTCAGAAGGAGACTGAAGATCTCCTCTGGTATTGGGAGCTCGAATTAAGCACACCACTGGCAACCCCTTTCTCCAGTCTATGTTAGAAGGGTCTGTAGAAGCTGCTCGAGATTTCCATGGTTAATCATGGAGGTTGGTTCCAGGAGCAATCTCCAGGCTCTGACGATAAGGTCTTAGAGGCGCCGTAAGTCTTTTGGGAGAGTATGGGTGAACTTCGGAGGAGCAAGGGAAGACCTTTTACCTCTTTCCCGTCCATCACATCCTGGCATGGAGAAACCTCCATCCATGGAGCTGGGTAGATCCTAAGTTCTGCTCAACAAGCCAGACCTCATAACCTTTCCTCATCGGAACTCATAGATAGGGTGACAACACAGCTGGAGGCTCGCTCGTAGAGTTGGCAATGGAAAGATGAAGAGCAGCCGGTCGAGCAACCCTTGACACGCTGGTCCTGCTGGTGCCCTCCAGGCTAACTGCTCACAACGGTGCCGCAACATATGTAACGTGCAGGAGTCGAGGATGACGGAGAAGATAGGGCTTCCGGGTCTAGTGGAGACTCTACCAGCCGCCGCGCTCCTGTCACCCACCTCGAAGGCGACGGATCTCCTGAGGGGAAACAAGCATGCGATTTGTGAAGCAGGGGAGGAGTGTGGGTCGGGTCAGTAAGTACAATCCACAAAATCATCCGGTTTATTACAATTTTGAGAAAGGGAGTTGCGTCCCTATTGAGCAATGTGACATGCATCTGAGGAGATATGCCCTGGATCCAACGACCACCGTAAAGCCCTAAAGGTAAATGTCAATTTCAATCATCAAAACCATTTTGAAATTTGGAAAATACATTAAAAATAGCTCCAGTATCCAATAAATTACCCAAAAATACCCTTGGACACAGAAAAATGCCTACCTTATTATAGGACCCTTAGATTAGACTTTTGAAGTAGTATTATTGTTGGGTTTCCATTTACAAGATGATGCTTCTTTTAAGATTATTTAAATAGCATAATTATCATATAGTGGGCATTAAACCTGGAAATATTACTTGAGCCCCAATACCGTAAAGAGACTACATGTAGACTCTCATCTTAATATTAGTGATGCATATTAGACTTCTACTCATTAATGCACATTTAAGTGCTTTAACATCTTTTTAATTCTAGAAAATAAACAATCATCAAGAAATTATGAAATTTGGACCAGACCTATAACATGACCTCTTTATCAGTAGAAAAATATCAGATACCGTCCTAAGATCAGATAGAACCTAGGTTTAGCTAAAACCTAATCTGGACCTAAAATACCATTAATTATGGTGAACCTTATTAATGATCATTAATTGTTATTAATCAGGTCATGGATAAAGTTCTAGATGATCATGGATGTCTAAAGAATCTCTGAACTCAGGTATGTGGATATAAGTATATGACTAGTTTTTTCTGGATGATAATTATGAGTAATTGCTTGTATGTATTTGAATATCTTGTTGGATGTACACCTATATGTATTGTTGTTTCCACCTTTAACACTAAGATCACTAAGAAAAGAAAATGGAATGTAGTTACTGATGGTTCATTAGTCTCCCTATTAGAGAGGGAAAGCTTTAATGTTTACTAGCACCTCCCTAGAGTACACGGTATACGGGGAGATCCCTAGATTACAAGGTACATGGGGAAGGGCCCACCATTTATGTTTGTGCTAAGTCCACCATAGTAATGCATATTCATTCTAAATGTGGCTAATAACTTGGGATTACCTGATTTTCTGCCTTTAAGTAACATTTTCTTTCTCTTTCTTCAATTTCGAGTATATTATATGCCAGCATAGTATAGCTTTTAATTCCACGTACCAACTTTTGTTGATGATTTTGTCTGTCATATTTTCTAGGTCCAAAGCTAGAATGGGATAAAAGAATAGGATGTGAGCAAGTTGTATAAGTTGTACCTATTGTCTAAGATCCTACTAGCATACATGTTCATAGACTTGTCAAATCATCTTTCAATATGTAAATGTTAAATGCTGAGATGTGTTATGGTGTATGTATAGTTGTTTGTTCATGTATGCACAAATTGCTTCCGCAACACACTTTGATACAATTGCCTAACATTTTTGGATTTTTTCTTCTTCTCATATCCATGGGGTTTTGAGAAGGTGAAAATCCAGGGACGTTACAGAAGCCTTGTTACTTCATATTTTTCAAAGAAACTAACTTCATTTTGGAGTTTGGACATAATTATATTAGTAATAAAAATTGATTAAGAAAAATAACAAAATGCATCAAGTGCCTTATTTTACCTTGGTTGTATGTGTTTGTAGCTAAAATTAATATTTTCAAAATTAAAATTTTGGATTATTCAACATGACTTCATACGTTTAGTGTTCACAAATGATACTCCACAGAGTCTATCCTTAAAAGTCTCATCATTTTTCAGAAGAAGAAAAATATACACTCAAGTTAATTTCAAAGGACCCGTAGAAATGCTACTACATTAACCATTTTAGAATTAGTTTGTATTTACTAAATAATTTAGGATATTAATATACAAATATTATGTTTTTAGTAGTTTTGTAATAATATTAAATAACATCAAGGACTTCATTTAAAATTTTCTAGGTAGTGGAAATATTGAAATTGTACCACGTGCTATAACAGACAAATTGTTTATGGAGAGAATATACAAACCGTCAAATTTGGAAGTGATACAATTTGATTATATAAACTAAAACAACCTAAGTCACCTCTCAATTATTTTCTTGTATGGACTTTTATGTCATTATTACATTATAGAATCTAGATCTACTATATTTGTATTATTTAGGGGACCATGGCCCCCGTTTGCCCTTATGTTGCTCCGCCCACGCACCCTATCATAGAGGAACTATGAGGTTGGATAACTCATACCATAGATGTTGACATTTTGCACCTTTTTTATGACACCATTATCCCTCGTCGATAGTATATACTAAGGGTGTGCAGTTGGGTGTAGCTAGATGACAAACTATAAGTTTGATGTGTATTTTTATACTATGAATTAACAACTTGCAACCCAAGAAGACCCTACGAAACCAGCCCTGAAGTATGAAAAAAATTATTTTTTAATATAAGTTATATTATTTGAACGAGCTAAAACTCAACTCATAAATAATAATAGCATATGTTATATATGAAAGTTCGTGGAGGGTTCATGATGTCTTTTACAATAGTTGTGATGGAGTGGACTTTTGGGAACCTTTCGAATGCTTAATGACATATTGAAATTCATATGTTGAGTTATCTTGATAGTACAAGTATTTTGGTGAAATTTGAGTATTGATTTAGGAGGGACCTATGAATAAAATTTGGTGAATTTTAGACGTTCTTGGTGAGAAAAATAGGATTTAGAACCCATGAAATAGTGTGCTTCTGATTTGTAAATGATAGACCAAAGTTTATAATCTTTTAAGTTATGACTCACATCAGCGTCACATACTTTAGTAGCAAGCAGGTGACGTATTGTTGTCCTTGTGGGCCCATTCATAGCCTTCATGCAGCCGATTGGTGATATGGAGAGCTTTTGGTCCTTGAATTGATGGATCGTGGAGAAAATAAGTATTTCCTACCTCTAGTCTAGTCAAAACAGCAACGTGGGGGTAGTTTAGCTCATTAGAGAGCCATCCGCGCACCACGATCATTAATCATGGGACGAGGGTAGTTATACCCGAGTGCTTTATCGCCACTTAGGACTTAGAAATGCTAGGGAACAAGTAGTAGTTTGCCTACAGTCTCCATCTCCATTCAAAGAGTGTGAGTAGACAGTCGATCGTCAGAATTTTAGAGGAGCGACGCTAGACGGAAATCCTAGAAGAGTAAGTCAACGTGGAGACGAAGAGGATCTGAAGGATGATCGCCCATCAGAGGAGAGACGGCAGCAAGTTTCTAGAGGCCGACCGCAAGTTGGGGAGAAGAGCAACGACGAGCTCGAGGAGTCGACGGTGTTCCATTCTAGCGGCAGCGCCCGCAACGCAGCAGATCCCAGGCGATGGAGACGCACATGAAGTAGACGCAGAGAGCTAGAAGTAGGCGGACGCAGATCATGGAGGAGGAGAACCATCGTCCGCGAGCCGGAGAGGTTGGGTGCATATCACAGATGCATGAAGAAGTCTGTGAGGAGGAGGCTTTGGCAGAGCATGCTTGCGGCTGGATCTCTGAGCCACCAGCAGGAGACCCGGGCGGCTATCTAGAGAGGCCAGAGGAGCAGAGGTGGCCTGACCAGATCTGATGGTGGAAGTCCATGTGTCAATTATAACATTAAGGACAATAATTCCTCGTCGTGGTAGTCCTTTGCACAGCAGCAGATAGCAAACAGAGGTCCAGATCTGCGGCTGCTTCCACAAGGCACAACCAGCGTTCCAAGCCATCAAAGGGGGTAGTTTGTAAGTCTGATGCGTAGCCGGCGGCACCCTGAAGGGCTGACGAGGTGCATCCTCGTTCTGTCACTTGCTTGCCGAAGGGGAGCCAAGGGCGGTGATGTTATGTTAGCGGAGGACCTAGTTCTCGTGCAAGAGTCCAGGCAGTGGGACTCGTGCGCGTAGAGGAGCTCTGTTGAGCCCTCACCAACGATCACTGTTGCTCTTTGTGGAGACAGGATAACACTTGAGGACTCATGGCGGAGCAGACACGTTGTGGAGGTCCAGGAGGAGGAGATCACAATAGAGTGATGGCCAGAGGTTAGAGACAGTGGTGGCACTCACGAGCAGACGGTAGGTTAAGGGCAGAGTCGCACGCCATTGGAACTGTGCGGCAGTGCCCGGAGCCTATCCCTCGTTGGAGCTCCACGACAGCGGCGTTGGGCAGAAGCACGCCCACGGTCGTGGGCGCAGCCTGGATAGCGAGGAATCGTGAGCACGGGGAAGCTGAGAAAGAACCTGACCCGGGTATATGGATCAGGGGATCCGCAGATCCTGCGTAGGATCTGGACTGAGCGGCTAAGCAAACAAGAACCAGCACCCCCACTTTGCCGCGTGTCGACTTCTGATTGGCCACTCGAGGTAAATATCTCACAAATTAGTCAAATTTTCAATAATTCGCCATAATTAGCTCATTTATCCAAAAATTACAAATAAAATACCAAAATCTATAGAAAAATGAGTAGAACACAATGAAAGCATAATATCAGCCTTTTAATTCTATAATACTAGTGATATCATATAAGATGTATTATTCTTGTTTCATGAATAATAAATATCAAATGATGATATAAAATTATTGAAAATTTTTAGTAAATCTATAATCATGTTTATAATGCATATGATGTTATATATGGTCATGTTGATGCACAAAAGCACATAATTTGATTAATATGGCTAATTAGGGCTAATATCACTAAAGATAATGCAATAAATGCATACATGCTCAATAAGTGATGAAAATCATGGAACACCCTTATATCTGTAACTAGAAGCTAATATGTAAATCTAAGATTAATTTTACACATGAAATCCATGTTATATAAAGTTGACCTTAATACATGGTTTAAAATCCTAGTTACATTAATAATGTAACCTAGGGTTAATGTGTGACATAATGTTAATATGTTCACCTAATGATGGAAAATACAATTATAAGTTATTAAAAAATAATCTAGAATATGAGATCAGTAAAATAATCCCAAGACAAGGATACAAGTAACAATGAGAAAACCCTAATATGAACTCGACTAGGTATAAGATGATAATAATCTGATGATAGTACATTATCTTGTTTTAATCAGGGTTGACCAAGATATAGATGACATCAGGAATATGTGATGATTAAGATATCTTGATCAAGGTACGCCATTACCTCTTACTTGGCTTATTATACAATATGCTTGTGTTATATGGTAGTAAAGACTTGGCATATGGTATTGATTGAAATAATTGTTCTTGTATGATGTGTTTCTTGATTTTCCATACTTATTTCTATGAACACATCAAACATAATTTATTTTGTTCCATTATATGAAAGCACCAACTCTTTGTTAGTGTGCTTGGAAGTGACCTAACTCTTTGGTAGTGGCCACATTGTACATATGGAAGCACCAACTCTTTGGCAGTGTGCTTGGACCTAACTCTTTGGTAGTGGTCACATTGTACATGTGATCCAACTCTTTAGTAGTGATCATAAAGGCCTTAATGCATTCAACTCCTTGGTAGTAATGCATGGATGATATAATGGAAAATATGCTTAAAAGATATGTGTTCTCTTTTGTCAATGAATATCTTTGTGGAAGTATATGCTTTTCTTATATTTGTTTAATGCTGCCAAGTATTTGTTTTATCTTATTGCCAAGATATGATGAGAGGTATATAAAAGACATGTAGGCGTACTTAGTACAATATTCTTGAATATTGTGCTGACGTGTACCACATGTAATCTTTTGTTTATGTTGTGGTTATGCTCTTGAAGAACCAGGATAGTTGAGAGTTGTGTGGCGAGCTGATGTACAGGTGGACCTGTTGTCTTAAGATCCTGTAGTTTAGTGGTAGTACATGTATATGTATAGTTTGATGTTCAATATGTAATACCAAATGTTGTAATAATTCATGTTGTAATTATATGTTGAATGGTAAACAAGTGTTGTATGGTTTTTGTGATGACTGTCTCGTGAAAACAAGATCAACGAATTTAAACTAATGCAGAAGCATTTCGTTAGAAGCGGAATTACTGAAAATCACAAAATTTTAAAACTTTTCGTAAAGAGATCTACAACTGTGAAACTCTTTTACAAAGAAACAAGATAAGTTATTTACAAACTAATTTACCATTACATATCTGTAATATCACATCTTGAGAGTCACAACATCAACTGCCTTGTTAACTATACAAGGCAAGATACAAAAATCTCGAGGCATTACGCCAAAATCTCAGATCTATTTAAAATATCTAAAGACTCCTAGGACTTGAGAGTACAGAGACAACACATAGGACATTTCTATCTATAAGACTTGACAGACAGTGTCTCCACCTGAGGATCACTACTGTCCTTGATGTTGTTGCTGCTACTGTTGCTGCTCACCCACTGAAGGGTTCCTTCGTCCTCGGCGTCTACCTAAAAAGTCAAATCCCACGGGGGTGAGGCAATTGAATAATTGTCCCAGCGAGAGTTATAACTCTTTGCCATAAGTATTGTTATTGCAAATAATGGAATAACATTGAGCAATAGAAGTATAACTATTCAACAACAGACAATTTATTGAATAAAATAAGTAGAGCAGCATTCTTTAAGCAATCATTTCAATTATAACTTGATTGAGTAACAAGTCATTTAATCAATGAGGAATATGAAGAACATGTATGTTATTTATCCAACTAGGGCATTATAAATAATGTATCATCAATCATTGTTTCTCATAGTTCAACCTAAGCAATTATGCTACACGGCTGATTATGTTTTTCAAACATATTTATGCCCTAAGGAGATGAGATATACCGCTCATACTCCAACTGACCATTATGAAATCGCAATCGGTACCATACATAGGTCATCAGAAGAGCCGGATTCCTATGACCTCATCTTCCTCAGTCAGTGTGAGGT
Source organism: Alisma plantago-aquatica (assembly GCA_963693085.1). Classification (NCBI taxonomy): domain Eukaryota; kingdom Viridiplantae; phylum Streptophyta; class Magnoliopsida; order Alismatales; family Alismataceae; genus Alisma; species Alisma plantago-aquatica. The sequence continues at coordinate 862,630,375 of OY856414.1, read as the reverse complement.
ACAACATGCAGGACATCTTGTGTCTTTGCTATAATAGCTTTCCAGGGTATTCTGGCAACTTCGCTATTAGAGTTACAGTGGCATGCTGTACTCTCTTTGCCATCGAGGGATTTCTTATTTATCTCTCATCGATGCGAAATTAACAACATCATCGGGAGATTAGTGATGTAATGAAGGATTGAGAGATTCGATGTTTATCTCACATCAATTCCTCCATTAGGACATAAGGATATTCACGCCCATAACCCCCACATACTCAAAAGTATGCTCTCCAGGAGTTCCCTTAGGAAAACCTATTTCACCATCATTTAATTTCTGACAATGATGGATCTATAGTCAGGGCTCTACATGATATCATTATACTTGATTATTTAAGTACATTATAGCATTCTTTTATCATCAGGCATGTTTTCAAACATAGACCAATAAGACAATTGTTATAAAGAAAGAGTACTACTTATATCAAGTTTATTTCACATCTTGTTAGCATTGAGATATCAATCCCTAACCATCTTATCATTATGATTCGAGATTATGGCTGTTCAACCCTTAGATCATCAAAACACTTGTTACCAAGTAACATATTTCCATCAAGTCATTTAACAATATGAATATGATTGTAGCAATGCATGTATTTCTCATGGCTCATACAACCTATCAATCTCATATGTTTCCTCTCACTAGGCAACATAGCATATCATTACTTTCAAAGCTTATAAAGTGCTTTCAATGAATATAGCATCATAACCCTTACCTTGCTATGCTCACTTCTTCATAAAAACATGTATGACTAACACAATTGATAACATGCACATTATATCTGTATCAGCAGAATACAAATTATTTCTAAGTCAAGTATAGAACACCACGGCTGTGCTATCTTGCACAGTCGTGTTACATAAGATTACCACGACCGTTTTACATTACCATGGTTGGTATCTAGGGTAGGGCTTCTTATTCAGTTCAATTAGGGTTATCCAACCCCTTTAGCTTGAAAGGCATAGTGATTCCTCATTTCATAATTCAATCATAAAGCTTCATGCTATAAAGTATAACCCAGAATTAGGGTTTACTGTTCATTTCATTACTTTTCCCTAGATTAGGGTTTACTATTCACAATACATCATATTACCCTAGATTAGGGTTTACTATTCACATTATAATGAATTAAGATCATACCATCATCATGTATGAGGATTACTTCCATTAATGCCCCCAATAGGGTTATAACTCATTAGCTGTCATAACTAGGGTTTCATGATCTCACTATCATGGATCATACCCTAATTAGGTATCCATCCACATTGGGAATTCATTACTTGATTAATCATTCATATAAGAAGTCTTCTCTCTCCTCTTTCTATAAGTTTATGTTTGCATCATCCCTGATTAGGCTAAATCAATTCAACCTTTACATCATGGATTATATCATTACTATTGTGATCATTAGGTCTTACTCATCCAAAGAGTACTAATCACTTTATCCCATCAAGAGTACCTTTATAATTATCACCACTTGATAATAACATGCATTAATCAACTAATTACTTGATCCCTTAATCACTTTAGGTACCTATGAGGCTTAGGTTAATCAACCACTAAACTATCTTGACCACTAAGGCATCAAACAATTTTGACCTTCATAGACCTCAAACGGTCTTGCATACTAAATCCCCAAACGGTCTTGATCAGACCTTGAAACTGTTTGGTGTTGAAGACCGTTTGGTCTTGTTTGACTTTTGAAACCATTTGGTAAAGTGCACACTCAAGACCGTTTGCCCAAGATGGGGTGAAGACCGTTTGGTCAAGTTTGACTTTGAAACCGCATGGACATAACCTATCTCGAAACCGCATGAGATCAAACGGTTTGGGATCGTTTGGTCCCAAACAGTCTTGAGACCATTTGGTCCCAAACGGTCTTGAGACTGTTTGGACTCAAACGATCTTGAGACTGTTTGGACCCAAACGGTCTTGAGACCGTTTGGTCCAAACCACCTCAAAACCGCAAGGACCAAAAAGTGTCTCAACCACTTCAATTGAGTTAGGGTTTCCAATGTTGAACCCCTCAATCGATCATGTACTTATTAGCCACTCATCAATTGAGTTAATTAGGTCAACCCTCAACTGATTTTACACTTAATTAACCCTCAATTTATCATCAATTAGAGCTTGGATCAATTGGATTAGAGTTTGAAATCGATGACCCTTCAACATACTTCAATGTGAGTCTAAATGAATTGAAACCATTGATCCATCATTCAATTTGATCATGACCTGACCCTAAACGGTCTTGGGATCGTTTAGGTGACCTCCAAATGGTCTTGAGATCGTTTTCCCAAGTCAACATAAAAAACCAACTCAACCAATTAAGGTTTGATTCATTGGATTGATCACTAGGTCAACAATCAATTGTGCTTCAATTTGTTACCTTTAGATCTTCAACCACTTGACCATAGTCAACCCTAGACCTCCAAATGGTCTTGGGATCATTTGCATATCCTACAAATGGTCTTGAGACCGTTTGTCCATTATTTCATCAAAAATCAAGTCATTCAAATAAGGTTTGAACTCTAGGTTTGGTCACCAAATCAGCAATCGATTATTCATCAACTTGATATCATTGGGTCCTCAATTGGTCAACCCTACTTAAACCTAGACTTACAAACGGTCTTGGGTGATCACCAAACGGTCTTGGGACTGTTTGGGTGATCCCCAAACAGTTTTGAAACCGTTTGGGCCACTCAACCCAAACTTCAACATGATACTATTATTGAAATGAACAAATGACCCGATTAGGGTTTAGATGATTGATGGACCTTCAATTGGTGATTCACTTGGAATTAATTGAGGATTTTTGGTAGGTAATTAGTCTACATTATTCAAAACAGACCTCCAAATGGTCAACGCCTGGTCAACGCATCCAAATGGTCTTGGACCCTTTGCTTCTATGCGGTTTGGTTGAAATCGTTTGCATTCAAACGGTTTGAAACCGTTTTCTCCCAAACGGTTTGGGAAACCGTTTGAGCAAGGGTCGGAAACTGTTTACTAAAGTAAATTTTTGGATAAACATAGAAATTAACATCATCATCTTCTACCTCAAGAACAGAGGGTGTTCTTCACGGAATTGCTCACAAGAACACAAGAGTAGTAAAGGAAGAAGAATAACTAACAATTTTCCATGGAGATGAAGATGCATAAACAAAGCTCAAGGTTTAGAGTTATAAAACCCGCCTCTAGGATTGATCCAGAGCTCCAAGCTTCGTAGCTTTAATGGTGGATGAAGCTCCAGCATTTTTCCAAGCTTTGTTCTTCAAGTTTTGGATGGAGAAGATGGCTAGAAAGAAGAATCGTGTGAAAAACACCAATAAACCAACCTTGTTTTATGGTTTCCACCATGAATTCGAGGTAGATGGTGATCAAAGCTTACCAAACTAGCTTGTTTGTCCTTCCTCTGGTCTAGAGCTCCTTCTTGGTCGGTCCAAGCAAAGTGATGAGAGAAAGAAGCTAAGGAACGATCCTTTGGTGTGTAGAAAAGGTTGCTTATATATTTATGGGTATTTTCAAGGAAAATGGAAAGAGATAGATATTTCCAAATATATCCACCAAGGCTCCCTCCATCCTTGGCCACGTTTCCTCCTCCTAACCTGATACAAAACTCCCTAATTATCCAAGGTTAAAAGGAAAAGAAACAAAACACCTTAAAGAGTTGTATATTAATATCCATCTTTATTGGATATTACTTAATATATTATTAGTGTGGGTAGTTTCCACTTCTACCATGATCATTCAAATGAGGCACCCTTATCATTTTCTTTGCTCCACTTGATGCCAAGAAACATGAGAGATCCTCTAGAGGGTATATTTTACATGTTGGTCCCTAGATTTTGGGTAATTTACACATTACATCAAAACTAGGTTTTAACGCACAAGGATTGCTCTACCAACTATATCTTGGTGCTCAAGCTTGTGGAATCCATACCACCACATCATATACATTCTTATGATGTATCAACATCAGAGGAACATTTTAACATGTGAAATTTGCAAGTTAACCCCTCAACTGGGTAATTTGCACTTTAGTCCAAAATTAACAAAACAATGTTTCAACATTATGCAAAAAGGACTGACATTGAAATATAAGTTCCTCAGAAGTAGGGGTGTAAATGGTGCGGGTACGGTGCGGGTATGACCATACCCAATTGTTTTTGCGGGTACGGGTACGGGTCCAGACCGGCATTTCTCAGTAACCAGACCCGCACCATACCCGGAACCGCATATAATGCGGGTAAACGGTGCGGTTCCAAGGGTATACGGTTCTGTGCAAAAAAAATTTAAGCATTAAAATTGATGGTTGCACCTATTTTTAAGCCCAAATTAATGTATACATTTACTGAACTTTACAATTTTCAGCATATAAGCTGCTAGAGTAACACCAAGCTGCTGTTTTGGGGGGCTTTGTCTCATTCAAGTACCTACTTTTGGGCCAAAATCTTTATTAAAAAAATCATATCATACACATATGGTTTAATCACTAGAACGACGTTCGAAATTTCCAACATGTGAGCTTCTAGAGTAACACAAAGCTGCTGTTTTGGGAGGCTTTGTGCACTTAAAAACCATTCAAGTACCTACTTTTGGCCCAAAATATTTATTAAAAAATCATATCATACACATATATGGTTTAAGCACTAGAAAAACCCAATAGAACCCAAAGAAACCATTCAATGTATGAGTTGTGTACTATAAACAGCCTAGCAAAACGAACAATATTATCCACATCATCGATTTGGAGACTAATAATATTTCAACAAATCACACAATACCACTCAATAATCAACTAGCAACTTCACAAAATTAAATACCATCAAATATGAAAGTTAAACATTAAGAAATTCACCAACAGTAGAATGAAATATTGTTAAATGATCAACGGGATTGTTAAAGATAGCTCAACACAGCAAAATACATCATGGCCAATTGTCTATTGCTAACATTCATAACAATAAGGCTGTTACATCAATTTTCAGCAATCAAATGCACATCGCCAAATGTAGAAAATGAATGGCTATTCATCAATCATCAAGCTTTGTCACTACATCAATAATGAATCAAGATGACGTGATAAGGAAGTGTACAAAGCACCTACAAACAAAATGTAAACCATTTATCAATATAAATAAACAAGTATAAAGATTATTGTGGGCATAACATGTCAAAAACTTAAACTTAAAATTAACATACCAATCATTCCATCTCTATGATGACAACATCCCCAAGCTCTTGCTCATCTTCCAAATCATTTCTTACAGAACCTAGCATTGCACCTCCACAATCTTGTCCTACAAAAGATTTATAAAGTAAGAATTGCTTCAATAGTCTTTGCAGTAAGAATTGCTTCAATAGTCCTACAAAAGATTTATAAATTCCATCTCAACAGCCTGTGGGCATCAAAATGGGATGTCACTTATCCTATAACCATGTAGAAGACTGAAAGGTGCCCTTCAACCACTATATAAGAACCTTCTACCTTCCTCCAATCCTACCAATAAAAGACATCTACATGGACATTGGTGCACAACATCCACTTTCATTTGGTTGGCTCGAGGATGATTCATCTATAACTGACCAGATTTTAGAAGATAACTAATATGTTTATATAGAAATATTGCAGAGGTGAACATGATGATCAAAAGATACCCAACTCATTAATCAACAACCAACCAGTAAGTAAGAATAATATGATTGAGGTGGAATGGTTTACAAGGGAAAGGGCACACCTAAACGTACATGGAGGAAGGCAAACAAGAAAGACGTGCCCTGTTCAGTAACCAAACAAGTTGTACAAAATAAGCAAATGAGGAAACCGTGAATCTACCAAAACTTAACCAATCTGAAACAGTTGTTTTATTTAATTTATCTACCTGAATCAGTGACAGGCTGATTGCAATTAACTATATAATGTTATTATTCGAAAGATACCCAGTGATTATAAACATGTATTCCAAATACTAGATTACAAGTTCAAGTAGGATTATTCAAGTATGAATCAAATGATCAAACCTGTATATAAGACCTGGGAGATAAGGCCATCTGAACCACTAGGCATCTGTAAAGACATCCAAACAAAGGGAAACATGTCAACATACCTTCAGCCACAAGGTTCTTAGTGTATACAAATAAAAAGGAGAATGAGCATTGACTTATGAACAAGAGTTTTACTAGTACACTAGAACATGAAAAGGTTATATTGCATAAAATTTCAGTAGCATGTCTCTACTTAGAAACTGCTCGAAATAGCTACGAGTGGGCCCAAACCCTCACCCACAGAGCCATTAGTACCTCTCTACTCTTCCAGCTTCCATAGAATAAAAAGTGAGGAAGGTGGGGAAGGGGGTAAAGCAGAAGAAGAGATAAATGCATAACCAACAACAACGCTGGTGGCCTTTTGGCTGCCAAGACCATTGCTATTCGTGAGAGTGAACGAGTTAGGGCAGTGTATCTCCGGCCCCGTCCTAGGCAAATATCACAAACATAGGTCCATAGACAATGAAATTGCATATAGGCAATTTTACACTTACCTATATGCAGTGTATCCATCGAATACGACGTATACGTCTGACAAGAACACAATATAGAAAAAAGTTTCTAGTCTGCAGACTCAAACTAAGGGATAATGTCACACAAGGGGGGTGGAGGGTAGAAATAGCTTACAGTGGCGGCAGGTCCATTCATTGTAATGTGCCATTCAATAAATGTGGACGGCCTTCTTCAATCTTCACGCTCATGTTCCCTTTGATGTTGGTGTGCTCTGTAGCTAACTGGAGACTTCATCTCTTTGATCGATCACCAAGAACAGGTCTTTGCGGGAATAGATGATCTATCAGTAGTAATTTGTTTGCTGATTTTACAATTTGGTGCTCACTAATAGCTGCGTGCCAGATTTCTTGCTTGTCACTTACAGTCGAGCTGGAGCTAAGGTGGGCGACTGGGCAGAGCTGAGGCAAATGTAGCAGAAGCAGAGCTGTCGATGTTGGGCGGAGTTGGAGCCGGGCGCAACAAGATGGAGCTCGACTGAGTCGGGTTGATGAGGGCCTCCGGGCCTGCAGCCGACGCTGGGCTGATGCCTGATGAGGTCGGGTGGGGTCGTTGGGCTGCTGCCTGCGGGTTGATTCGGCTGAAGGCGGCGAGGCCGCAGCTGAAGTAGGTTGGCGGTTGATGATGATCGGACTGAGGCCGGCTGAAGCAGGTGGGCGCGCACGGAGAAGCTCTGTCGGCGGTGTCGCGATGGATCTGGCTGGAGCCTGGAGCCGCGGGCGTGCTCAATTGAGCCTTGAGGGGTGGTGCCGCGGTGGATCTGGCTGGAGGCCGGCGGGTGGCGGCTGCCCCCTTAGCCCTAGGTCTGGCTTCGGCCGCTCGCTCTGTGCCTCTACGGTCCTGCATATAGCGGAATGAATTGAGGGGGGGAGCCGAGAGGGGAGGATGTTTTGTGGGTTAGGAGAGTTTTAATGTTTGGGCTAAATTAGGTTACAAATATCAAGCGTTAGATCATGTCCAGTATTTTTTAACCATAGATTCTAACCAACTATAAATTTATATTTATTTTTTATTTTTTTGCGGGTACACGGGTTAGCAGGTATGGGTACAGCTATACCCATTATTAGAACCATGACAATGCGGGTACGCGGGTACGTGAGTCTAGAAAACTGGACCCATGACGGGTTTTGGTGGGTACGGTTTTGTGGGTATGCGGGTATACATGTACCCATTTACAACCCTACTCAGAAGCCTTAATTACATTTCAAAAGATAAAAACAAGCATCTAATCACATATTTAAGCAAAACACCTAGGGTTAGTTCATAACACAGGTCAGGGATGTTACAAATTATCCACCCCTTACAAGGATTTCATCCCCGAAATCAACAAAAACATATTAGGAGAAAAGAGCAGGGTATTTCCTTCTCATCTCTTCCTCTAGTTCCCATGTGGCTTCTTCAACACCATGGTGATTCCAGAGGACTTTTACAAGACTTATATCTTTCTTTTTCAGCTTTTTAATTCTTCTGTCAAGGATCGATACATGTCCTTCTTCATAAGATACATCATCATTCAACTCTATTTCCATAGGTTGCAGAACTGATTCTGTATCAGGATGACATTTCCTTAACATGGAAATGTGGAACACTGGATGTAACTTCTGTAACTCTGGTGGTAACTTTACCTTATAAGCTACCTTTCCAATTCGTTCTATGATTGGATAAGGCCCCATAAACCTAGGAGCTAACTTTCCTTTCCTTCCAAATCTAAGAACTCCCTTCCAAGGTGAGACCTTGAGGTACACTCTGTCTCCAACTTGGAATTCTAAGGGTCTACGACGCTTATCAGCATAAGATTTATGCTTATCTTGTGCAGTCTTTAACTGTTGTTGTATTATTTTAATCTTCTCGGTGGTCTGCTGCACAAGATCAGGACCCAAGAGTTGATATTCCCCAGTTTCATACCAACATAGAGGTGATCTACAATGTCTACCATACAAAGATTCATAAGGTGTCATGTCAATGCTATGTTGATAGCTGTTGTTGTAGGAAAACTCTATCAAACTTAGGTGCAGATCCCAACTTCATGTGAACTGAAAAATACATGCTCTAAGCAAGTCTTCCAAAGTCTGTATGGTTCTTTCTGATTGCCCATCAGTCTGAGGATGAAAGGTTGTACTAAACCTTAACTTTGTGCCTAAGGCTTTATGAAGTCGCTCCCAAAAACGGCTCGTAAACTGGGGACCTCTGTCAGAAACAATGGTAACTGGGACTCCATGCAGTCGTACTATCTCATCTACATACAACTGTGCCAGCTTCTCAGCAGAATAGGTTGTTTTGACAGGTAAGAAATGTGTTGTCTTTGTCACCCTATCAACTATTACCCAAATGGAATCATGTCCTTTGGCTGTTCTGGGTAAACCAACCACAAAATCCATGGTCACATGATCCCACTTCCATTGTGGTATGGGTAAAGGTTGCATTGTTCCTGCAGGCTTCTGGTGTTCAGCTTTAACTTGCTGACACACAGGACACCGCATAACAAACTCAGCAACGTCCTTCTTCAAGCTAGGCCACCAATACATATCTTTCAAGTTACGATACATCTTGGTGCTTCCTGGATGCATAGCATACATTGAAGAATGAGCTTCTTCCAGGTTTAACTTCCTTAAGTTATCCACATCCGGTACTATCATCCTACCATGATAACAGACTACTTGATCATATGAGTCATGGAAACCTTCTCGTTTCTCACTACCATACTCTGATCTAATCTGTTGAACTACTTCATCAACTTGTTGTGCTTCCTTAATATGTTGTTTTAGAGTAGGTTTTATGTGCATCTTAGCTAACAACCCTGATAACAACGATACTCTCAACTGTACATTGTCTTGTCTTAAGGAGATAAGCATATCCCTTCTAGAGCATACCAAATAATTCAGTTGTGCTCTATCTAAGGTTGGTGTTGCTGATTTCCTACTTAAAGCATCAACAACTACATTGGCCTTTCCTGGATGGTAATCAATTGTACAATCGTAGTCTTTGATTAACTCCATCCAGCGGCGTTGCCTCATGTTAAGCTCATGCTGAGAAAAGATATACTTAAGGTTCTTATGGTTTGTGAGAATCTGGAATGTCTCTCCATAAAGATAATGTCTCTAGATTTTCAAGGCATGAACTACAGTAGCTAGTTCTAGATCATGTGTCGGATAATTCTCCTCATGTTTCTTAAGCTGTCGAGAAGCAAAAGAAATCACTTGCTTATCCTGCATCAACACACATCCTAGTCCATTCTTAGAGGCATCACAAAAAACTATATATCCTTTCCCTTGTTCAGGTAACACAAGTACATGTGCACTTGTCAATCTCTCCTTCAACCGATGGAAAGATTGCTGACACTTATCACTCTAGGAAAAAGGAACATCCTTCCTGGTCAACTTAGTCAAGGGTAAGTCTATAGAACTGAAGCTCTTAACGAACCTCCTGTAATAGCCTGCCAACCCTAAGAAACTACAGATCTCTGTCGGTGTCTTCAGCTGTTCCCATTGCAGGATAGATTCTACCTTTTTAGGGTCAACACGTATACCTGAAGTAGATATTATGTGTCCAAGAAAAGAAACTTCTGGTAACCAAAACTCACACTTGCTAAACTTAGCATATAACTTATGCTCTCTTAGCAAAGTTAGAGCCTGATGAAGATGTTGTTCATGCTGCTGAGCATCTCTACTATAGATCAGGATGTCATCTATAAAGACAACAACACATTGATCGAGAAAAGGTCAGAAGATTCTATTCATGAGTTCCATAAATGTAGCTGGTGCATTTGTTAGTCCAAATGACATAACTGTGAACTCATAGTGACCATACCTTGTCTTAAAGGCAGACTTAGGTATGTCACCTTCCTTAATATGCAGCTGATGATATCCCGACCTCAAATCTATCTTTGATAAGACAGTTGCATCGCGCAATTGATCAAAGCGATCATCAATCCTAGGCAAAGGATACTTATTCTTTATTGTTACTTTATTTATCTGTCGGTAATCAATGCACAACCGCATCGACCCATCCTTTTTCTTAACAAAAAGGACCGGGTCACCCCAGGGTGAAGTACTCGGTCGGATGAAACCCTTCTCAAGCAACTCTTGTAGTTGTTTCTTGAGTTCTGCCATCTCAGCAGGCACCATCCTATATGGTGTTTGTTCTATAGGTTGCGTATCTGGAACTAGATTAATTTCAAAATCTATTTCTCGGGGCGGTGGTACACCTGGAAGTTCTTCAGGAAATACATCTTCAAATTCCCTGACTACCGGAACTTCAGCAGGGTTAAGACTCTCCATGGTAGTATCTACCACATGGGCCAAGAATGCATAACATCCTTGCCTCATCATCTTTTCAGCAACCATAGCTGACACAAGACAGGTTGGTAGAATCTTTCTTTCTCCTTGAAAGATCCATGTGTCACTTTCATCAATGAACACAACCTGCTTGGACTCACAATCCAAGACAACCTTATACCTTTCTAAGGTATCCATCCCAAGGATTACATCGAATCCATGCATCTCAAGTGGTATAAGATCACTTGAATGTGATGTTTAGAAAAGAAGAGGGTGTAGGGAGAACATACCTCTCGTAACACAGCAGATCCCATTAAAGGAGTTTCTAACAACAAACTATCTATCCTATGACTTATAGTCAGGTTGCAGTCAAGAATCACTCTTCGAGTGATAAAGGAGTGTGTAGCACCTGGATCAATTAAAACAGATACAACGCAAGATGTAGACATATCAGAATATAACAATTCCATCTGACCTGCCACCACCCGAGGGTTGATCACTACATCAGGTGGATTTATTGCATAAAATCTTGTCGTTGCTTGTGGTTGATTTGGTGCTCGATGACTGGGTGCTAGTGATCCAGCTTGGGATGCTTGTCCACATCCTCTAACTCCTCCTGGAAACTGTCGCCTTTGAGAACCTTGCTGACTCTGCCTTTTAGGTTGAGTTACACTCACTTCTCTGGCTCTGCAATCTTTCATCAGGTGTCCCATCTTTCCACATATATAACAACTTCTGTTCATATGTTGTGGTCTGGGTGGTCCTATAATCGACATAGATGCTGAACTGTGAGCTCCTTCTAGTGGTAGGCTTCGTCCTCTACCCCTATTCGACGTCCACTGCGTCTGGGTACTGAATCTAGGTGGTGGTGTAGGCACAGAAAACCTAGGTTTCTTGAAATCTTTATATGAGGATCCTTGGAACTGGGGATACATCCTCTTGTTCTTGGTCTATCTCTTCTCTGACACAGACCTCTCTATCCTCCTGACTGACTCCACAAAGGTAGCAAACCTTTCCCTATTCTCCAGAGTAGACACAGGGGTGGTCAATTCAGCGTTTAACCCTTTCTCAAAACGCCTAATCCTTTCTTCATATGTGGTTGCCATGTGCGTACAGAACCGCAAAAGCTCCGTGAACTTAGCCTCTTATTCGCTAATGTTCATAGGTCCCTGCCTTAACCTCTCAAACTTAGAGATTTTCTCATCTAAAAATGTCTTAGGGAAGTATCTGTTGATAAATTCCCGTCAAAAAACTTCCCATGCAATCTCCACACCTGGCCTTTTCTGTTCTTCCATGGTCCACCCGTGACCAACACTCCCCTTGAGAAGGTATACAACATGTCTAACCTTCTCAGCTTCTGGGATGTTCAAGATTCTAAAGGCTTTCTCTAGTTCAGTTAACCACAAGTCAGCATCTCCTGGGTCAGCTGTTCCAGCATACTCTGTGGCTCCAACTCGGCGAAGTCGTTCAAACATCTTGTCGACTCCTTGTCCTTCAGGATGGGTAGGTGCCCTAGGTACAAGTATAGGCATCCTATCAGTCATATGTGTCATGGCAGTCATAAACTGCCCAAACATGGCTTGGACGACTGGGTTCCCCATGTCAGTTGGATTGAACTGGGGTGGTTCAGGTACATGTTCCTCCCTTTCTTGGTTTCTTGCACCTTCTCTAGGTGCAGCGACACTACTCTCTGCAACATGTTCCTCGTGTGACCCAAACATCTTTAGTTTCTCTTCTCCTCCTGATGAGCAGAAGCCACTATCAGATATACTGGAAGACACTAGAACAGACTCAACAACCTAAGTCATATGTCTCTGTAGACTCAGCGAACCTAGAGCTATGATACCACTAAATTGTGACGACCGTCTCGCGAAAACAAGATCAACGAATTTAAACTAATGCGGAAGCGTTTTGTTAGCAGCGGAATTACTGAAAATCATAAAATTTTAAATTTTTTTGTAAAGAGATCTACAACTGTGAAACTCTTTTATAAAGAAACAAGATAAGTTATTTACAAACTGATTTACCATTACATCTCTGTAATATCACATCTCGAGAGTCACAACATCAACTGCCCTGTTAACTGTACAAGGCAAGATACAAAAATCTCGAGGCATTACGCCAAAATCTCATATCCATTTAAAATATCTAAAGACTCATAGGACCTGAGAGTACAGAGACAACACATAGGACATTTCTATCTACAAGACTTGACAGACAGTGTCTCCACCTGAGGATCACTGTTGTCCTTGATGTTGTTGCTGCTGCTGTTGCTGCTCACCCACTAAAGGGTTCCTTCGTCCTCGATGTCTACCTAAAAAGTCGAATCCCACGGGGGTGAGACAATTGAATAATTGTCCCAGCGAGAGTTATAACTCTTCGCCAGAAGTATTGTTATTGCAAATAATGGAATAACATTAAGTAGTAGAACTATAACTATTCAACAACAGGCAATTTATTGAATAAACTAAGTAGAGCAACATTCTTTAAGCAATCATTTCAATTATAACTTGATCGAGTAACAAGTCATTTAATCAATAAGGAATATGAAGAACATGTATGTTATTTATCCAACTAGGGCATTATAAACAATGTATCATCAATCATTGTTTCTCGTAGTTCAACCTAAGAAATTATGCTACACGGATGATTACGTTTTTCAAACATATTTATGCCCTGAGAAGATGAGATATACCGCTCATACTCCAACCGACCATTATGAAATCGCAATCGGTACCATACATAGGTCATCAGAAGAGCCGGATTCCTATGACCTCATCTTCCTCAGTCAGTGTGAGGTATAACATGTAGGACATCTTGTGTCTCTACTATAATAGCTTTCCAGGGTATTCTGGCAACTTCGCTATTAGAGTTATAGTGGCATATTGTACTCTCTTCTCCATCGAGGGATTTCTTGTTTATCTCTCATCGATGCGGCATTAACAACATCATCGAGAGATTAGTGATACATCATCTCGGCATAAACATATAATGAAGGATTGAGAGATTCGATGTTTATCTCACATCAATTCCTCCATTAGGATGTAAGGATATTCACGTCCATAACCCCCACATACTCAAAAGTATGCTCTCCAGGAGTTCCCTTAGGAAAACCTATTTCACCATCATTTAATTTCTGACAATGATGGATCTATGGTCAGGGCTCTACATGATATCATTATACTTGATTATTTAAGTACATTATAGCATTCTTTTATCATCAGGCATGTTTTCAAACATAGACCAATAAGACAATTGCTATAAAGAAAGAGTACTACTTGTATCAAGTTTATTTCACATCTTATTAGCATTGAGATATCAATCCCTAACCATCTTATCATTATGATTCAGGATTATGGGTGTTCAACCCTTAGATCATCAAAACACTTGTTACCAAGTAACATATTGCCATCAAGTCATTTAACAATATGAATATGATTGTAGCAATGCAGGTATTTCTCATGGCTCATACAACCTATCAATCTCATATGTTACCTCTCACTAGGCAACATAGCATATCATTACTTTCAAAGCTTATAAAGTGCTTTCAATGAATATAGCATCATAACCCTTACCTTGTTATGCTCACTTCTTCATAAAAACATGTATGACTAACACAATTGATAACATGCACATTATATCTGTATCAGCAGAATACAAATTATTTCCAAGTCAAGTATAGAACACCACACCTGTGCTATCTTGCACGGTCGTGTTACAGAAGATTACCACGACCGTCTTACATTACCACAGTTGGTATCTAGGGTAGGGTTTCTTATTCAATTCAATTAGGGTTATCCAACCCCTTTAGCTTAAAAGGCATAGTGATTCTTCATTTCATAATTCAATCATAAAGCTTCATGCTATAAAGTATAACCCAGAATTAGGGTTTACTATTCATTTCATTACTTTTCCCTAGATTAGGGTTTACTATTCACAATACATCATATTACCCTAGATTAGGGTTTACTATTCACATTATAATGAATTAAGATCATACCATAATCATGTATGAGGATTACTTCCATTAATGCCCCCAATAGGGTTATAACTCATTAGCTATCATAACTAGGGTTTCATGATCTCACTATCATGGATCATACCCTAATTAGGTATCCATCCACATTGGGAATTCATTACTTATTTAATCATTCATATAAGAAGTCTTCTCTCTCCTCTTTCTATAAGTTTATGTTTGCATCATCCCTGATTAGGCTAAATCAATTCAACCTTTACATCATGGATTATATTATTACTATTGTGATCATTAGGTCTTACTCATCCAAAGAGTACTATTAACTTTATCCCATCAAGAGTACCTTTATAATGATCACCACTTGATAATAACATGCATTAATCAACTAATTACTTGATCCCTTAATCACTTTAGGTACCTATGAGGTTTAGGTTAATCAACCACTAAACTATCTTGACCACTAAGGCATCAAACAATTTTGACCTTCATAGACCTCAAACGGTCTTGCATACTAAATCCCCAAACGGTCTTGATCAGACCTTGAAACCGTTTGGTGTTGAAGACCGTTTGGTCTTGTTTGACTTTTGAAACCGTTTGGTAAAGTTCACACTCAAGACCGTTTGCCCAAGATGGGGTGAAGACCGTTTGGTCAAGTTTGACTTTGAAACCGCATGGACATAACCGATCTTGAAACCATATGAGATCAAACGGTTTGGGATCGTTTGGTCCCAAACGGTCTTGATACCATTTGGAATCAAATGGTCTTGATACCATTTGGACCCAAATGGTATTGAGACCATTTGGACTCAAACGGTCTTGAGACCATTTGGCCCAAACCACCTCAAAACTGCAAGGACCAAAAAGTGTCTCAACCACTTTAATTGAGTTAGGGTTTCCAATGTTGACCCCCTCAATCGATATGTACTTGCTAGCCACTCATCAATTGAGTTAATTAGGTCAACCCTCAACTGATTTGAAACTTAATTAACCCTCAATTGATCATCAATTAGAGCTTGGATCAATTGGATTAGAGTTTGAAATCGATGACCCTTCAACATACTTCAATGTGAGTCTAAATGAATTGAAACCATTGATCCATCATTCAATTTGATCATGACCTGACCCCAAACGGTCTTGGGATCATTTGGGTGACCTCCAAATGGTCTTGATACCGTTTTCCCAAGTCAACATAAAAAACCAACTCAACCAATTAAGGTTTGATTCATTGGATTGATCACTAGGTCAACAATCAATTGTGCTTCAATTTGTTACCTTTAGATCTTCAACCACTTGACCATAGTCAACCCTAGACCTCCAAACGGTCTTGGGTGACCCCCAAATGGTCTTGGGATTGTTTGGATATCCTACAAACGGTCTTGAGACCGTTTTTCCATTATTTCATCAAAAAACCAAGTCATTCAATTAAGGTTTGAACTCTAAGTTTGGTCACCAAATCAGCAATCGATTATTCATCAACTTGATATCATTGGGTCCTCAATTGGTCAACCCTACTTAACCCTAGACCTCCAAACGGTCTTGGGTGATCACCAAACGGTCTTGAGACCGTTTGGGTGATCCCCAAATGGTTTTGAGACCGTTTGGGCCACTCAACCCAAACTTCAACATGATACTATTATTAAAATCAGCAATTGACCCGATTAGGGTTTAGATGATTGATGGACCTTCAATTGGTGATTCACTTGGAATTAATTGAGGATTTTTGGTAGGTAATTAGTCTACATTATTCACAACAGACCTCCAAATGGTCAACGCCTTGTCAATGCATCCAAACGGTCTTGGACCGTTTGCTTCTATGCGGTTTGGTTGAAACCGTTTGCATTCAAACGGTTTGAAACCGTTTGCTCCCAAACGGTTTGGGAAACCGTTTCAGCAAGGGTTGGAAACCGTTTACTAAAGTAAATTTTTGGATAAACATAGGAATTAACGTCATCATCTTCTACCTCAAGAACAGAGGCTGTTCTTCACGGAATTGCTAGCAAGAACACAAGAGTAGTAAAGGAAGAAGAATAACTAACAATTTTCCATGGAGATGAAGATGCATAAACAAAGCTCAAGGTTTAGAGTTATAAAACCCGCCTCTAGGATTGATCCAGAGCTCCAAGCTTCGTAGATTTAATGGTGGATGAAGCTCCAACATTTGTCCAAGCTTCGTTCTTCAAGTTTTGGATGGAGAAGATGGCTAGAAAGAAGAATCATGTGAAAAACACCAATAAACCAACCTTGTTTTATGGTTTCCACCATGAATTCGAGGTAGATGGTTATCAAAGCTTACCAAACTAGCTTGGTCGTCCTTCCTTTGGTCCAGAGCTCCTTCTTGGTTGGTCCAAGCAAAGTGATGAGAGAAATAAGCTAAGGAACGATCCTTTGGTGTGTAGAAAAGGTTGCTTATATATTTATGGGTATTTTCAAGGAAAATGGAAAGAGATAGATATTTCCAAATATATCCACCAAGGCTCCCTCAATACTAGGCCACGTTTATT
The DNA here is from genome assembly GCA_963693085.1 of Alisma plantago-aquatica. Classification (NCBI taxonomy): domain Eukaryota; kingdom Viridiplantae; phylum Streptophyta; class Magnoliopsida; order Alismatales; family Alismataceae; genus Alisma; species Alisma plantago-aquatica. The sequence goes on along the minus strand of OY856414.1, from coordinate 862,613,030 downwards.
CCTCCTAACCTCATAAAAAACTCCCTCATTATCCAAGGTTAAAAGGAAAAGAAACAAAACACCTTAAAGAGTTGTATATTAATATCCATCTTTATTGGATATTACTTAATATATTATTAGTGTGGGTAGTTTCCACTTCTACCATGATCATTCAAATGAGGCACCCTTCTCATTTTCTTTGCTCCACTTGATGCCAAGAAACATGAGAGATCCTCTAGAGGGTATATTTTACATGTTGGTCCCTAGATTTTGGGTAATTTACACATTACATCAAAACTAGGTTTTAACGCACAAGGATTGCTCTACCAACTATATCTTGGTGCTCAAGCTTGTGGAATCCATACCACCACATCATATACATTCTTATGATGTATCAACATCAGAGGAACATCTTAACATGTGAAATTTGCAAGTTAACCCCTCAACTGGGTAATTTTCACTTTAGTCCAAAATTAACAAAACAATGTTTCAACATTAAGCAAAAAGGACTGACATTGAAATATAAGTTCCTCAGAAGCCTTAATTACATTTCAAAAGATAACAACAAGCATCTAATCACACATTTAAGCACAACATATAGGGTTAGTTCATAACCCAGGTCAGGGATGCTACAGATTTATTATTGTTCATGTGCATGTGTTACTAATTGTTTCCTTCTGACTCCCTCGATTTTCTTCTTCTTAGCCTAGTGTGTGGTGTTTAAATTGGGATTCTCACTAAGGTGAGGGTTTCAATTTGGATGTCACACATCAGATTAAGTTTTAGAAAATCTGGGGACGTCACAGGTGGTATCAGAGCATGAACAATAGCAAAGCCTGACATTTGCTCATTATGCAACTCAAACTAAGAACCTTGAGCTTAAAACAAATCTTTAGAGTTAGATTAGTCATCTTTTAGAGACTAGATCTGACCTAGCCTCTAGGTTAGCACCTAGATGTCTGAGAACTAGGTCTAGACCAGTGCTTGTTGAGTAGCAAGTCCTTAGATGTCATTCTTTCCTTGTAGTGCAACGGTATGGGACGTTTCACTATTTGGAAATGACGTGCATCAAGAGAAGAGAAACCCTAGACATATTGTGCACATTGTCTAGAGTAGCTACACTAGTCTACCCCTTGTTCTCATCCTTTTCACTATTTTTCATGACATTATACTCTCTACTATGTGTGGGGCACTCGTTTTCTGGATTTGGTTTTAGATTCCAATCGGATCGAACCTTGATAGTTTTCTCTGACGCTTGTTTTTTTGGGGAAAAACTATATAATATTTTATTATGTATATGCATTACAAAAATGTGTCCCCACACATGTACGAATAGGAGGTGGTCATGAAACCTAAGTGAAAGTGAAGACATCAATCTAGAAGAGAGAGTAGTTCTAGATTAGATGTCTAGAGTCTTGTTGGATATATATTATAGATGGAATAGATGATATAAGTTTGATGATATGATGTAAGTCTTGTATAAATGACATTAGAAGGTTTATGATGATATATGTTTGTTCCTGAGGACTTATGTTCAGTTTTGAGGATTTGAGATATGTTTTGATGATCCAAGAAACTAGGATTTTATGAAATAAGATATGTTAAGTTAAGACTAAGTTGTGAGTCAACATGAACCTCAGTCTCTTTTATGAAGGAGGACCTCTAGTGTTAGGACCAGTTTTGGGGTTCGCTCAAGAGAGAGAGAGACCCACAGGGAGAAGGTCAGAGAACTTAGACTCCACGATATGAGAAATATGAGATATGTGATATGATATGTCCTAAACTAGACTACTCCTAAGTGATTGAGTTGAGTTGCTTTATGTAGGATTCCTATAGTTTTGTTGAACCCTAGATGTCCTTGGGAGGACTAAACCCTAGAGATAGAGAGAGGCTCTTTGTATGTGTATATGAACATGAATATGAGTACCTACCATATGGGTGAGGGAGAGAGCCCAAGACCCCAAAGGAGGTAACTATGTTAGTTTCTCTGAAGCCTCATTCTCGGGTTAGTGGTTCCCCACATAGGAATCTAGTGGTGTATATAATAAAGTTTTGGGTAAGATGTTTCATGGGAAGAAGACCTATGAGGAGTATGTCATAACATGTTTTGGTTTGTGCTTATGTGGCTAGAGCTTATAAAGCTACCACTAGTGCCAATGAGGTAATCTGAGAACCCTAGACTAAGAGAGGAAAGATAAAGTATATGCATGTGAGATACTCATAGAGTTGAGTTAGCTCAGAGAGACTGACCATGACACTACCCTCGTGGTATGGGTTAGAGGAACCTCTTTTGGCCTAAGTAAAGTTTTGATATATGAGCCACTTGCATAAGTTTGTTTAGCACAACCATGATATATAATATGTAAGGATGTTATCTAACCTCGAGATGTGATATATGGATATGATATGATGGAAACCTAGAGATGGTTTAATAGATATCAATGCATAGATGGTTAACCATGTAAATGAATAATGATGATATAATACCGTTGTTTAATCTTGTGATGAATTCACTAGTAAATGATGCAATTTAGTATGAACAATGAAATAAGATCATATGAATGAAACATGTTACGTGAGGTGTTAATCTTAGTGCTTAATAAAGATGAAAAACATAGTTTGACAATTAGCAAAATATAATGATTATGACACCTTTATGTGATAAAGATCGATAAAGTTGGTTAACTATAGTTAACTCCCTCCTAAAAGGCATATGTTAATGTTGGACATGTTCTAACAATTGGCTCAATAATATGTTGATGACACCTTGATGTATGAGTTAATCTTAGTTAACTCCTTTAGAACATGGTAATATGAATTCGGAACCCTAATTCATGGGAAAAGATAAGGATGGAACCCTAACAATGAGATATGTTATGACCTAATTAGAGTTTCTAAACCCTTGTTTGAGCCTTCTATGAAGGGGTGTTTCACCTTAGATGTTTTAAAACCTCCTAATGGTAGTTTGGAGATGGCTATGGAGCTTTGTTTTTGGATATGTTGCACCTAAGATAGTTTCCTACATATGGAAGAAGATCCTTAGTTCTTCCTTGGAGTACGAGTATGCTCAATTTTGAGGACAAAATTTCTTTTAAGATGTATATGATGTGGAAGACTGGATTTTAGCTTAATTTTGAGGACGAAATATCTTTTAAGGTGTGTAGGATGTGATGGAGTGGACTTTTGGGAACCTTTCGAATGCTTAATGACATATTGAAATTCATATGTTGAGTTATCTTGAGAGTTCAAGTATTTTGGTGAAATTTGAGTATTGATTTAGGATGAACCTATGAATAAAATTTGGTGAATTTTAGAGGTTCTTGGTGAGAACAATAGGATTTGGAACCCATGAAATAGTGTGCTTCTGATTTGTAAACGATAGACCAAAGTTTATAATCTTTTAAGTTCTGACTGACATCAACGTCACATACTTTAGTAGCAAGCAGGTGAAGTATTGTTGTCCTTGTGGGCCCATTCATAGCCTTCATGCAGCCGATTGGTGATATGGAGAGCTTTTGGTCCTTGAATTGATGGATCGTGGAGAAAATAAGTATTTCCTACCTCTAGTCTAGTCAAAACAGCAACGTGGGGGTAGTTTAGCTCTTTAGAGAGCCATCCACACACCACGATCATCAATTGTGGGATGAGGGTAGTTATACCCGAGTGCTTTATTGCCACTTAGGACTTAGAAATGCTAGGGAACAAGTAGCAGTTTTCCTACAGTCTCCATCTCCATTCAAAGAGTGTGAGTAGGCAGCCGATCATCAGAATCTTAGAGGAGGGGCGACGCTGGACAGAAATCCTAGAAGAGTAAGTCAACGTGGAGATGAAGAGGATCCGAAGGATGATCGCCCATCAGAGGAGAGACGGCAACAAGTTTCTGGAGGCCGACCACAAGCTGGGGAGAAGAGCAACGATGAGCTCGAGGAGTCAACAGTGTTCCATTCTAGCGACAGTGCCCGCAACGCATCAGATCCCAGGCGGTGGAGACGCAGAGAGCTAGAAGTAGGAGGATGTAGATCATGGAGGAGGAGAACCACTGTCCACGAGCTGGAGAGGCTGGGTGCATATCGCAGATGCATGAAGAAGTCTGCGAGGAGGAGGCTTTGGCAGAGCATGCATGCGGCTGGATATCTAAGCCACCAGCAGGAGACTCAGGGGGCTATCCAGAGAGGCCGGAGGAGCAGAGGTGGCCTGACCAGAGCTGCTGGTTGAAGTCCGTGTGTCAATTATAACATTGAGGACAACGATTCCTCATCGCGGTAGTCCTTTGCACAACAACAGATAGCAAACGGAGGTCCAGATCTGTGGTTGCTTCCACGAGGCACAACCGGCATTCTAAGTCATCAAAGGGGGCAGTTTGTAAGTCTGATGCGTAGTCGGCGGCACCCTGAAGGGCTGACGAGGTGCATCCTCGTTCTGTCACTTGCTTGCCGAAGGGGAGCTAGCCAAGGGCGGTGATGTTGTGTTAGTGGAGGACCTAGTTCTCGTGCAAAAGTCCAGGCAGCGGGACTCATGTGCGTAGAGGAGCTCTGTCGAGTCCTCACCAATGATCACTACTGCTCTTTGTGGAGCCAGGACAACACTTGAGGACTCATGGTGGAGCAGACAAGCTATGAAGGTCCAGGAGGAGGAGATCGCAACAGAGTGATGGCTAGAGTTTAGAGATAGTGGCGACACTTGCGAGCAGACGACATGTTAAGGGCAGAGCCGCACGCCATTGGAATTGTGCGGCAGTGCCCGAAGCCTATCCCTCGCTGGAGCTCTACTCCAAGGCGGCGGCGTTGGGCAGAAGCACACCCACGGTCGTGGGCGCAGCCTTGGATATTGAGGAATTGTGAGCACGGGGAAGCTGAGAAAGAACCCAACCCGGGTATATGGATTAGGGGATCCGCGGATCCTGCATAGGATCCAGACCGAGCGGTTAAGCAAACAAGAACCAGTGCCCCACTTTGCCGCGTGTCGACTGCTGATTGGCCACTCGAGGTAAATATCTCACAAATTAGTCAGATTTTCAATAATTCGCCATAATTAGATCGTTTATCCAAAAATTACAAACAAAATACCAAAATCTTTAGAAAAATGAGTAGAACACAATGAAAACATAATATCAGCCTTTTAATTCTATAATACCAGTGATATCATGTAAGATGTATTATTCTTGTTCCATGAGTAATAAATATCAAATGATGACATAAATTATAGAAAAATGTCAGTAAATCTATAATCGTGTTTATAATGCATATGATGTTAGATATGGTCATGTTGATGCACAAAAGCATATAAATTGATTAATATAGATAATTAGGGCTAATATCACTAAAGATAATGCATACATGCTCAATAAGTGATGAAAATCATGGAACACCCTTATATTTGTAACTAGAAGCTAATATGAAAATCTAAGATCAATTTTATACACGAAATCCATGTTATATAAAGTTGACCATAATACATGGTTTAAAATCCTAGTTACGTTAATAATGTAACCTAGGGTTAATGTGTGACATAATGTTAATATGTTCACCTAATGATGGAAAATATGATTATCAGTTATTGAACAATAATCTGGAATATGAGATCAGTAAAATAATCCCAAGACAAGGATACAAGTAACAATGAGAAAACCCTAATATGAACTCGACTAGGGTTAAGATGATAAGAATATGATGATAGTACATGATCTTGTTTTAATCAGGGTTGACCAAGATATAGATGACATCAGGAATATGTGATGATTAGGATATCTTGATCAAGGTATGCCATTATATCTTACTTGGCTTATTATACAATATGCTTGTGTTATATGGTAGTAAAGACTTGGCATATGGTATTGATTGAAATGATTGTTCTTGTATGATATGTTTCTTGATTTTCCATACTTATTTCTATGAACACATCAAACATAATTTATTCTGTTCCATTATATGAAAGCACCAACTCTTTGGTAGTGTGCCTGGAAGTGACCTAACTCTTTGGTAGTGGCCACATTATACATATGGAAGCACCCACTCTTTGGCAGTGTGCTTAGACCTAACTCTTTGGTAGTGGTCACATTGTACGTATGATCCAACTCTTTGGTAGTGATCATAAAGGCCTTAATGCATTCAACTCCTTGGTAGTAATGCATGGATGATATAATGGAAAATATGCTTAAAAGATATGTGTTCTCTTTTTTTAATGAATATCTTTGTGGAAGTATATGCTTTTCTTATATTTGTTTAATGCTGTCAAGTATTAGTTTTATCTTATTGCCAAGATATGATGAGAGGTATATAAAAGACACGTAGGCATACTCAGTACAATATTCTTGAATATTGTGCTGACATGTACCACATGTAATCTTTTGTTTAGGTTGTGGTTATGCTCTTGAAGAACCAGGATAGTTGTGAGTTGTGTGGCGAGGTGATGTACATGTGGACTTGTTGTCTTAAGATCATGTAGTTTAGTGGTAGTACATGTATATGTATAGTTTGCTGTTCAATATGTAATACCAAATGTTGTAACAATCCATGTTGTATTTATATGTTGAATGGTGAACAAGTGTTGTATGGTTTTATTATTGTTCATGTGCATGTGCTACTTATTGTTTCCTTCTGACTCCCTCAATTTTCTTCTTCTTAGCCTAGTGTGTGGTGTTTAAATTGGGATTATCACTGAGGTGAGGGTTTCAATTTGGATGTCACACATCAGATTAAGTTTTAGAAAATCTGGGGACGTCACAATAGTAGTGTTAAAAACTATAGGTTAACTTTACTATTATGTAAGTAAATTTATAATGTATATCAAGAGTGTATAGTTAGTGTGGGGAGGGGACTGGCCCTTGCTTCTCCAACAAATATCTTGACCCGCATAGCTTGACCCAAATCTTAACCTACACTGTTATTTTTTTAAAATTCATATAAGTCCCTTATATTCTATAACTAAGTTATATATATATATATATATATATATATATATATATATATATATGTGTGTGTGTGTGTGTGTGTGTGTGTGTATTTATATTATATAACTAAGTTACATCTATACTAAAATATACATATATGGCCACATAGGTCAATTTGTGTTTTTTTTAGAAGTATGGTTAGATCCTTCTATTTATAACTAAATGTATATTGTACATGAAGAGTTGAGGAGGGAGGGAATTCAAACCTGATATTATTATTTAAAATTATGAACAAACCTTCTATTATGTAACTAGATATCTAGAGTCTGAGCATACATATAGAGTGAGAATTGGATTGAGCTAGCCAAACCCGACCCTTATTCAGACCCATATACTCTAACCCACATCCAACCTATAGTATTTGTTTTAAATTTAAGAACATATTCTTATCTTCATAGACAAATGTGAAGAGTGGGAGGATACATAGTGTGTGCATTATAATAAAGCAACATGGTCCATTTGTTATCCCTGCCCAGATAACCATTTGTGAATCTGACTCATCTAACTTATATAGATAGGTCAAGCAACGGATTGTGACTTGTATTTCTATATAGCTCAAGATTGAGTCAAGGTAAACCCATTCCCAAAAAATGGATACTCGTAGTTACCGCATATACAATTATGTTTATCTATCCATTTACTTTATATCTATCCACATATACATATATACATGTATATAATATCAATATCATTGCAGAAAGTTTCCTATTAATAATTATATTATAGTTTTATATTATATTTCTTTAATTGCATTTATTAAATATGTGTCTACATATCTGAAATATTAGATTTTTTTTATTATACAGACAAACCCAAATGCCACCTGAAACCCAAATTTGTTATGAGGTGTGTATATGGGATAAAATATTTAAGCATTATCCTAGAATGAACCATATGGGTTTATGTATGGTATGACCGACACAATGCTCATTACTGGGTATACATAAAGTATAGGAGATGTGTTTGATTCTATATGTAGTTGTGCTACTTATAATCTTGCCCCATAGGTCACTATTCTAACTATAGGCCAGGACAGCCAATTACGTGCAGAATATCCCTTCAATTCTTTTGGACCATTTATTAGTCATCTACACCCATCACGTCTCATGAAACAACCTCTTATAATTACTATCTACAAAACAATTTAATGAAAATACGCATTGACATTCTAAAACACCAAAAAGAAGCATGTGTATTTTAATATAGATGTTTATCTTAACAATGATCGTGGAATTGTTAGACTAATGGGATCTAAAGGTGGTGAATAGATCTAAAAACACTTGCATAAAAATTGAATATGAGTGCAATTAAACAAGAAAATATAGGACAAGAGAAATTGAACAAGACCAAGGAACACAATTAATTATAGTGGTTTCGACCTCTAAAACTAGATATGCACTCCACTACGTAGAGAGGTTAACCTCTAGAATTCCAACCCTTGAGTCCTGATCTAACCCTATTCTAGGGCTGTATCCTGTGTCATTTTGTACTTTTATCACATTCAAATGTATTAGAATTACATGTTATTCTCCCCAACATGAATATCATTGCAAATATGCTTATGGATGTTCTTTGCATTGTTTTTCAGGTACTTGGACCGTGCTTAGATGGAAGAGAGAGTAGGAGGGACCCAAAGAAGGCCCCAAAGTCTCCCTCAACCTACCTCCAGTGGCCAAGAATCATCCCCAAGCAAAGACATCCGAAAATGACAAAGTTAAAAGTAAAACCAAGAAGTCAAGCCTCACCACGACCGTGGCCACAATGCCACGATCGTGCGTTTATTGCCAAAATCCAATAGGTTGCAACAGGGAAATTCCCCAGAGTCCCATGGCCGTGGCCTCCCAGCCATGACCGTGGCCAGTGAAGACACCACGACCGTGGCCATCAGCACGGTCGTGGCCCCGAGAAGTGAAAACGGTCGTGGGCTCCTCCCACGGTCGTGTGTTTATTGATCAAGAAATCAGTTGCCAATATGGTTTTTGCCTAGAACGCCACGACCGTGGCCGAAGACGATCAAGATGCCCGTGGCCCCTCCCCACGGTCAGCTCCTCCCCCTCCAAAATGGCCGTGTTACCCAACACGGCCGTGGTGCATTTTACCCACCACGACCGTGGCACTCCGCCACGGCCATGGCCACCACCATACTTTGCTTTTTCACCACTTCCTTCACACCACGACCGTATTCACCCCCCACGGCCATTCCCCACTACCCTCACCACGGCCGTGTCAGACCCACCACGACCGTGGTGACCACCAACCCTACACAACTTTTCCACTGTTTTTCCTATTATACCCCCACTAAGCCCTAGCTCCTATATAAGCACTAGTTGCTTCTAGGGCTCGAGAGAGAGCACTTCCTAGCCACAACCCAGCTGCTCCCTTGCATCCATTACTCCCATCCACCTACTTTCCTTGCATTTAATCCCATTTCCACCCACTTTCCACTCATTTCCACCATAGAAACCTAGTTTCTCTAGGGTTCTATCCATCCATTCCACCATTTCCATGCTCTTGGGCACCATTGGATGAGGAGGCTCGTGGCTGGCAGCAAGGAGGTGAAGAAGTCAAGTTTCATCAAGCATCCATGGTGTTTCCTACTCTCTTTCCCTTCTCCTTTGTTTCTGTTTTGATCATGTATAGCTAAGCCCCCCTTGGGTGGGCTGTTTGGGATAAAAATGTGACTTTGATACCATGTTGGGGGAATATAATTTGTAATGAACATATTTCACTTCTATGATGATTGCCTTTGCTTGTATCTCATTTCCCATTACTTGTGCATGTGATTGTTGTTTAATTACATTGATTGCTTGCCTTGTGGTGTTTGAAGACATTTGCCTCTAGGATGTTTTGGTTTCTATGTAGCTATTATAGGATTGGCTCCTAGGTCCTTAATTCAGATCCCTAGCTAGCCCCCTATCTTCATACATAATCACCTTCTTCCTACATGCAAATGTGAGTTCTAAGTGACTAGTATAAGTGTGATTAGTGCAGTTGCCTAGGATTTCCTAAAGGCTGAGGTGGCTAGTGGCATGAGGTCAAATATCCTCATCTCTACTCCCATCCTTACCCTTGGTCCTCAATTGACTAATACCACTTATCCTAGAGACCTAGACTTGGTAAGTCCTATGAGAATTACACCTAGCCCTAGTTCTCCAACTAGTAGCATAGGGTACATCCTCATAGCACCCACCTTGTTGTTTGGTTTGGTAATCTAGAATGAAATATGTTAACTGCTTATTATGGTGACATCCCCCAATTAATGTCAAGGTCACATTCCCAAACGGCCCACCTCCTTCATCTAATTGCTTAAAACCTTAATTGCTCTGTTTGCTTGTTAATGCTAGTGTAGTTCAATTGCTTTAGTTAACTTAGTTGATTGTCTAGTTTCGCTAGCTAAGTGTTAATTTAGGTCTTTGATCTTGATTAGTGGTTAACTTAGGCTCTCAATTGCTAGTTGCTTGCTTAGTCTAGTGTAGTTTGTTCTTGCTCTTGTTTAGATAGCTTGTTGACTTAGATTGCTAATTTAGCCTTTTGATAACTTAGTTTCATATTGCTTTTCCTACTTGGTCACTTAGCTTAATCAACAAACAACCAACCTTTAAACCCTAAAAACCCTAGCTCCACAAAAGGAATGTAGCTCACACCTTCTAACTCTAGAGCCCCCTCCATCTCTGTGGTTCGACCCCGTGATGGAGCTAGAACTTACACCAAAAGATTACTCTTCCAATGGAAGTCCTAATATACACCAAAAACCCTAGGGAGTTGAGTTCTCTCTAGGTTTACCTACAACTGGTGCTAGATAAATGCTCCAACCCCACAAGAGTGTGGAAGCCTTATCATAGTACAGATTTAGGATCGAACCCAAAGGACAACGTTAAGAATCTGAGTGTATTTTTCTTGTTTCGTATCAATCTAAGTTAATCATCTAAGACCAGAAGTTTGATTTTGAGTTATTTAACCTAAACATGTAAAAGTAAAGGCAAGAATAAAAACTAGTTTAATGATTAAAATCTAAGATTAGCAAATGATGATGGATCACTGGGGTGATGCGGGTATTCGCCACCACTACACATGGATTGCACTTGTACCAATCATAGCAAGACTTGTAAGCAAGATACCTGGATGTTGTACAATACCGATGTCTTAGAGGACAAGAGTAATGCACACATCCTTCACGGGTTGAGTAACTCTCATCCGATACATATCTACGTGTCAATGAAGATATGTAGTCTCCGAAGAGAAAATCTTACTCAACCTCGTGAAACGTGCATCGGAAAACTAACAAGCGAGCGATAATTACCAAATCGATTAGTATCCTTATAGACTATCCCTCTTTCGAGGATATAGCTACGAGAAACGTGAGAGTGTTGCGACGTCAGCAATTCTCGAACGAATGGTCAAGTACTTTGCACCACTCTCTCCTCAGAGTGTGTTCCTCGCCCTGTCAAGGTCGCACTTTTGTACGTCAACTGATTCCATTTCATAGTACAAAAGTACAACGATGGAGGTGAGTTTACTCCACTCCTTAGAAAGCGTTCCTAGATACCGAAACGGGTGTGCGGTGGATACACACACCAGAAACCAACACTAAACCGGTATTCGAGTCTCGGGAGCGGTCGTAGACAAACCACAACGAAAGACAATAGATGCATACAAGAACGCGGCCAACATTCGAGCATGTATGAAACAATTTAGTATTGAAACGAAATGATAACATCTTTTTAGTACAAGATACAAAACACGGGCAGCGGGGCTAGTCCCCGCACCCCAGTGGATGGAACTACTCGCTCCTCATAGAGGGAGCAACAAAGAAGGAGAAGAGAGAGAAAGAAAGCATCGTCGGAGCAGAAGAGTAGATCTGTGACAGCCCAGTGTAGATCGTCGCAGTCTCTGGGACTGCTCCGTCGTGGTCGATGCTGTCCGTTTCTCCGCCTCGATCTTCGGGTCAACCTCCGGAATAGCAAGAGTAGGATGAGGTGGAGCTATGGTGTGAGCAATGGTGAGATGGTGATGGAACATCCTACTAGATCTGCGCCCGGACTGGCTGCTCACCGGATCTGGACTCAGGATGGGATTCTGAGGCTGTGGGTGAAGTTTGGTCGGAAACGGTGCTCGGGCAATCTGGCAGCGTTCCGGCCTGGTCCCAGTCCGGCAGCCTTGGGCCGTCGTGAGATGGGATGGGCAAGACCATGCCTCTACCCTTCTATTTATAGGCTTGCCAAAATATCTTGGGCAGACGGTTTGCTTTGGTTTGCAATTCCATACGGTCTACGTGAATAGCTACGGCTCATGCGTTTTTGGCTTTTCAGCATGCATGCATTCCTCGCGGTCTCGACCTTTATTAGCCATTCGGTTTGCTTTTGTTCACACGGTCTTCTCTCCTCGGCCTCGCGGTCTTCTCTCCTTGGCCTCGCGGTCGTCTCTCCTTGGCCTTCGCGGTCTCGCTCTCGCGGTCTTACCTTCCTTTCTCTCGGTCTTGCGCTTACTTATCCTCTCGGTTTGGCACTGGTTTTGGAAACCGTGGACATCCTCACGGTCTCCTCACGGTCTCATTCGTTCACAAGGGCCATGCGTTCCTATGATTGTTCATGCTTCACGTGCATGCGGTCTATACGATCCCATTGCTTCATGTGATGTGCGCTTCGCAAGCATCTTCACGTGGCCGTAATGCAATGTTCCAATATCTAGCTGAATCACGTGGACTCATGCAGTTTCATACTCTAATTAACCATTCGGTTTGGTGGTCATGTGCTGGATTTAGTTCTTTATTCTCTCCGCTAACTTTTCTTTCCTCCACATTTCACGTTGCTTTTGTTGCCTTTTGCATTGATTTCTCTGCCCTTTGGTTTCTATGCCATTTGGTTTTGTTTCCACGCATGCTAGTTTGGTTTGCATGCTTTTCTTTACCAAATGGTCTGGAGTCCATCATTGGCAAGCCATCTTGCGCCGGGCAAAGCCTCATTCGGTCAACTCTCACCGACAAATGGTCTTCATGATGCGCATGCATTCAATCGATCATGCACTCTTCAGCCTCACGTGGACTTAAATGGTCTTCGTGCTTTCCATCTACAACGCTCCATTTGGTTTGCCGCGTTCACTCGATCTTTTCTTTACGATCACGTGCATGCATACGTACAGCTCAAACGATCTTGCTTCGATCGGTCTTGGGACCGTGAGGATCCAAACGGTCTCAAGACCGCGAGGATCCAAACGGTCTTGAGACCGCGAGAATCCAAACGGTCTTGAGACCGCGAGGATCCAAACGGTCTTGGGACCGCGAGGATCCAAACGGTCTTGAGACCGCGAGGATCCAAACGGTCTTGAGACCACGAGGATCCAAACGGTCTTGGGACCGCAAGGATCCAAACGGGCTTGAGACCGCGAGGATCCAAATGGTCTTGAGACCGTATGCATGAAGTTGCTTGATTTTCCTTAGTGGTTGGATGAAAACGAACCGTTGGATCTCGATCGGATGGTTGCGAGTGATCTGCAAAGGGAAAGGAGAATGTGTAAGAGATAATATCATCGAATATACTAGTAATTAGAACTATTTAGGCAATATTTGCAAGGAATTAGTGAAACACTCAAAGAGAACCAAAGCGAGGGTAAATCAGTCAATATGAGAAATAAAATCCCTAGAATTGGCGACTGTGCAGATGAATCTGGAGGATTCATCATCACACCGAACTTGAGCGTTACTCGTCCTGAGGAACGGAGAAAAACTTAAGATAGTCAACAAAGAGCTCGTTCGTCTTGTAATTACCTCATCTGCATGTAAGTGTCAGAATTTTCACGAGAAAAGAGAAAAAGGGGGAATGAGGCGAAACAAAATTAGGGTAAAAACGTCGAAAATCCTTTGAATTGGTGACTGAAGGTGGATCTGGAGGATTCATCGCCACACCGAACTTAAGCGTTGCTCGTCCTGAGAAACGGAAAACTTAAAACAGTCGCCAATGAAATCGTTCATCTTGTGATTGCCTCATCCTATTGTCATATCGTAATTTTGTTCATGGCTTAGATCGATACAGCATCAAAGCTTCCTTAGATCACGGAATACATCTTATGATATCCTCATTTCTGAGTTCACTTAGCTGAAGTACTTCCTTCTCACTTTCTAAAGAGTTTTATGAGATTTTGAACAGACCCACAGAATCAACAATATGCATATGATCTGTTACTAGTGTTGAAAAAGGAGAGAATGGGGGTATGATCAAGAGATAAGAGTCCCTCCTCTGATTGGATCAAAACTCTTATAATTAATTGACCCATCGAGATACTTTGAATGATTTATGCACAACTCTGGTTGGCTTAGCCTTACACCCGATTTTTTTTCTTTTTCTAAATGTAACTCAGAAGTGTGTATAGGTTGGCTTAAGGCTTTTGGCTATTTTACCTCTTTGAGGGGAGGTAAGGGGTTATTTTTGGATCCTTAGGATCTCACTACCGGTCACGACACATCTGCCTTCATGAGGGCAGCTAATGTACCAGCCGGGCAAGACCTTTATCGGTTATCCTTATTCAGGGCACAACTCTCATGTTTTTATTCACACTCTGGCTTTTATTCATTCTCACCTGGCTTAGGACAAAGGGTATTTTTGGATTTTTTTTTCATATTTGGGCTGCCAGGCCTCTTTTTGGAATTGGGGTAGATTTTTCACCAACCTCGGTATGTGCACAAACATTATTGTATACTCTTTGAGAAGATGGTATGCCCCCGTTATGTATTGAGGGGTATGGAAGAGGCGGTAATAGAAAGAGGGGTGTGGTGTACCACACCGAACTTAGAGTTTTGCAGAGGTGTGGTTTACCACACCGAACTTAAAGTTCGGCAATGTTCTAGTTTTCACTAGAAAGGAGTGTGGCGTACCACACCGAACTTAAGACTTTGGCATGGTTAATGAACAGAGGGGTATGCAAATGAAAGAAGAAGTGTAGAAGAGAGCTTGGATCATGATGCAGTTTGCTTAGCGATTCCATGCGACGGGTCTCTATTCTCCATCACACTCTGCTCCAAAAGAGACATGATGAAACATCAAATGAGCAATCCATCCAACAGATCCATTAAAAAGATAAAGGCGTGATGTATTTGATCTATCTCAACTTTATTGAAGTGTATCATCATTTCCTATTTTAGGGTTTGACATTAGGATTCATAGGTTATTCAAGATGAAAAACACGCATTGGCTAGTTTTAAGCATTCTTTTCTTGGGAAGTTGTAACAAAAAGAGGTGATGATCTCAGATTCGAAAAACAAAAGCCGACTAGATAAAGGCTTTATTTTTAAAAAACTTAACAAAAAGGGGGAAAATTATGAAAAAGAAACTAAGGATAGAAAAACATGAAGCAGTAAAGATAAAGGGTGGAGTGAGAGTCATACCACCCGCCCTCCACCTCGAACTCATAAATTCATTCATTTCTGAACAAATATTAGATTCGAGGTGGAGGGGAAGGGTTGCGCAATGTTAACCAGGCGGTCCTCTTAGTTGGAAGAAGGTCCGGAAAAGATGCCTTGCGATAGCTAGTGCCGAAAAAGAGGAAGTGGCCCGAACAACCTGTTGAGTGGGTGGTTGTGGCGACTCGAACGAGTCTTCTGGACGACTTGGATGTACATTTCTTTCACCTCGTTGTCCATCTAGAAGTATCCAGAGACCTTCCCCCATCAGCGAGGGAGGTGAAATATAAGCAGTCGAAACTGGAGGGCTATGCGAGAAATCAAGGTTATGTCCACTTGTGCCCTCCAGTTGTGGCTCACCCTCAAAGTTCAAAGTAAAACTGCTTTCTTCAAAATCTAGGGCAACTGATTGAGGGTCGGCCACTTGAACTTCCTCCTGTCTAGGATCAGGTGGTGGATCCGGTTCTGGCTTCATTTCGTCACCTAGATTTTCTTGTGTGGGATGTGGTAGCCAGGATGACATTACATCGTCAGAGGAGTTATTTTGAGAAGTATCATCATTTTTGTCAATGTTGAAATCGGTAAGAGCATCGTTCTTCTTTTCAAGGTTTTGTTCAGAATTTTCTTCGTAGAACATCCTTAATTCATCCAAGTAACCGGAAGAGGATTTGACTGGTAGAATGAACTCTTGCTCGGGTGAGGAAGTCATGGGATCCTGAGATAGGAGTTCCAGTGATGTCTCTTCATGAGAGGGATTAGTCCCTGACATATCATTTTGAGGGTTAAAATCCCTTGATGAATGCATTTCTTCAATATTGGGACTGATATATTGTTGCTCCAGTTCTTCTTCATAACACTCCTCCAGTTCAATTGAGTCCTTGGGAAAAGTTTCTATGAGAGGAATGGAAACTAGCTCAGGTAATGGATAAATCTCAGTTTCATGAGTGTTAGAGGGGGCTTCTTCATAGGGATGAGTGGCTATAAAGGGATAGGTTTGTGGCTTGATGTCATCCCAGGGGTCCTTTTTGTCATTACAAGAGTTTATGATAATATCATAATCCGTCCCAAAGTCAAGAGATGGTTCATGTTTCTCTTCATGGTGCACTTTCAACTCGTTCAAGTGAGTAGAAGGAGATTCAATAGAAAAATCATGTTCTTGTTCGAGGGCTGGCTCCGTCAGAACTCCTGGTGGTGGTGTCATCTCATGGGAAGGACCCGTTATAAGATTGTCATCTTGAGACCCCTCATCCTCCCTTGATTTTGTTTCATCATCAGTGAGAATGGTATGGTTCGTCTCTGGGTTAGGATCTTGGTCAGTCCCATCCTCGAAGTTTGTTTCTAGATCAGCCGAATGATCAGAAATGTCTTCATAAGGAAAAACCGGATCCTTTTCCAGTAATGGAATCATTTGAGTCTCTTGCATAAAAGACGTCTCCTCATTGGAATCAGTCTCATATTCATCTATGTCTGACTGCGAAGGAGTGTAGAGTTCGTGTAACATAGACCCTTCTTCATTGGAATTCAATGACAAGACAGTTGAAATTGAAGAACATTTGTCATATAGGGAGTCAATCATTGATGGTTGTCCCTCAATATGTATGGATGGATCTGAGTTTATGGGGGGAGAAGATGGATAATCATTAAAATTTGTTCCCAATTTATCTCCCAATTGAAGAAAATCTTCATATTGGTTACTCATGCTTTCATCTAAGAGCATAGTGCAAGAGTCATTATCCAGGTCAGACTTCGGATCGAAGAATGATTCTTTTTCCTGTGGTGTGGTGAAGGTATCATCCTTGAGTTCAGTCTTTGGTTCTGAGGATGATTCCCCACCCTGTACTGGCACTTGAAAATTATTGGGAGGCACATTCCACATGATTTCGTAGTCATCATCATAATTTATTGCAACATGTGGATTAGAGATGTGCTTAGTTGAATTTTGTGGCTGTTCTGCATGTTGCTCAGGAGCGTTGACAAGTTGCGTAAGTTGATTAAGGTCGGCTATCAACTTCTTGGTCGCGGCTGTCTGATCAGCTAGTTTTTGAGCCACCGATGTTTGTAAGGCACGTAGTTCCTCCATTAATATGTATTGATTTTCATGAAAAGGCTCTTCATGGCACCCGTTTGATTGATGTTGATAATAGCTTCCCTCATCATAGTATTGATTTGAGTTGCTTTCCAATTGCCCTCATGTATTGCAGTCTACGCCTTGAAATCCGCCATGGTTAGGTTTCTCGTAGTAGCCTCTGGGGTGATATGGAATGTAACCTGCGTTATATCCATAGTTGTATGGAGTGGCTGCTCTGAGTTTCCCGACTATACGATTCATGATTACTTGACGCAAGGCCATCACGTAGTGAGGATGAACGTTGAAACAGTTGATCGATGTATGAGAATAGTCGCCACATAATTGACAGCTATTAGTTGGTGGCACTGACTGCTTCATTTTGAAGAGAATTGGTACCTGAAATCAAAGAAAGAGTTTATCAAGTTTGACCAACCACTTCAAATCCAAGATGATATGCAAGATTAAGTCCTTTACTTTTTAGGTTTTTGAAAAGAAAAATAAAACCCTAGAGAAACCTAAATCGACACAAAATTTGAAAAAGACGGTTCTTATACCGTTGTCCCCGGCAACGGTGCCATTTTTTGATGGAGCTAGAACTTACACCAAAAGATTACTCTTCCAATGGAAGTCCTAATATACACAAAAAACCCTAGGGAGTTGATGTTCTCTCTAGGTTTACCTACAACTGGTGCTAGATAAATGCTCCAACCCCACAAGAGTGTGGAAGCCTTATCATAGTACAAATTTAGGATCAAACCCAAAGGACAACGTTAAGAATCTGAGTGTCTTTTTCTTGTTTCGTATCAATCTAAGTTAATCATCTAAGACCAGAAGTTTGATTTTGAGTTATTTAACCTAAACATGTAAAAGTAAAGGCAAGAATAAAAACTAGTTTAATGATTAAAATCTAAGATTAGCAAATGATGATGGATCACTGGGGTGATGCAGGTATTCGCCACCACTACACATGGATTGCACTTGTACCAATCATAGCAAGACTTGTAAGCAAGATACCTGGATGTTGTACAATACCGATGTCTTAGAGGACAAGAGTAATGCACACATCCTTCACGGGTTGAGTAACTCTCATCCGGTACATATCTACGTGTCAATGAAGATATGTAGTCTCCGAAGAGAAAATCTTACTCAACCTCGTGAAACGTGCATCGGAAAACTAACAAGCGAGCGATAATTACCAAATCGATTAGTATCCTTATAGACTATCCCTCTTTCGAGGATATAGCTACGAGAAACGTGAGAGTGTTGCAACGTCAGCCATTCTCGAACGAATGGTCAAGTACTTTGCACCACTCTCTCCTCAGAGTGTGTTCCTCGACATGTCAAGGTCGCACTTTTGTACGTCAACTGATTCCATTTCATAGTACAAAAGTACAACGATGGAGGTGAGTTTACTCCACTCCTTAGAAATCGTTCCTAGATACCGAAACGGGTGCGCGGTGGATACACGCACCAGAAACCAACACTAAACTGGTATTCGAGTCTCGAGAGCGGTCGTAGACAAACCACAACGAAAGACAATAGATGCATACAAGAACGCGGCCAACATTCGAGCATGTATGAAACAGTTTAGTATTGAAACGAAATGATAACATCTTTTTAGTACAAGATACAAAACACGGGAAGCGGGGCTAGTCCCCGCACCCCAGTGGATGGAACTACTCGCTCCTCATAGAGGGAGCAACAAAGAAGGAGAAGAGAGAGAAAGAAAGCATCGTCGGAGCAGAAGAGTAGATCTGTGACAACCCGGTGTAGATCGTCGCAGTCTCCGGGACTGCTCCGTCGTGGTCGATGCCGTCCGTTTCTCCGCCTTGATCTTCGGGTCAACCTCCGGAATAGCAAGAGTAGGATGAGGTGGAGCTATGGTGTGAGCAATGGTGAGATGGTGATGGAACAACCTACTAGATCTGCGCCCGGACTGGCTGCTCACCGGATCTGGACTCAGGATGGGATTCTGAGGCTGTGGGTGAAGTTTGGTCGGAAACGGTGCTCGGGCAATCTGGCAGCGTTCCGGCCTGGTACCAGTCCGGAAGCCTTGGGCCGTCGTGAGATGGGATGGGCAAGACTATGCCTCTACCCTTCTATTTATAGGCTTGCCAAAATATCTTGGGCATACGGTTTGCTTTGGTTTGCAATTCCATACGGTCTACGTGAATAGCTACGGCTCATGCGTTTTTGGCTTTTCAGCATGCATGCATTCCTCACGGTCTCGGCCTTTATTAGCCATTCAGTTTGCTTTTGTTCACACGGTCTTCTCTCCTCGGCCTCTCGGTCTTCTCTCCTTGGCCTCGCGGTCGTCTCTCCTTGGCCTTCGCGGTCTCGCTCTCGCGGTCTTACCTTCCTTTCTCTCGGTCTTGCGCTTACTTATCCTCTCGGTTTGGCGCTGGTTTTGGAAACCGTGGACATCCTCACTGTCTCATTCGTTCACAAGGGCCATGCGTTCCTATGATTGTTCATGCTTCACGTGCATGCGGTCTATACGATCCCATTGCTTCATGTGATGTGCGCTTCGCAAGCATCTTCACGTGGCCGTAATGCAATGTTCCAATATCTAGCTGAATCACGTGGACTCATGCAGTTTCATACTCTAATTAACCATTCGGTTTGGTGGTCATGTGCTGGATTTAGTTCTTTATTCTCTCCGCTAACTTTTCTTTCCTCCACATTTCACGTTGCTTTTGTTGCCTTTTGCATTGATTTCTCCGCCCTTTGGTTTCTATGCCATTTGGTTTTGTTTCCACGCATGCTAGTTTGGTTTGCATGCTTTTCTTTACCAAACGGTCTGGAGTCCATCATTGGTAAGCCGTCTTGCGCCGAGCAAAGCCTCATTCGGTCAACTCTCACCGGCAAATGGTCTTCATGATGTGCATGCATTCAATCGATCATGCACTCTTCAGCCTCACGTGGACTTTAACGGTCTTTGTGCTTTCCATCTACAACGCTCCATTTGGTTTGCCGCGTTCACTAGATCTTTTCTTTACGATCACATGCATGCATACGTACAGCTCAAACGGTCTTGCTTCGATCAGTCTTGGGACCGGGAGGATCCAAACGGTCTCAAGACCGCGAGGATCCAAACGGTCTTGAGACCGCGAGGATCCAAACGGTCTCGAGACCGCGAGGATCCAAACGGTCTTGAGACCGCGAGGATCCAAACGGTCTTGAGACCACGAGGATCCAAACGGTCTTGGGACCACGAGGATCCAAACGGTCTTGAGACCGCGAGGATCCAAACGGTCTTGAGACCGCGAGGATCCAAACGATCTTGAGACCGCGAGGATCCAAACGGTCTTGGGACCGCGAGGATCCAAACGGGCTTGAGACCGCGAGGATCCAAACGGTCTTGAGACCGTATGCATGGAGTTGCTTGATTTTCCTTAGTGGTTGGATGAAAAGGAACCGTTGGATCTCGATCGGATGGTTGCGAGTGATCTGTAAAGGGAAATAAGAATGTGTAAGAGATAATATCATCGAATATACTAGTAATTAGAACTATTTAGGCAATATTTGCAAGGAATTAGTGAAACACTCAAAGAGAACCAAAGCGAGGGTAAATCAGTCAATATGAGAAATAAAATCCCTAGAATTGGCGACTGTGCAGATGAATCTGGAGGATTCATCATCACACCGAACTTGAGCGTTACTCGTCCCGAGGAACGGAGAAAAACTTAAGATAGTCGACAAAGAGCTCGTTCGTCTCGTAATTACCTCATCTGCATGTAAGTGTTAGAATTTTCACGAGAAAAGAGAAAAAGGGGGAATGAGGCGAAACAAAATTAGGGTAAAAATGTCGAAAATCCTTTGAATTGGTGACTGAAGGTGGATCTGGAGGATTCATCGCCACACCGAACTTAACCGTTGCTCGTCCCGAGAAACGGAAAACTTAAAACAGTCGCCAATGAAATCGTTCATCTCGTGATTGCCTCATCCTATTGTCATATCGTAATTTTGTTCATGGCTTAGATCGATACAGCATCAAAGCTTCCTTAGATCATGGAATACATCTTATGATATCCTCATTTCTGAGTTCACTTAGCTGAAGTGCTTCCTTCTCACTTTCTAAAGAGTTTTATGAGATTTTGAACAGACCCACAGAATCAACAATATGCATATGATCTGTCACTGGTGTTGAAAAAGGAGAGAATGGGGGTATGATCAAGAGATAAGAGTCTCTCCTCTGATTGGATCAAAACTCTTATAATTAATTGACTCATCGAGATACTTTGAATGATTTATGCACAACTCTGGTTGGCTTAGCCTTACACTCGATTTTTTTTCTTTTTCTAAATGTAACTCAGAAGTGTGTATAAGTTGGCTTAAGGCTTTTGGCTATTTTACCTCTTTAAGGGGAGGTAAGGGGTTATTTTTGGATCCTTAGGATCTCACTACCGGTCACGACACATCTGCCTTCATGAGGGCAGCTAATGTACCGGCCGGGCAAGACCTTTATCGGTTATCCTTATTCAGGGCACAACTCTCATGTTTTTATTCACACTCTGGCTTTTATTCATTCTCACCTGGCTTAGGACAAAGGGTATTTTTGGATTTTTTTTTCATATTTGGGCTGCCAGGCCTCTTTTTGGAATCGGGGTAGGTTTTTCACCAACCTCGGTATGTGCACAAACATTATTGTATACTCTTTGAGAAGATGGTATGCCCCCGTTATGTATTGAGGGGTATGGAAGAGGCGGTAATGGAAAGAGGGGTGTGGTGTACCACACCGAACTTAGAGTTTTACAGAGGTGTGGTTTACCACACCGAACTTAAAGTTCGGCAATGTTCTAGTTTTCACTAGAAAGGAGTGTGGCGTGCCACACCGAACTTAAGACTTTGGCATGGTTAATGAACAGAGGGGTATGAAAATGAAAGAAGAAGTGTAGAAGAGAGCTTGGATCATGATGTAGTTTGCTTAGCGATTCCATGCGACGGGTCTCTATTCTCCATCACACTCTGCTCCAAAAGAGACATGATGAAACATCAAATGAGCAATCCATACAACAGATCCATTAATCAGATAAAGGCGTGATGTATTTGATCTATCTCAACTTTATTGAAGTGTATCATCATTTCCTATTTTAGGGTTTGACATTAGGATTCATAGGTTATTCAAGATGAAAAACACGCATTGGCTAGTTTTAAGCATTCTTTTCTTGGGAAGTTGTAACGAAAAGAGGTGATGATCTCAGATTCGAAAAACAAAAGCCGACTAGATAAAGGCTTTATTTTTAGAAAACTTAACAAAAAGGGGGAAAAATTATGAAAAAGAAACTAAGGATAGAAAAACATGAAGCAGTAAAGATAAAGGGTGGAGTGAGAGTCATACCACCCGCCCTCCACCTCGAACTCATAAATTCATTCATTTCTGAACAAATATTAGATTCGAGGTGGAGGGGAAGGGTTGCGCAATGTTAACCAGGCGATCCTCTTAGTTGGAAGAAGGTCCGGAAAAGATGCCTTGCGATAGCTGGTGCCGAAAAAGAGGAAGTGGCCCGAACAACCTGTTGAGTGGGTGGTTGTGGCGACTCGAACGAGTCTTATGGATGACTTGGATGTACATTTCTTTCACCTCGTTGTCCATCTAGAAGTATCCAGAGACCTTCCCCCATCAGCGAGGGAGGTGAAATATAAGCAGTCGAAACTGGAGGGCTATGCGAGAAATCAAGGTTATGTCCACTTGTGCCCTCCAGTTGTGGCTCACCCTCAAAGTTCAAAGTAAAACTGCTTTCTTCAAAATCTAGGGCAACTGATTGAGGGTCGGCCACTTGAACTTCCTCCTGTCTAGGATCAGGTGGTGGATCCCGTTCTGGCTTCATTTCATCACCTAGCTTTTCTTGTGTGGGATGTGGTAGCCAGGATGACATTACATCGCCAGAGGAGTTATTTTGAGAAGTATCATCATTTTTGTCAATGTTGAAATCGGTAAGAGCATCGTTCTTCTTTTCAAGGTTTTGTTCAGAATTTTCTTCGTAGAACATCCTTAATTCATCCAAGTAACTGGAAGAGGATTTGACTGGTAGAATGAACTCTTGCTCGGGTGAGGAAGTCATGGGATCCTGAGATAGGAGTTCCAGTGATGTCTCTTCATGAGAGGGATTAGTCCCTGACATATCATTTTGAGGGTTAAAATCCCTTGATGAACGCATTTCTTCAATATTGGGACTGATATATTGTTGCTCCAGTTCTTCTTCATAACACTCCTCCAGTTCAATTGAGTGCTTGGGAAAAGTTTCTATGAGAGGAATGGAAACTAGCTCAGGTAATGGATAAATCTCAGTTTCATGAGTGTTAGAGGGGGCTTCTTCATAGGGATGAGTGGCTATAAAGGGATAGGTTTGTGGCTTGATGTCATCCCAGGGGTCCTTTTTGTCATTACAAGAGTTTATGATAATATCATAATTCGTCCCAAAGTTAAGAGATGGTTCATGTTTCTCTTCATGGTGCACTTTCAACTCGTTCAAGTGAGTAGAAGGAGATTCAATAGAAAAATCATGTTCTTATTCGAGGGCTGGCTCCGTCAGAACTCCTGGTGGTGGTGTCATCTCATGGGAAGGACCCGTTATAAGATTGTCATCTTGAGACCCCTCATCCTCCCTTGATTCTGTTTCATCATCAGTGAGAATGGTATGGTTCGTCTCTGGGTCAGGATCTTGGTCAGTCCCATCCTCGAAGTTTGTTTCTAGATCATCCGAATGATCAGAAATGTCTTCATAAGGAAAAACTGGATCCTTTTCCAGTAATGGAATCATTTGAGTCTCTTGCATAAAAGACGTCTCCTCATCAGAATCAGTCTCATATTCATCTATGTCTGACTGCGAAGGAGTGTAGAGTTCGTGTAACATAGACCCTTCTTCATTGGAATTCAATGACAAGACAGTTGAAATTAAAGAACATTTGTCATATAGGGAGTCAATCATTGATGGTTGTCCCTCAATCTGTATGGACAGATCTGAGTTTATGGGGGGAGAAGATGGATAATCATTAAAATTTGTTCCCAATTTATCTCCCAATTGAAGAAAATCTTCATATTGGTTACTCATGCTTTCATCTAAGAGCATAGTGCAAGAGTCATTATCCAGGTCAGACTTCAGATCGAAGAATGATTCTTTTTCCTGTGGTGTGGTGAAGGTATCATCCTTGAGTTCAGTCATTGGTTCTGAGGATGATTCCCCACCCTGTACTGGCACTTGAAAATTATTGGGAGGCACATTCCACATGATTTCGTAGTCATCATCATAATTTATTGCAACATGTGGATTAGAGATGTGCTTAGTTGAATTTTGTGGCTGTTCTGCATGTTGCTCAGGAGCGTTGACAAGTTGCGTAAGTTGATTAAGGTTGGCTATCAACTTCTTGGTCGCGGCTGTCTGATCAGCTAGTTGTTGAGCCACCGATGTTTGTAAGGCACGTAGTTCCTCCATCAATATGTATTGATTTTCATGAAAAGGCTCTTCATGGCACCCATTTGATTGATGTTGATAATAGCTTCCCTCATCATAGTATTGATTTGAGTTGCTTTCCAATTGCCCTCCTGTATTGCAGTCTACGCCTTGAAATCCGCCATAGTTAGGTTTCTCGTAGTAGCCTCCGGGGTGATATGGAATGTAACCTGCGTTATATCCATAGTTGTATGGAGTGGCTGCTCTGAGTTTCCCGAATATACGATTCATGATTACTTGACGCAAGGCCATCACGTAGTGAGGATGAACGTTGAAACAGTTGATCGATGTATGAGAATAGTCGCCACAGAATTGATAGCTATTAGTTGGTGGCACTGACTGCTTCATTTTGAAGAGAATTGGTACCTGAAATCAAAGAAAGAGTTTATCAAGTTTGACCAACCACTTCAAATCCAAGATGATATGCAAGATTAAGTCCTTTACTTTTTAGGTTTTTGAAAAGAAAAAGAAAACCCTAGAGAAATTTAAATCGACACAAAATTTGAAAAAGACGGTTCTTATACCGTTGTCCCCGACAACGGCGCCATTTTTTGATGGAGCTAGAACTTACACCAAAAGATTACTCTTCCAATGGAAGTCCTAATATACACCAAAAACCCTAGGGAGTTGATGTTCTCTCTAGGTTTACCTACAACTGGTGCTAGATAAATGCTCCAACCCCACAAGAGTGTGGAAGCCTTATCATAGTACAGATTTAGGATCGAACCCAAAGGACAACGTTAAGAATCTGAGTGTCTTTTTCTTGTTTCGTATCAATCTAAGTTAATCATCTAAGACCAGAAGTTTGATTTTGAGTTATTTAACCTAAACATGTAAAAGTAAAGGCAAGAATAAAAATTAGTTTAATGATTAAAATCTAAGATTAGCAAATGATGATGGATCACTGGGGTGATGCGGGTATTCGCCACCACTACACATGGATTGCACTTGTACCAATCATAGCAAGACTTGTAAGCAAGATACCTGGATGTTGTACAATACCGATGTCTTAGAGGACAAGAGTAATGCACACATCCTTCACGGGTTGAGTAACTCTCATCCGGTACATATCTACGTGTCAATGAAGATATGTAGTCTCCGAAGAGAAAATCTTACTCAACCTCGTGAAACGTGCATCGGAAAACTAACAAGCGAGCGATAATTACCAAATCGATTAGTATCCTTATAGACTATCCCTCTTTCGAGGATATAGCTACGAGAAACGTGAGAGTGTTGCAACGTCAGCCATTCTCGAACGAATGGTCAAGTACTTTGCACCACTCTCTCCTCAGAGTGTGTTCCTCGACCTGTCAAGGTCGCACTTTTGTACGTCAACTGATTCCATTTCATAGTACAAAAGTACAACGATGGAGGTGAGTTTACTCCACTCCTTAGAAAGCGTTCCTAGATACCGAAATGGGTGCGCGGTGGATACACGCACCAGAAACCAACACTAAACCGGTATTCGAGTCTCGGGAGCGGTCGTAGACAAACCACAACGAAAGACAATAGATGCATACAAGAACGCGGCCAACATTCGAGCATGTATGAAACGGTTTAGTATTGAAACGAAATGATAACATCTTTTTAGTACAAGATACAAAACACAGGCAGCGGGGCTAGTCCCTGCACCCCAGTGGATGGAACTACTCGCTCCTCATAGAGGGAGCAACAAAGAAGGAGAAAAGAGAGAAAGAAAGCATCGTCGGAGCAGAAGAGTAGATCTGTGACAACCCGGTGTAGATCGTCACAGTCTCCGGGACTGCTCCGTCGTGGTTGATGCCGTTCGTTTCTCCGCCTCGATCTTCGGGTCAACCTCCGGAATAGCAAGAGTAGTATGAGGTGGAGCTATGGTGTGAGCAATGGTGAGATGGTGATGGAACAACCTACTAGATCTGCGCCCGGACTGGCTGCTCACCGGATCTGGACTCAAGATGGGATTCTGAGGCTGTGGGTGAAGTTTGGTAGGAAACGGTGCTCAGGCAATCTGGCAGCGTTCCGGCCTGGTCCCAGTCTGGCAGCCTTGGGCCGTCGTGAGATGGGATGGGCAAGACTATGCCTCTACCCTTCTATTTATAGGCTTGCCAAAATATCTTGGGCATACGGTTTGCTTTGGTTTGCAATTCCATACGGTCTACGTGAATAGCTACGGCTCATGTGTTTTTGGCTTTTCAGCATGCATGCATTCCTCGCGGTCTCGGCCTTAATTAGCCATTCGGTTTGCTTTTGTTCACACGGTCTTCTCTCCTCGGCCTCGCGGTCTTCTCTCCTTGGCCTCGCGGTCGTCTCTCCTTGGCCTTCGCGGTCTCGCTCTCGCGGTCTCGCTTTCGCGGTCTTACCTTCCTTTCTCTCGGTCTTGCGCTTACTTATCCTCTCTGTTTGGCGCTGGTTTTGGAAACCGTGGACATCCTCACGGTCTCATTCGTTCACAAGGGCCATGCGTTCCTATGATTGTTCATGCTTCACGTGCATGCGGTCTATACGATCCCATTGCTTCATGTGATGTGCACTTCGCAAGCATCTTCACGTGGCCGTAATGCAATGTTCCAATATCTAGCTGAATCACGTGGACTCATGCAGTTTCATACTCTAATTAACCATTCAGTTTGGTGGTCATGTGCTGAATTTAGTTCTTTATTCTCTCCGCTAACTTTTCTTTCCTCCACATTTCACGTTGCTTTTGTTGCCTTTTGCATTGATTTCTCCGCCCTTTGGTTTCTATGCCATTTGGTTTTGTTTCCACGCATGCTAGTTTGGTTTGCATGCTTTTCTTTACCAAACGGTCTGGAGTCCATCATTGGCAAGCCGTCTTGTGCCGGGCAAAGCCTCATTCGGTCAACTCTCACCGGCAAACGGTCTTCATGATGCGCATGCATTCAATCGATCATGCACTCTTCAGCCTCACGTGGACTTAAACGGTCTTCGTGCTTTCCATCTACAACACTCCATTTGGTTTGCCGCGTTCACTCGATCTTTTCTTTACGATCACGTGCATGCATACGTACAGCTCAAACGGTCTTGCTTCGATCGGTCTTGGGACCGTGAGGATCCAAACGGTCTCAAGACCGCGATGATCCAAACGGTCTTGAGACCGCGAGGATCCAAACGGTCTTGAGACCGCGAGGATCCAAACGGTCTTGGGACCGCAAGGATCCAAACGGTCTTGGGACCGCAAGGATCCAAACGGTCTTGAGACCGCGAGGATCCAAACGGTCTTGAGACCGCGAGGATCCAAATGGTCTTGAGACCGTGAGGATCCAAACGGTCTTGGGACCGCGAGGATCCAAACGGGCTTGAGACTGCGAGGATCCAAACGGTCTTGAGACCGTATGCATGGAGTTGCTTGATTTTCCTTAGTGGTTGGATGAAAAGGAACCGTTGGATCTCGATCGGATGGTTGCGAGTGATCTCCAAAGGGAAAGGAGAATGTGTAAGAGATAATATCATCGAATATACTAGTAATTAGAACTATTTAGGCAATATTTGCAAGGAATTAGTGAAACACTCAAAGAGAACCAAAGCGAGGGTAAATCAGTCAATATGAGAAATAAAATCCCTAGAATTGGCGACTGTGCAGATGAATCTAGAGGATTCATCACCCCGCATCTTACCTTTCGCCTATACTACGACAGTACCCCATACGCTTGCGGGCGGACTGTTTTAGTTTTAGTGATCGACTCGATTTGGGACCATACAAATTTTGAAAGCATAAGATCCCATATCCCATGTGCTCCGATCTCGTGGGGGTGTAAAAGCACCACTAGCGGGGACACACCAAGCTTTCTGGCACCGTTGCCGGGGATAGAAGCACTCGGCCTAGTTAGATAGTGTAGCTTAGCCTTTCCTTTTGCCCTCACCATTGCTATTATTTATTCTTTGTGTTACTCTTGCATATTGGTTAGCTAACTTGGCTCCTTGTTGTTTGTTTGTGACTTGCGCAGGTGACAACTGTGCATGCGTAGCACGCGTTCGACTTGCACCGACTTGGTGGTTTATGACCCCGAGATTGGGAGAAGAAGGCGTCAAGATCGCCGAAACCTACACCGAGAGGCCGAGATGGCTGAGAACAACCCGCCACCGGATGTTCCACCTCCACCGCCACATCGCCCGCTTCACGAGTACTTCATGCCGGGGAACTACAACTCCCCCATCACCACTCTAGTTGGCCAGATGCCAGGTCAACAGTTCTCCATCCTGTCGGTACTCCTGGGGCTTCTCCCTACATACTTCGGTATGGAGAATGAGAACCCCTACCACCACATAGACTCGTTCCTTGAAACGTGTTCTACTTTCCGCACTCCAGCCGCCACTGACGACTCAATAAGGAGGACACTCTTTCCTTTCTCCCTCAAGGAGAAAGCCAAGGAGTGGTACGTTTCGAGGCCAGGGTTGGTCACTTGGAATGAGGTGAAGAATGAGTTTCTCAAGAAGTTCTTCCCCATCACCAAGTTATCTTATATGAGAAGGTGCATCACGTCGTTCGCCTAGAAAGAGAACGAGCCCTTCCACGAGGCATGGGAGAGGTTCCAGAAGTTGCTTCGTGACTGCCCTCATCATGAGGTTCCTCTTTGGCAGCTAGTTTAGGCCTTCTACACCGGGCTTGAGGAGCAAAGCCAAAACAACGTAGATTCTTCTTGCCGGGGCACGTTCATGGCAAAGCCATCTGAGGAATCATGGCCACTGTTTGAGCATCTCGCTGAGAATTCTCGCCACCGAGCTTCCACTAAAGGGGGGCATTGCGACCGAAACTACACTCCTCCACCTTCCTCTGTGGCTCCCGCATGCAATGCAACTGACCTCGATATGATGAAGATGATGGCTGATATGATGCAGATGATGAAGAATCAAGTGGGTGACTCTTCTAGCCAACCCGCAATGGCTGTTGACACTATAGACGAGGAAGTCAACGCTTTACATTCCTTTGGTGGCCACAACAACCAGGGCCCAATGTCCAACTCCTACACTCCCGAGTGGAGAAACCACCCAAACTTCTCTTGGAAACAACAAAATGAGGATGGACAAGGACAGGGGCAGCAAAGGCCACGCTACAACTCCAAGTTTGACGACGAGGTACTTGGAAGGCTAAGAAGCCTAGATGAAGTAAAAAAGGATGTCAATGCACATGAGCAGTCTATTAACCGTCTTAAGCAGAGGTTGGATCAGATTTCTCTCTCTTTGGCTAGAAGAGAAGAAGGTAGACTTCCATCTCAACCAATGCCAAATCCGAATAATGATGGAGCTTTTCTAGGGAACACTTTGAGTGCTTATGTTCCACCATCTCACCAATCCCCACCAAACCCCTATGCTCCCCCGCCTCCTCAAGCGCCACTCAATTATCAATATGCTCCACCTCCACCTCACACCTACCAACAACCACCTCTACAATACCACCCCCACCGCAACAACAACCGCAACCCCAATTCATTATTCAAAATCCCAACTCCCCTCACCAAAGGCCCCCACCACCCCAACAACCACAACCCTCTCCACAAGCTGCCCCTCCTTCATCACATGAGCAAGTGAGTATGGTCACTATCATATGGGGTGAAGAAGCTGCTCAAGGCTGCAGAAAAAGGGAAAAGAAAGTGGCTGAGGTTGGAGGTAAAGTCCCGATACTTAAGGGATCTAGCAAAGATAAAGAATACCCCGAAGAAATTGCCGCCCAAGCACCACCGGAGAATGCTAAGTGCACCCAGATTGCTACTGTGCCAGACGCGAATGTAGAGGCACCCTCGTTGGTTCCACCCTCACCCGGGGATACAGAAATTACCCTAGATATAGCTCATCCGGCTGTTGGTGACAGTGTCACGCATACTGTTTCACATATCGTGGACATAGCAGCACTTGAAGCCATATCCTTATGGGAACCAAGGCTTGTACATGAGACGAGCATCACCATCACCCCTCCGCCAGTCCCGGCTAGCACAGTGGAGATAGTTGATGAAGACAGAAAGCAATTCCATGGAGGTTTGACTCTCCAAAAAAGGGGCAGAAATATCATGAATCTCCTAGGAAACTTGAAGCGGGGAACAATATGCATCATATCAATCTTTTCATTGATGAAGGACATATGCATGGGAAGGAAAAAGTTAGTGCTACTACCGACCGAGGAGATTGTTGCCTCAAAATCTGTGAACTTCATCTACGACAATGGCTTCCCAGAAAAGAGAGGTGATCAGGGAGTGCCTCTAATCTCTTGCTACATTGGTACACAACCCGTCAAGCACGCTCTCATTGACTTAGGTGCAGGGACAAGCCTCATGCCATGGAGCATGTACCTACAACTTGGCCTAAACAAAATGAAACCAGTGGAGTGTGCCATTATCTTGGGGGACAGAACTAAGAGGAAGCCCTTGGGAATCATGAAGAACACAATAGTGTCGATGGATGAAAGGGTGAACATTGCCTATGTGACCGATTTCCTGATAGTGGATACCGCACCTATTGATGGAGAAGAGTACCTCATATTGGGTAGAACTTTCCTATCCACCGCGGGAGCTGAAATCAATATCTGCACAGGCATGCTAATGATTACTTATAAGAGGAAAAATTTCGACTTCTTCATGTTCACAAAAGAAGAGAGGGACGAGCTGGCCAATGAAGACTTCGGTGAGAGTTTGTGCTATCGTGACCCTCTGGAGCTGTGGAGATCGAGCCCATACTTCTATTCCATGTACACTCCTTGGGATGAAGCACATGTCGTCAGAGCGCTCGACAGGATCACCGTAGAAGAGAAGGAGGGCACCGTGGGTGTCAATACATGATGAAAAAAGAGCAACAAGCCCGGCTGAAGGCTATAAATTTAGTGCTGGTGGGAGGCAACCCACGTGGTTTGAGATTCTCAAACCTTGTTTTACCATACTTTCTTTTGGTTTCCAAGAAACACACACACACTATACTTGATAGTTTTTCTATTTGTGAATCATTTTAGCACAGGCACAAGAAAGAAAAGATGATGCTGAAGGGTTTAGCCAAGGTGGAGGTTAAAGTGGAAGAAGAGATTGCAAATCAATGGATGAGCTACAGGAAGAAGGCCAGAACGGCCGTGCTGCTCAGCACGGCCGTGGTGGCCATGTCTTGCTCACCTAAAGTTACATTGACCACTCCAGCTCTCATCGGTTGCCTTTCGCAACCCCACACCTTCTTAACCTACTAGTCTAAACTTCTATTTCATGATGAGGACATCATGATTTAAAAGTTTGGGGTGGTAGGGCGGTAAGCCTTCTTTCGCCGCATTTTTCTCTATGTGTCTTGTGCTACATTTTGTAAGATGATCAAATAGTTCTACTAACCTTCATAGTTATCTATCCTAACCTCGTGTGCCTGCTTGCATTCACGCACTCATGTAGTTGATTTCTGCATTTTTGAGTAATTTTTCAAAATTTTGCATGTTTTAGCTAGGATTTACTTGCTTTTTACCTAAAATTGTGTTTGAATGTGATTTAGTGCAATTTGGTACCTTTTTGGCCAATTTTGCTCAGATTTGATGTTTCTTGTCCAAAAAGCGTGTTTTGACTCAATCTTTACCATATTGAATGAAATTGCTTATCTTTGACAAATACAAGATGATATGCTATGATGAAGTGCTATGTGGTATCAACGAGTGACTTCTTACGTGCACGTCACCTCCCTTGGGAATGTGTTGGTTTGATAGAATTATGATCTGAGCAAGCATAGAACGTTTAATGTTTGTGGAGTTACTTGATTGATATATGGATTTCATTTGGTTCATTCATGTGATGTGATATCTATGGTGAAGTGTCGGACTAGTTTTCATGCAGGAGACCTTATGTGGAAGATTATGCCAAGTGACCCCTCTTTGAACTGACCACTCATTCATCATCTTCATACCTCTCCACCTCATAAAAAGATGCCAAAGTGCACATATTAGCCGTGGCCACCTCCAAAAGTTTGGGGTGGCCACATATCTATCTCCCCACTTCACTCTATCCACCATATGCCCTACTGATGTAGCCCTATTTTAGGACTCCATCTTGTGTCATTTTGTACTCAAATCACATCTAGACATGTTAGACTACAAGCGTTTACCCCTAATTTGGTTATCATTGCAAATATGCTTATGGATGTTCTTTTCAATATTTTTCAAGTACTTGGACCATGCCTAGATGGAAGAGAGAGAAAGAAGGAATTCTAGGGTTTCCCCACTCATGGAGGGACCCCAAGAAGACCCCAAAGTCCGCCTCAACCTACCTCCAATGGCCAAGAATCGTCTCCAAGCAAAGACATCCAAGAATTATGAAGTTTGAAGCCATGCTAGCGTTAGAAGACCTTAGCACGACCGTGGTGCCATGGAACGACCGTGCTGGCAATTGAGCAAAATTACAGGTTGATCGACAAATTATTGAAGTTCAAGCAAGTCAACCACCACGGCCGTGTTGCCCAGCACGGTCGTGCTACGAAGACCACACCACGGCCGTGCTGACCAGCACAGCCGTACTAGATGAAGATGGAACGTGCGTGTTGCTCAGAATGACCTCCTCACAACTCTGCCACCACGGCCGTTCTACCTAGTCCCCAACACGGCCGTTCTATCCAGCACAGCCGTGCTACCAGCCTTCGTTTTCACCCATCAACCTGTTGATTTAACACTTAGCCAACACGGCCATTCTCCTCCACCACGGCCGTGCCCACTCCTACCCACCACGGCCGTGCTGACCAGAACAGCCGTGCTACCACCCCAAAACCTAACTTTTTTTCACTGCTTTTCCTATTATACCCCCACTTAACCCTAGTTCCTATATAAGCACTAGTTGCTTCTAGGGCTTGGGAGAGAGCACTTCCTAGCCACAACCCAGCTGCTCCCTTGCCTCCATTACTTCCATCCACCTACTTTCCTTGCATTTAATCCCATTTCCACCCACTTTCCACTCATTTCCACCATAGAAACCTAGTTTCTCTAGGTTTCTATCCATCCATTCCACCATTTCCATGCTCTTGGGCACCATTGGAGGAGGAGGATCGTGGTTGGCAGCAAGGAGGTGAAGAAGTCAAGCTTCATCAAGCATCCATGGCGTTTCCTACTCTCTTTCCCTTCTCCTTTGTTTCTGTTTTGATCATATATAGCTAAGCCCTACACTAACTACCTACGTCTACTAAGACACTATGCCCGCAAGCGCTCGGGGTCGTGTCGTAGTATAGGAAGGTGGTAAGTACAGGGTCGATCCACAGAGATAGAGGGGGCACTAGAGTTAGACGACATGAGCTACATTCCTATTGCGGAGAGTAAGGTTTTTAGGGTTTAAAGGTTGGTTGGTTGTTGATTAAGCTAAGTGAACAAGCAGAAAATGCAAAATGAAACTAAGTTATCAAAAGGCTAAATTAGCAATCTAAGTCAACAAGCTATCTAAACAAGAGCAAGAACAAACTATACTAGACTAAGCAAGCAACTAGCAATTGAGAGCCTAAGTTAACCACTAATCAAGATCAAAAACCTAAATTAACACTTAGCTAGCAAAACTAGGCAATCAACTAAGTTAACTAAAGCAATTGAACTACACTAGCATTAACAAGCAAACAGAGCAATTAAGGTTTTAAGCAATTAGATGAGGGAGGTGGGCCGTTTGGAAATGTGACCTTGACATTAATTGGGGGATGTCACCATAATAAGCAATTAACATATTCCATTCTAGACTACCAAACCAAACAACAAGGTGGGTGCTATGAGGATGTACCCTATGCTACTAGTTGGAAAACTAGGGCTAGGTGTAATTCTCATAGGACTTACCAAGTCTAGGTCTCTAGGATAAGTGGTATTAGTCAATTGAGGACCAAGGGTAAGGATGGGAGTAGAGATGATGATATTTGACCTCATGCCACTAGCCACCTCAGCCTTTAGGAAATCCTAGGCAATTGCCCTAATCACACTTATACTAGTCACTTAGAACTCACATTTGCATGTAGGAAGAAGGTGATTATGTAGGAAGATAGGGGGCTAGCTAGGGATCCGAATTAAGGACCTAAGATACAATCCTATGATAGCTACATAGAAACCAAAACATCCTAGAGGCAAATGTCTTCAAGCACCACAAGGCAAGCAATTAATGTAATTAAACAACAATCACATGCACAAGTAATGGGAAATGAGATACAAGCAAAAGCAATCATCATAGAAGTGAAATATGTTCATTACAAATTATATTCCCCCAACATGGTATCAAAGTCACATTTTTTCCCCAAACAGCCCACCCAAGGGGGGCTTAGCTATACATGATCAAAACAGAAACAAAGGAGAAGGGAAAGAGAGTAGGAAATGCCATGGATGCTTGATGAAGCTTGACTTCTTCACCTCCTTGCTTCCAGCCACGATCCTCCTCATCCAATGGTGCCCAAGAGCATGGAAATGGGGGAATGGATGGATAGAAACCTAGAGAAACTAGGTTTCTATGGTGGAAATGAGTGGAAAGTGGGTGGAAATGGGATTAAATGCAAGGAAAGTAGGTGGATGGGAGTAATGGAGGCAAGGGAGCAGTTGGTTTGCGGCTAGGAAGTGCTCTCTCCCGAGCCCTAGAAGCAACTAGTGCTTATATAGGAGCTAGGGTTAAGTGGGGGTATAATAGGAAAAGCAGTGAAAAAAGTTAGGTTTTGGGGTGGTAGCACGGCCGTGCTGGGCAGCACGGCCGTGCTGGGCAGCACGGCCGTGGTGGGTAGGAGTGGGCACGGCTGTGGTGGAGGAGAACGGCCGTGTTGGCTAAGTGTTAAATCAACAGGTTGATGGGTGAAAACAAAGGCTGGTAGCACGGTCGTGCTGGACAGAACGGCCGTGTTGGGGACTAGGTAGAACGGTCATGCTGGGTAGCACGACCGTGGTGGCGGAGTTGTGAGGAGGTCGTTCTGAGCAACACGCCCATTCCATCTTCATCTAGCACGGCAGTGCTGGTCAGCACGGCCGTGGTGTGGTCTTCATAGCATGACCGTGCTGGGCAACACGGGCGTGGTGGCTGACTTGCTTGAACTTCAATAATTTGTCAATCAACCTGTAATTTTGCTCAATTGCCAGCACGACCATTCCATGGCACCACGGCCGTACTGGGGTCTTCTAATGCTAGCATGGCTTCAAACTTCATAATTCTTGGATGTCTTTGCTTGGAGACGATTCTTGGCCATTGGAGGTAGGTTGAGGGGGACTTTGGGGTCTTCTTTGGGTCCCTCCATGAGTGGGGAAACCCTAGAATTCCTTCTTTCTCTCTCTTCCATCTAGGCATGGTCCAAGTACCTGAAAAACAATGCAAAGAACATCCATAAGCATATTTGCAATGATGACCAAATTAGGGGTAAATGCTTGTAGTCTAACATGTCTAGATGTGATTTGAGTACAAAATGACACAAGATGGAGTCCTAAAATAGGGCTACATCACCACCCCAAACTTAAAACATACTTGTCCTCAAGTATGCTCCAACTTAATCTCTCTTTTCAGTTCTTTTCAATCAGAAACAAATGACAAATGCAAAGCAACAACAAATTATTGAATACATGGTCTTGGAGGTGACTAAGTGCATGTGTTTCACATCTCTCCCCTCCTTCTTTCACAAACCATTCATGAGCTGAGCACTGAGCATACAAACTTCAAATATAAAGCATAGAAACACAAGTTGTCCATATGTCCTTTATGTCATTCCGGGTAAACCGTTTCATGTTGGTGTTAATCAAAGGTGACCAGGAGTGTTGTTTCACTTTCATGTATTCACTCTTATGCTTCAAACCACACTAGATGACCCACTCGGCTGTAGGAGGGGCAAAGTGAACTAGATTTGATGTTTTCTGGCTCAATGGGTATAAAAGAAGAAGAAAGGGTTGCGGTAAGATTTGGAGTGCTTTTACACACTCCTCTTTTCTTTATTTGAATGCTCTTAAACAAGAGCATCCTTTTATTTTATTTTTGCTTTTCTTTTCTTTTTCTTTGCCCTTGGTGTAGGTAGGGCACAAGGTGGATAGAGTGAAGTGGGGAGGTAGAGATGTGGCCACCCCAAACTTTTGTGGGTGGCCACGACTGATATGTGCACTCTTGGCATCTTTTCATGAGGCAGAGAGGTATGAAGGTGGTGGAAGAATGGTCAGATCAAAGAGGGGTCATCAGTGTAGTTTTCAACATAGGATTCCCTGCATGAAAGCTAATTCAACACTTCACCAAGTAATATCACACCACATGATAGAATTAACACAATATTCATATTTCTACCAAGTGATTCCATTGGCTTTAAGCGTTTGTCGCTTGCTCAATTCATGATTCGACCAAAGCATTCACAGACTTAAGAGATGTGGTTCACATGTAAAAAGTTACAAACAAGACCATATATCAATAAGATCTAAGAATGTAGCATGCATTTGTCATAAGAGTAAGATATTTCATTTCAAAAACTGGAGGTTAAGTCAAAACATCCTTTTAGAGCAAGAATATTAAAGTTTGGGAAAAATTGGTCAAAATGGTGCCAATTTGCCTTAAATCACATCTAAACCTACTTTAGGAAAATTTTAAAACATAAAACAGTAAATCCTGGTCAACGTGCATATGAAATTATCAAAAACTATATGAGAATGCAATGCAAATTACTCAAAAATGTAAGAAATTAAACTACATGCTATGCAAAGATGTCAGCAAAAGACAATCTATACTAGATGGGTTAAACATCAAACAAACAATGATCAGGTGAAACAGACAACTGTCAAAATAAGCTGAAAACAGAGGACTTACCGCCCTACCACCCCAAATTTTTGAACCATGCCGTCCTCAGCACGAAACTAAAGCTTAGGGATGATAGGGTAGAAGTCAGGGTTGTGGTGGTGTGGGGTCCTGCGATGGGCCTGACTGTGGAGGAGGCTGCTGGTAGTAGTAGCCCCAGTAGTCCACCTGTGGAGGCGGGTATGTCTCCTGGTAGCTAGAAATTGACCCCCAGAAATCCTCCCCCCATTGGGGGTTTCTTTGTGTCTGCGCATGCTGGTACTGATACATGTGGTTGATTTGGTGATGCATCTGCTGCTGATCCAACCACATGTCCTATTGCATTTTCTGAATCCCTTCCAACTGTGCATGGATGGATGCCATATCATATGCATTTGTCGGAGGTGTCTGTGCCTTAAACTCTTCCATTCTTGGTCTTGTGCAGCGTGGATGCTCAAATGATCGCTACTGTTATGGCACACTTGTTTCCCCCTCTTCATCAGGTAAGGCTACACTTGGTGCTTAGTATCCCTATCTAGGGGTTTTTTCCTCATAGCATGATAACATATTGAGAAAATCATCCACATGCCCTGCATCCCTGAGCAAAAGGGGGGCATGGTAAGGGAGTTCCAAGGTGATACCAGGGTAGCCGGGGTTCAGCACATAACAAATTTTGTTATCCTTGAGGGATATCATCTGTGACCTCACAAGATAGTTTAGGTCCACATATTTGTTTCCATCTACCTTGGTGAGCCCTTCTAGATTGCATCCCAACGCCCTCGCCAAAGTGGTGACAATCCCTCCCATGATGAATGGGTTTTTACTTTTGGATGAGATTGTCTTCACGTGATCAATAACCATAACACCCACGTTCACAAACCCCTCGCTTACAACTGTAGCTATGAGAAAAAGGTCTTTTTGGGCGCCTGATCTTTGATTATCATAGCGACCAAACACGGTATTTGCTAGCACTTTTTGCAAATATCTCAAGAATGGGTTGTGGATCTTGCTC
The DNA here is from genome assembly GCA_963693085.1 of Alisma plantago-aquatica. Taxonomy (NCBI): domain Eukaryota; kingdom Viridiplantae; phylum Streptophyta; class Magnoliopsida; order Alismatales; family Alismataceae; genus Alisma; species Alisma plantago-aquatica. The sequence continues at coordinate 862,574,499 of OY856414.1, read as the reverse complement.
GTTTTAGATTTCCCTGAAGAGAAAGTAGATTCGCCTGTGATCGTCTTCCACATCTTGGCGTAATCTGCCTTACCATTCTTGTCAAATCTTCCCCCGCTGAATTTCCTTGCCATTTCTAGGTTGGGGGCAAAAATTGCATTGATTTGAGAGGCGTTGAGGACATGTGTTGAGCCGTTTAATTTGAACCCGATAGCATCCTCTCCTCGATACTGAACCTTCTCTAAGGTTGCGAAGAACTCACGAGTGATCTCCAAGTATGCTTCTTCGACCTTAGTTAAAATATCGTACAATCCACATCGTTTTAGATGAAAACCAAAACTAAAATTGACATCTATGGCTTCCATTGTGGGCACACATGCATATCTAGTGGCAATCACCCTTCTTGTCATGCATTCGGGGTGAAGGGGTTTCACTGCTTCACTTCTTGCGATTCCTCTGCCATAAGTGGTTCCTTGTGGTTGCTTTCCCGCCCATGTGAGTCTGTCCTCCTCTAGTCTTGATAGGATATCCACTGGTTCATCCTCCAATTCCTCACTCTCAGTATCATCCACTTCTTCTTCTTGATAGGTATGTGACCCCGAACTTGTGTCCAAGTTCAAGGGCACTCTTTCATTGCTTCCACTGGGTCGGGCAGATGATGTCGAATACCTTGCTGGAGCTGGTCGTGGCGGTAGGCGTGAGGATGAAGCTTCATTAGTTTTCTTAGTCCTTCACTCACGAGCCGGTGCGGTGACTTCAATAGAATCCACCAGATTCTCCAGATCTTCTTCTTCTTCCTCCTCCTCTTCCCCAGGGTTGCTGTAGCTTGGATCTGAGAAGTGCTCGCTGGAGGGAGAGTGTAGTCGAGAGGTGCTCATCGACGCCGACCATCCAAAGGAATGTGAAATTGAATTGGACGGTGAGGAGGCGCTGATGGACTGCTGTGAACCAGCCAATCGTTGGATCTTCTTTTGCCACCGGTGAGGATGCTTGTGGTCTTCTCTACTCCTTTCTTGATTGCTTTGCCCATGCCCTTCATGATTGCAAGATTCTTTGACGAAGGATGAAGCTAGCACTGGAAAAATGCAGCTCTGGGATGATGGGGTGGAATTTGCGTGTAGCTGGAGAAATCGGTGGTGATGAACGGTGGAAATCGAAGCTAGAGGTTGGGGAAAACAATTAGGGACCAAAGGAACCTCAGATCCGGAGTTTGGGAGCAAGAGGAAGTGATTTGGGGGTGTAGGGAACTCACCCTAATCACCATAAGTCGCGGCACGGCCGTTCTGGTTCGCAAAAAAGAACTAGGGGTCGTGTTGGGTCGGGGTAGATTTTAGGTTTATTTGGGCCAGCACGACCGTTCTGGTTTTATGCCAACACGGCCGTGTTGCCAGGGGCCAAAATCTTCAATCAACCTGTTGGATGCATCTTTATCAGCATGACCGTTCCGTTTCAGCACTGCCAAACTGGTCTGGATCCAGCACGGCCGTGCTACTCTCTTTCAAGTCAAAACTCAAAATTTCATCAAAACTTTTCGAAACTCATCATTTAATCGTCATGAATGATCTTTTCTTGGTGGAATATCCACCACCTTGACTGACTGTGCTTCAATCTTCAACTTGAACCTATTCAACCTGTCATTCCATCAAAACTAAAAACAAAACTATCAAGCACAAGTGTGTGTGTGTGTGTATTTGTGTAAAACAAAACTAAAGTATCAAAAGAAGGGTTTGAGAATCTCAAACCACGTGGGTTGCCTCCTACTAGCGCTAAATTTAACGCCTTCAGCCAGGCTTATTAATTGTTGGACTTTTTCACTTTTTCGGAATCTTCAAAAGATCCTTGTAGTAAATCCCTTTCTCATCCTTGTCCAAGCATTCTTCTTCCTCGGATTCTTCTTCTATAAGCATAAAAATATCAAAATCTTGATTGGCCTTGTCCGGGCCAACTTCCACAACAGATTTCAATCTTTGCCCATTGACGGTAAATTCCTTAGCTCCTTCTTTTGCACAAATAATCACTGCCCCAGATGGGTACACCTTCTTGACAAGGTAAGGACCTTCCCATCTAGAACGAAGCTTTCCGGGAAAGAACTTCATTCTTGAACTGTATAGCCATACCCATTTGCCGGGCTCAAACTCTTTCTTCTTTATGATCTTGTCATGTAGAAACTTGGTTCTTTCCTTGTAGCTCTTTGACATTTCATATGCTTCATGCCACATTTCTTCTAGCTCATGCAATTGAAACTTTCTTTTCATTCTGACTTTCTCTTCATCGAAGTCCATCTTCTTCAAGGCCCAAAGTGCCTCATATTGAATCTCAACCGGCAAATGGCAACTCTTACCATAGACAAGCTTGAACGGTGTAGTGCCAATCGGGGCTTTGTATGCAGTCCTATATGCCCATAAAGCTTCATTGAGGTGAAGTGACCAATCCTTGTGGTCCGGTCGCACCGTCTTCTCCAAAATGAGCTTTATCTCCCGATTTGCCAACTCAACTTGACCACTCATTTGAGGGTGGTAAGGAGTAGCTACACGATGGTTCACTCCATGTCTCTTTAGCCACCCTTCAAAGGTGCGGTGGATGAAATGACTCCCGCCATCACTAATCATAGCCCTTGGAACACCAAAATGGCTAAAGATGTTGGATTTCACGAAATCACACACTACCTTATGATCATTTTTCCTTGTTGCCACATCCTCAATCCATTTTTATACATAGTCTACGGTGACCAAGATGTAGACATACCCGAAAGAAGGAGGGAAATGACCCATAAAGTCAATCCTCCAAACATCAAACACTTCTACCACAAGAATAGGTGATAGAGGCATCATGTCCCTCTTTGAGATGGTGCCCACTTTTTGGCACTTGAAGCAACCCTTGAAAAATTCATGAGCATCTTTGAACAATGTCGACTAGTAGAATCCACATTGAAGAACTTTGGCGGCCGTGCGTTTCCCTCCGAAATGGCCTCCACACACTCCGGAATGGCACATAGATAAGACTTCTTGCTGCTCCATCTCCGGAATGCACCTCCTAATGAGTTGGTCCGAGCAATACTTAAAGAGGTGAGGGTCATCCCAAATGTAGTTCTTTACCATAGCAAACAATCTCTTGCTTTCCTCTCTTATCCACATGCTCGGTATCCTCCCACTGGCTAGAAAATTCACTATGTGCTTGTACCATGGGTTTTGGACAGATGAGACTAAGAGGAGTTATTCATGTGGCATTGTCTCTTTGATTGGACTTGTCATATCAAAAGGTCCATCAAGGCGGGAGAGATGATCTGCTACACCGTTTTCTACTCCCTTCTTATCCACAATTTCTATGTCAAATTCTTAGAGCAACAAAATCCATCGGATCAACCTTGGTTTTGAGTCTTTCTTGGACATAAGATACTTCAAGGCAGCATGGTCCATGTAGATTGTCACTTTGTTTTGCAAGAGATACGGCCGGAACTTGTCAAGAGAAAAGATCACAACAAGCAACTCCTTCTCGGTAGTCGTATAGTTTCTTTGAGCATCGTCTAATGTTTTGCTTGCATAATAGATAGCATGAGGAATTCGGACAATGCGTTAACCCAGCACAACCCCCACCACCATATCAGATGCGTCCATCATGATCTCAAATGGCAGAGAGAAATCCGGGGGCTACATGATAGGAGCAGAGATAAGCCTTTCTTTTAAATGATTGAAGGCTTCCACACATTTGTCATCAAACTGAAATTCAACATCTTTCTCAAGTAATCGACAGAGTGGTCTTGAGATTTTGCTAAAGTCCTTGATAAAGCGCCGGTAGAAACCTGCATGTCCCAAGAAAGATCGAACATGTCTTACAGTGGAAGGAATGTTGAGTGTAGAAATAAGGCCCACCTTGGCCTTGTCAACTTCAATCCCATCTTTAGAAAGTCGGTGTCCCAGAACTATACCCTCAGGTACCATGAAATGACTCTTTTCCCAAGATAAAACTAAGCAAACTTTCACACATCTTTCCAGAACAACAACTAGATGTAGCAAGCACTCATCAAAGATTTTCCCGAAAACTGAAAAATCATCCATGAAAACTTCAAGTGACGAATCAAGCATGTCAGCAAAGATTGAGGTTACACATCTCTGGAAAGTGGAAGGGGCATTGCACAATCCAAATGGCATTCTCCAGTAGGCAAATGTGCCACTTGGACAAGTGAATGTCATCTTTTCCTGATCCGGCGGATGCACAACAATATGAAAATATCCTGAGTATCTGTCAAGAAAATAGTAGAAGCTCTGCCCAGCCAATCTCTCTAAAATCTGATCAAGAAATGAGAGTGTGTAGTGATCCTTCTTTGTCTTTTCATTAAGCTTTCAGTAATCAACACACATTCTCCACTTGGATTTCTCTCTCACTAGCATAAGCTCACCATCAACATTTTCTACAACCATAATCCCACCCTTCTTGGGCACAACTTGGATGGGACTCACCCACGTACTGTCAGAAATGGGATAGATGATCCCTGCATCAAGAAACTTTACAACCTCTTGAGTTACAACGTCCTTCAACCTTGGATTTAGCCTTCTTTGCATTTGGCGGGTCGGTCTCACATCTTCTTCTAAGTATATCCGATGCACACAAATAGAGGGGTCAATCCCTCTCAAGTAAGCAATAGACCATCCAATGGCTTGGATGTTCTTCCTCAAGACTTCCATCGAGGCATCTTCTTGCTCAAGAGAGAGAATGGAGGAAATGATCACCGGGAGGGTTTCATTTGAGCCAAGGAAAGCATACTTAAATCCTTCAGGAAGTTTCTTCAACTCAAAAGCGGGGGGGGGGGTGCTTCAAGGGAGTTCTTCAATGGTGCAGAAATAGAAGGAATGTCCTGACTTGCAGCCACTAAGGCTAGCTCACACTCTTCATTATCTTCATCATCATCGTCAGGGAACTCAACAATTGGTTCAAGAGCTCTACCTTGGGTGGCAGTCTCAATCCACACAGGTAGGAACTCTTCAACAATCTCATCTAGGCATTCCACCAAATAACAATCTTCCTCGGTGGCCCCTATCACTTCGGCTGTAGTAGAAGACTTGAAGATGTTCAACCTGATCTTCATGTGCATGAATGTAACATGCATGGTCCCTGTCCTCACATGGATCATGACATCAGATGTGGCTAAGAAAGGTCTCCCCAAAATGATTGATACCTTTCTAGCCTCTTTTTCCATATCAAGAATGATAAAATCGGCTGGGAAGAAGGTAGAAGTATCCTCATCAAGATAGACCAACACATCATCCACACGCCCTCTAGGCGTCTTCACAGATCGGTCGGCCAACTGTAGAGTGCAATGGGCTGGCCTCAACTCCCCCATTTGGAGCTCAACAAATAGATCATACAGCATCAAGTTTACGCTAGACCTTAAGTCAAGAAGAGCCTGGTCTATGCGATGTGCCCCGATGTAGCATGAGATGATGGGAGCATCGGGGTCTTTTCTTTTCCGGGGGATGGTGTGTTGGAGAATGGAGCTCACTTGCTTAGTGAGCTTGATCTTCTTAGGCGTCCTCCCTGTTGTCTTTCTTTTGAAGGTGCACAATTCTTTAAGGAACTTTGCATAGGACGGAATTTGATTGACCGCATCTATAAGAGGTACATTGATTTTCACTTGCTTGAAGATCTCCAAAATATCTTCTGCATGCTTCTTTTTTTTTCTTTGCAGCAGAAGGCTCCTCAAGTGCATCAGGATATGGAGGGAGTTGGGACCCCAATCGGTCCAAATCAACAATATCATCCACTGGTATCACTGGAATCACAGTATCATGGCTCGATATCACAGTATCAATGCTTGACATCACGGTATCAACACTGCCTCTTATCACAGTATCATCAATCTGCATCTCAGTATCAACCTGCTCAACCTCAGTGTCATCTCTACCAACAACTGTACCATGGGGCCTCTCCAAAGTCCTTCCACTCCTCAATGTAGTCACTGCCTTCACATGCTCATGGGTGGTAGGAGAGGGAGCTTGTGGAGGTGGTTGTGGCTGTGGCTGTTGGGGTGGTGGAGGCCTTTGGTGAGGGGAGTTGGGATTTTGAAGAATGAATTGGGGTTGCGGTTGTTGTTGTGGTGGGGGTGGTATTGTGGAGGTGGTTGTTGGTAGGTTTGAGGTGGAGGTGGAGCATATTGATAATTGAGTGGCGCTTGAGGAGGCGGAGGAGCATAGGGGTTTGGTGGGACTTGGTAAGATGATGGAACATAAGCACTCGAAGTGTTCCCTAGAAAAGTCCCATCATTGTTCGGATTTGGCATTGGTTGAGATGGAAGTCTACCTTCTTCTCTTCTAGCCAAAGAGAGAGAGAAATCTGATCCAACCTCTGCTCAAGACGGTTTATAGTCTGCCCATGTGCATTGACATCCTTTTTTACTTCATCTAGGCTTCTTAGCCTTCCTAGCACCTTGTCCTCAAACTTGGAGTTGTAGCGTGTCTTTTGCTGCCCCTGTCCTTGTCCATCCTCATTCTGTTGTTTCCAAGAGAAGTTTGAGTGGTTCCTCCACTCGGGAGTGTAGGAGTTGTACATTGGGCCCTGGTTGTTGCGGCCACCAAAGGAATGTAAAGCATTGACTTCCTCATCCACAGTGTCAACAACCATTGTGGGTTGGCTAGAAGAGCCACCCACTTGATTCTTCATCATCCGCATCATATCAGCCATCATTTTCATCATATCAGGGTCGGTGGCATTGCGTGCGGGAGCCACGGAGGAGTGTAGTTCCGGACACAATGCCCCCCTTTAGTAGAAGCTCGGTGGTGAGAATTCTCAGCGAGATGCTCAAACAGTGGTCATGATTCCTCGGGCGACTTTGCCATGAACGTGCCCCCACAAGAAGAATCTACGTTGTTTTGGCTTTTCTCCTCAAGCCCGATGTAGAAGGCCTGAACTAGCTACCAAAGAGGAACCTCATGATGAGGGCAGTCACGAAGCAACTTCTGGAACCTCTCCCATGCCTCGTAGAAGGGCTCGTTCTCTTTCTGGGTGAACGACGTGATGCACCTTCTCATATAAGATAACTTGGCGATGGGGAAGAACTTCTTGAGAAACTCGTTCTTCACCTCATTCCAAGTGACCAACTCTGGCCTCGAAATGTACCACTCCTTGGCTTTCTCCTTGAGGGAGAAAGGAAAGAGTGTCCTCCTTATTGAGTCGTCGGTGGCGGCTGGAGTGCGGAAAGTAGAGCACGTTTCAAGGAACGCGTCTATGTGGTGGTAGGGGTTCTCGTTCTCCATACTGAAGTATGTAGGGAGAAGCCCCAGGAGTGCCGGCGGGATGGAGAACTGTTGACCTGGCATCTGGTCAACCAGAGTGGCGATGGGGGAGTTGTAGTTCCCCAGCATGAAGTACTCGTGAAGCGGGCGATGTGACGGTGGTGGCTGAGCGTCGGCATCTTGGTTGTTCTCGACCATCTCGACCTCTCGATGTAGGTTGCAGTGAGCTTGACGCCTTCTTCTCCCAATCTCGGGGTCGTAAACCACCAAGTCGGTGCAAGTCGAACACGTGCTACGCATGCACAACTGTCACCTGCGCAAGTCACAAACAAACAACAAGGAGCCAAGTTAGCGAACCAATATGCAAGAGTAACACAAAGAATAAATAATATCAATGGTGAGGGCAAAAGGAAAGGCTAAGCTACATTATCTAACTAGGCCGAGCGCCTCTATCCCCGGCAACGGCGCCAGAAAGCTTGGTGCGCTCCCGCTAGAGGCTTACAACACCGGCCAACTAGGGTGGCTGAGTGCAATCCACGAGGCTGGGAGGCACGAGATGTGGGATCTTATGCTTTCGAAAATTTGTAAGACCTACACTAACTACCTACGTCTACTAAGACACTATGCCCGCAAGCGCACGGGGTCGTGTCGTAGTATAGGAAGGCGGTAAGTACAAGGTCGATCCACGAAGATAGAGGGGGCACTAGAGTTAGACGGCATGAGCTACGTTCCTATTGCAGAGAGTAAGGTTTTTAGGGTTTAAAGGTTGGTTGGTTGTTGATTAAGCTAAGTGAGCAAGCAGGAAATGCAAAATGAAACTAAGTTATCAAAAGGCTAAATTAGCAATCTAAGTCAACAAGCTATCTAAACAAGAGCAAGAACAAACTACACTAGACTAAGCAAGAAACTAGAAATTGAGAGCCTAAGTTAACCACTAATCAAGATCAAAGACCTAAATTAACACTTAGCTAGCAAAACTAGGCAATCAACTAAGTTAACTAAAGCAATTGAACTATACTAGCATTAACAAGCAAACAGAGCAATTAAGGTTTTAAGCAATTAGATGAGGGAGGTGGGCTATTTGGGAATGTGACCTTGACATCAATTGGGGGATGTCACCATAATAAGCAATTAACATATTCCATTCTAGACTACCAAACCAAACAACGAGGTGGGTTCTATGAGTATGTACCCTATGCTACTAGTTGGAGAACTAGGGCTAGGTGTAATTCTCATAGGACTTACCAAGTCTAGGTCTCTAGGATAAGTGGTATTAGTCAATTGAGGACCAAGGGTAAGGATGGGAGTAGAGATGAGGATATTTGACCTCATGCCACTAGCCACCTCAGCCTTTAGGAAATCCTAGGCAATTGCCCTAATCACACTTATACTAGTCACTTAGAACTCACATTTGCATGTAGGAAGAAGGTGATTATGTAGGAAGATAGGGGGCTAGCTAGGGATCCGAATTAAGGACCTAGGAGCCAATCCTATGATAGCTACATAGAAACCAAAACATCGTAGAGGCAAATGTCTTCAAGCACCACAAGGCAAGCAATTAATGTAATTAAAAAACAATCACATGCACAAGTAATGGGAAATGAGACACAAGCAAAGGCAATCATCATAGAAGTGAAATATGTTCATTACAAATTATATTCCCCCAACATGGTATCAAAGTCACATTTTCCCCCAAACAGCCCACCCAAGGGGGGCTTAGCTATACATGATCAAAATAGAAACAAAGGAGAAGGGAAAGAGAGTAGGAAACACCATGGATGCTTGATGAAGCTTGACTTCTTCACCTCCTTGCTGCCAGCCACGATCCTCCTCCTCCAATGGTGCCGAAGAGCATGGAAATGGTGGAATGGATGGATAGAAACCTAGAGAAACTAGGTTTCTATGGTGGAAATGAGTGGAAAGTGGGTGGAAATGGGATTAAATGTAAGGAAAGTAGGTGGATGGGAGTAATGGAGGTAAGGGAGCAGCTGGGTTGTGGCTAGGAAGTGCTCTCTCCCGAGCCCTAGAAGCAACTAGTGCTTATATAGGAGCTAGGGTTAAGTGGGGGTATAATAGGAAAAGCAGTGAAAAAAAGTTAGGTTTTGGGGTGGTAGAACGGCCGTGCTGGGCAACACGGCCGTGGTGGGTAGGAGTGGGCACGACCGTGGTGGAGGAGAATGGCTGTGTTGGCTAAGTGTTAAATCAACAGGTTGATGGGTGAAAACGAAGGCTGGTAGCACGGCCGTGCTGGACAGAACGGCCGTGTTGGGGACTAGGTAGAACGGCCGTACTGGGTAGCACGACCGTGGTGGCGGAGTTGTGAGGAGGTCATTCTGAGCAACACGCCCTTTCCATCTTCATCTAGCATGGCTGTGCTGGTCAGCACGGCCGTGGTGTGGTCTTCGTAGCACGGCCATGCTGGGCAACACGGCCGTGGTGGCTGACTTGCTTGAACTTCAATAATTTTTCAATCAACTTGTAATTTTGCTCAATTTCCATCACGGCCGTTCCATGGCACCACAGCCATGCTGGGGTCTTCTAACGCTAGCATGGCTTCAAACTTCATAATTCTTGGATGTCTTTGCTTGGAGACGATTCTTGGCCATTCAAGGTAGGTTAAGGGGGACTTTGGGGTCTTCTTTGGGTCCCTCCATGAGTGGGGAAACCCTAGAATTCCTTCTTTCTCTCTCTTCCATCTAGGCATGGTCCAAGTACCTGAAAAACAGTGCAAAGAACATCCATAAGCATATTTGCAATGATGACCAAATTAGGGGTAAATGCTTGTAGTCTAACATGTCTAGATGTGATTTGAGTACAAAATGACACAAGATGGAGTCCTAAAATAGGGCTACATCACCACCCCAAACTTAAAACATACTTGTCCTCAAGTATGCTCCAACTTAATCTCTCTTTTCAGTTCTTTTCAATCAGAAACAAATGACAAATGCAAAGCAACAACAAATTATTGAATACATGGTCTTGGAGGTGACTAAGTGCATGTGTTTCACATCTCTCCCCTCCTTCTTTCACAAACCATTCATGAGCTGAGCACTGAGCATACAAACTTCAAATATAAAGCATAGAAACACAAGTTGTCCATATGTCCTTTATGTCATTCCGGGTAAACCGTTTCATGTTGGTGTTAATCAAAGGTGACCAGGAGTGTTGTTTCACTTTCATGTATTCACTCTTATGCTTCAAACCACACTAGATGACCCACTTGGCTGTAGGAGGGGTAAAGTGAACTAGATTTGATGTTTTCTAGCTCAATGGGTATAAAAGAAGAAGAAAGGGTTGCAGTAAGATTTGGAGTGCTTTTACACACTCCTCTTTTCTTTATTTGAATGCTCTTAAATAGGAACATCCTTTTTTTATTTTTTCTTTTCTTTTCTTTTTCTTTGCCCTTGGTGTAGGTAGGGCACAAGGTGGATAGAGTGAAGTGGGGAGGTAGAGATGTGGCCACCCCAAACTTTTGTGGGTGGCCACGGATGATATGTGCACTCTTGGCATCTTTTCATGAGGCGGAGAGGTATGAAGGTGGTGGAAGAATGGTCGGATCAAAGAGGGGTCATCGGTGTAGTTTTCAACATAAGATTCCCTACATGAAAGCTAATTCAACACTTCACCAAGTAATATCACACCACATGATAAAATTAACACAATATTGATATTTCTACCAAGTGATTCCATTGGATTTAAGGGTTTGTCGCTTGCTCAATTCATGATTCGACCAAAGCATTCACAGACTTAAAAGATGTGGTTCACATGTAAAAAGTTACAAACAAGACCATATATCAATAAGATCTAAGAATGTAGCATGCATTTGTCACAAGAGTAAGACATTTCATTTCAAAAACTAGAGGTTAAGTCAAAACATCCTTTTAGAGCAAGAATATTCAAGTTTGGGCAAAATTGGTCAAAATGGTGCCAATTTGCCTTAAATTACATCTAAACCTACTTTAGGAAAATTTTAAAACATAAAACAGTAAATCCTGGTCAACGTGCATATGAAATTATCAAAAACTATATGAGAATGCAATGCAAATTACTCAAAAATGTAAGAAATTAAACGACATGCTATGCAAAGATGTCAGCAAAAGACAATCTATACTAGGTGGGTTAAACATCAAGCAAACAATGATCAGGTGAAACAAGAAACTGTCAAAATAAGCTGAAAATAGAGGACTTACCGCCCTACCCTACCTACACCAAGGGCAAAGAAAAAAGAAAAGAGAAGCAAAAATAAAATAAAAGGATGCTCATGTTTAAGAGCATTCAAATAAAGAAAAGAAGAGTGTGTAAAAGCACTCCAAATCTTACCGCAACCCTTTCTTCTTCTTTCATACCCATGGAGCTAGGAAACATTAAACCTAGCTTACTTTATCCCTTTTTGCAGACATGTGGGTCATTTGGCATAACTTGAAGCATAAGGTTGAACGCATGAAGGTGAAACAACACTCCTAGTCATCGACGATTAACATCATCATGAAACGGTCTACCCAGAACCTTATGGATGAGATATTGATAACTTGTGCAACCCATGCATTATATGAGAAGTTCATGTGCTTTGTGCTCTCTTCATGGTTGGTTTGTGAAAGTAGAAGAGGAGGGAAGTGATTTGCATGTACCTAGTCACCATTGATCCCATTTAGCATTTGTCGCCCATCATATTGCATTTGTCATATCTTTTGATTGTGGAAAACGGAAAAGAGATTGAGTTGGAGCATACTTGAGGACAAGTATGTTTCAAGTTTGGGGTGGTGATCCAACCCTATTCTAGGGCTGTATCCTGTGTCATTTTGTACTTTTATCACATTCAAATGTATTAGAATTACATGTTATTCTCCCCAATATGAATATCATTGCAAATATGGTTATGGATGTTCTTTGCACTATTTTTCAAGTACTTGGACCATTCTTAGATGGAAGAGAGAGAAGGAGGGACCCAAAGAAGGCCCCAAAGTCTCCCTTAACCTACCTCCAGTGGCCAAGAATCATCCCCAAGCAAAGACATTCGAAAATGACAAAGTTAAAAGCGAAATCAAGAAGTCAAGCCTCACCACGGCCGTGGCCACAATGCCACGGTCGTGCGTTTATTGCCAAAATCCAACAGGTTGCAACAGGGAAATTCCACAGAGTCCCACGGCCGTGGCCTCCCAGCCACGACCGTGGCCAGTGAAGACACCACGACTGTGGCCATCAGCACGGTCGTGGCCCCGAGAAGTGAAAACGGCCATGGGCTCCTCCCACAGTCGTGCATTTATTGATCAAGAAACCAGTTGCCAACAAGGTTTTTGCCCAGAACGCCATGACCGTGGCCTAGTCGCCACGACCGTGGCCAAAGACGATCAAGACGCCCGTGGCCCCTCCCCACGGTCAGCACCCCCCCTCCAAAACGGTCGTATTACCCAACACGGCCGTGGTGCATGTTACCCACCACGTCTGTGGCACTCCACCACGGCCGTGGCCACCACCATACTTTGCTTTTTCACCACTTCCTTCACACCACGACCGTATTCACCCCCCATGGCCGTTCCCCACTACCCTCACCACGGCCGTGGCAGACCCACCACGACCGTGGTGACCACCTACCCTACACAACTTTTCCACTGTTTTTCCTATTATACCCCCACTAAGCCCTAGCTCCTATATAAGCACTAGTTGCTTCTAGGGATCGAGAGAGAGCACTTCCTAGCCACAACCCAGCTTCTCCCTTGCATCCATTACTCCCATCCACCTACTTTCCTTGCATTTAATCCCATTTCCACCCACTTTCCACTCATTTCCACCATAGAAACCTAGTTTCTCTAGGTTTCTATCCATCCATTCCACCATTTCCATGCTCTTGGGCACCATTGGATGAGGAGGCTCATGGAAGGAAGCAAGGAGGTGAAGAAGTCAATCTTCATCAAGCATCCATGGAGTTTCCTACTCTCTTTCCCTTCTCCTTTGTTTCTGTTTTGATCATGTATAGCTAAGCCCCCCTTGGGTGGGCTGTTTGGGATAAAAATGTGACTTTGATACCATGTTGGGGGAATATAATTTGTAATGAACATATTTCACTTCTATGATGATTGCCTTTGCTTGTATCTCATTTCCCATTACTTGTGCATGTGATTGTTGTTTAATTACATTGATTGCTTGCCTTGTGGTGTTTGAAGACATTTGCCTCTAGGATGTTTTGGTTTCTATGTAGCTATCATAGGATTGGCTCCTAGGACCTTAATTCGGATCCCTAGCTATCCCCCTATCTTCCTACATAATCACCTTCTTCCTACATGAAAATGTGAGTTCTAAGTGACTAGTATAAGTGTGATTAGTACAATTGCCTAGGATTTCCTAAAGGCTGAGGTGGCTAGTGGCATGAGGTCAAATATCCTCATCTCTACTCCCATCCTTACCCTTGGTCCTCAATTGACTAATACCACTTATCCTAGAGACTTATACTTGGCAAGTCCTATGAGAATTACACCTAGCCCTAGTTCTCCAACTAGTAGCATAGGGTACATCCTCATAGCACCCACCTTGTTGTTTGGTTTGGTAATCTAGAATGAAATATGCTAACTGCTTATTATGGTGACATCCCCCAATTAATGTCAAGGTCACATTCCCAAACGGCCCACCTCCTTCATCTAATTGCTTAAAACCTTAATTGCTCTGTTTGCTTGTTAATGCTAGTGTAGTTTAATTGCTTTAGTTAACTTAGTTGATTGCCTAGTTTCGCTAGCTAAGTGTTAATTTAGGTCTTTGATCTTGATTAGTGGTTGAATTAGGCTCTCAATTGCTAGTTGCTTGCTCTTGCTCTTGTTTAGATAGCTTGTTGACTTAGATTGCTAATTTAGCCTTTTGATAACTTAGTTTCATATTGCTTTACCTACTTGCTCACTTGGCTTAATCAACAACCAACCAACCTTTAAACCCTAAAAACCCTATCTCCGCAAAAGGAACGTAGCTCACACCTTCTAACTCTAGAGCCCCCTCTATCTCTGTGGTTCGACCCCGCATCTTGCCTTTCGCCTATACTACGATAGTACCCCGTACGCTTGTGGGCGGACTGTTTTAGTTTTAGTGATCGACTCGATTTGGGACCATACAAATTTCGAAAGCATAAGATCCCATATCCCGTGCGCTCCGATCTCGTGGGGTGTAAAAGCACCACTAGCGGGGACGCACCAAGTCCCACCTTATATTGCTTAAGAGTTACACAAGAAGACTTTCTTGTTCTAAAAATAAAGAGTAACTAGCTCCCCTTTTAGGCTAAGGGAGCCAACAATCATACCAAGGACTTACTGATCCACCAACCAAGAGTGTTCGGCTATAACATCCCAATTTTCTAAATCACATACAATGTTGAGAGGAAACTCAATTCACAGTGGGATGTCACAAAATGATAATCATTGCATAAAAATACAATTTCAGTCAAACAACTCAGGAAAATAATTGCAAATCTCATGTCTCAAATTCCACAACATAAACTTAAACTTTGAACTAAGCTAAATTAGTATATAATCTTCATGAAAATAGAATTAAATGTCATAGGATAGTTGGAAACTCTTAATTTGTCCTTTTCATGTATGGTCCTTGGTTAAGTTGCCTTATTCTTTTCTCTTACAGACATCGTGACCCCAACCATACATTCAAAATGAAAAACACGTTAGAGTAAGCGACATTGAGTATTACTATAATAAAATAATAACTTGGAAATAAGGAAACAAAGATTAATTGAATAACAAATTTGTATAATCACGATATGATCTTGGTAGTTGATTATAATGTCCTCTAGTCTTATGCACCAATTGTGCTCATAAGGCCCATATTCTCAACTGATGTTCTGCTTGAACTCATGATGCTCCAATTGAGCTCATGATTTTCACACAAGTGACATCATGTTCCATTTGAACTCATGATTTTCACATAAGTGCCACTATATCCCATTTGAACTCATAAAGTCTGAGGGCTCAACATTAACATGATGAGGAGAAAATAATACATCCAATTACATGATTCGTCATTAACTTGGAATAATTATATTCAACTAATTTCACATGAATATGACATGAATTCTTGAAAATAAATCTTGAATGAAAATTCAATAGCATTGATTCAAGTAATAATCAAATTGGAGTACATGGTTGTGCATATAGTTTAACTTGATTATCATGATACAATAAAACGTAAGGTGATTGAAAACTAATACTAAATATTCAAAGTGCATGAACCCGCTTACCAATTAGAGAGAAATTCCTCTTAGATCTTCTGAGGTTTGTAGAAACCCTAATGTCCTGAAATGATCATAATTCAAATTAATCTTTGTCTTGATTGACATCTTAACATAATATAGGCTCTCTAGAAAACATAGACCGAGATGATCAAACTAGGTCTTAAAAACTTAATCATTGCCTTCTTTGTTGAAAAATCTTTTCCAAAACACATTTTATGTATTTTTCTAGTCGCATATGTGATTACTATGGTTTTCCAAAAATATGACCAATCGAGAACTCTGGAAAAGTCACATGTGTAAGAACATCATCCATTAGACAGGGATCCTTGCCTAGTTGGCTCAATCAGGGCCGCCTACAAGGGTTGACTCGCCTGGTCAAGTGGAAGCTTGAAAAATTAGAAAAAGCCTAGCAAAGAGAATTAGGCAATTAGATTTCTAAGGGCAAACTAGAGAAGTCATTACCCCAATTCTTCTTCTTCAATCTACAAACCTGAACAACACACTGATGCAAGAATATTGCTATCCAATTCACTGATATGGAAACAGGGTGTGTAACAAGGATCAGACATGAGTCTGTCTTTCCCTACTAAAGCCAGAAAACCCAGACTTGGTCTGGGTGGTGGTTAGAGAACCAAAAACCTACTCTTGCCATGGTCAAAGTAAGTCAAGATCAGAGAGGAGAAAAACTGAGCAAACCATGAGGAAAACTAACAATGTAGGTGGATCTGCAATACCTTCATGAAGGTGCTGAAGGCCGAAACAACATTAGACAAATGCCAAAATATGCGAAATGAGTTCATGACAATAACACGGTAACAAAAACAATCAAATGAGGGAACTGTGAAGTACCTTTAGTCTGGTTGAATTGAAGACAGGGAAAGCTCTTTGAGGTTTCACTAAATCATGATGATGCATCAGCAGCTTCGAGATGCTCTGTTCTCTTGTCTCAAACTGTCACTAGGGTAGAGGGAGGGCTAGAGGTCGGAGATAGGGTTGGAGGAAAAATGAAGGCCAAACAAGACCACAGTTTGGTTCCTAGATGTTTCTTGAAGGTTTAGGGGGAGACATATAGGTTTCATAATCTGAGGTGGCTAGAGATTCTTGTAGAGTAAGAAATAAGGGAAACGAGGGGGTTTCTTGGGCATGAAATCCCTTTGACTTTAGGATTGATCGAATCGGAATGGTATGGAGAAGGTGGAGGAGAAGTCCACCGATTCTAAGATTTTATATCAAGGGAGAGGCATCGTCGCTACTGTTTAAATCCGACAGTGTCACGCCCCGATCTCACACTAGCCACAAACCACGAGATTAGGGCACGACAGATGGGATTTACACACAAGCCAACCACTCATCACATTTTAAAACGTTTTAAAGACATTAAAAGGATAACCAGATTTATGCTGTAAATTAAAGCTAAACAAACTGCAGAAGCATTTCTATTAAACTGACTAGAAATATAAACACAGTCTACAACATATTACATTATTCGACATAAGGTAAAGCATACCAATTAATTTACATCTTTATACACATTCCACATACACATTCTCTCTCACCCACCATGTTCCAAGGATCGAGGGGAAAGGACTAAGAGACCTCTAACTAGACTAACTACAACCTTCTATAGATTAGACATTAGGATGAAACGATCCTTCCAATTCCTGTTGCTGATGCTGACCTGAAAATGTTTGAGTAGAGGGATGAGCCTACTTGCTCAGTGAATAGCATTTCACTTAGCTATCACTAAACAACTCATCAGATATATAAATTTAAAATAAAGCATAAGTACAGTACTAAACCGGGCATTTCTAATGACATAGCAGATTAAAAGATAACAATCTCATTTCTATGCAACATCAGATATTTTTAACAATAAACAGATATAATGAATTGACACAAAAGTTCGGATAATATTAATTTACCGTGATCCTATATGATTACATATTTATCATTTTTATGCCCTAAACATATGCAGTGTACTCTGCATATAAAGATCTGTAGCGAACTACGATCCCACCGTACAAGACTTAGCGACACACCCGGGAAATGCTAAGTCTGACTGCCAGCCCTGGTCTGCTGCAGGACTCTCAGGCTCACAAGGCCTCAGGCTCACAAGGCCTCACTACACTCTCAAAAGAGTGAACTCTAGACTCCTCCTCAAACCTGAGCACACAGGCAGAGAGTCTTACCGGGTTACCACCGTGACACAAGCACAGATTAATGTTGAATAACCCCTATTTACTCCAGTGTCACCGTGGCATCGCACGCGTTGTTGTTGAACACTGCCTCTCTCTATCCTCGTGCCTGTGACTCCGCACAGTTATTGTTGCAACACGAGTTTCACCCCCCTGGTGCAGACCTCTCAAAGGGGTTCTACGGTGTTAGGGCACCTAAGTCTATTAACTGATTAACATATAAACAATTAAACAGGAAAAACACATTTCATACTTATTTCACATTCTGTACATCTCTTAAAAACTCATATATATCATCTGTCATCTTTTAACATGACTCAATGCCACTTATTCAAATTCATTGCTAAACAACCATCTTTATTCAGCATATGCATTGCAACTGTAAAATAGGAAATTCCATCTTTTTCATCAATCATATGACGTATCTCAAGTTCCATTGAATCTATAATAAACTATTGTATGTGCTAAACTGTTTAGAAGTTATACCAACTGATACTAAATCAATTAAGCACTTAAATTGAGTTAAATAATGATTTCTGAATGAACTGCCACTCACACTATGAAACTCGGCCGATCACTCTGGAACTCGGCCGATCACTTCACAGTTTCTGAAACTCGGCCGACCAACTTCGGCCGATCAGCAGGAAACTCGGCCGATCCACTGAGAAACTCGGCCGATCGAAACACAGCTCGATTACCTACAAAAGAAACTCGGCTAATTCAAGACCAAACTCGGCCGACCAAAACGCTGTTCGAAAACCTAAACAAGGAACTCGGCCGACCAAAACACGAACTCGGACGAACCGCGCACAGACAGAAAATAAAAACGGACTTGCAGATGTCGATTTCACTCGAATCGACGGGCAAAACCCTCGAATTGGGTTGCAAATCACTTGCAACAGGTGCACATCACCAAGAACTAGTTGGAGGGGGAGGAAGGATGAGATAGGGCTGCTCTTTGCACCCTAATCTCCAGGCCATCACCTTGCAAACGCAGCTCCTGCTGCAAGCTAGCTCGAATCGATGGAAAAGAAGGTGGAAGGAAGGAAGAAGATGAGTCGCAGCTACTGGCCGGAGCAAAACCAAGCTCCAAACGTCCTTCTCCTCAGCTCTCTTTCTCTCTCTCTCTCTCTCTCACGCAGAAGAAAGAAGAAAAGAACGCTCTGCGTTCTCTCGTTTCTGGAAAAATGAAACGAGATAAGTGAGAAAGAATAGATAAGGAGGAAAACCTAGGGGCTAAAACGCAAAGTCCAAGAACTTCCAAAAACTACAAACGTGTCCCTACAAGCCCAAAAACATGCAACTTTTGACTCGAAGGTCGGATTCGAACGATTTCTCTGGCAACGCTTCAAGCGTAAGATCCTTCCCGTTTTAAGGGCTAGGATTCACACTAAGCACATATCATATCCATTATAAACATTATTAACAAAAACAAGCTTGCAGCTTAGCAAATCAGCTAAAACACATGCTTAGCAGCATACTTACAGGTTAAGCTCGACGCGGGTCATAACAGACAGTGACTCAAATGGGTGCGGGTGATGGCCCGTGATCCATCGAATAGATCCGTGGATGTGAGATAAAATTGAGGGCGTTAGATGAGATCTGCAAAAAAAAATATGCATGACACGTCAATGTGAGAAACTGTGTGTGACAAAGATAAAATCCAAGACTATATGAAATCGATTCATTTAATTCATATATCATTGATATTAGAGCTCTAAACTATATATAGAATTTCTAAAATTGTTTTAAGGGTCAAACAAAGTCAAATTGATCTCAAATTTTGGCCATCAATGTATTTTAGGTTATAGAACATCGATAACTAGTTACTTTCCAATTTTGAGGGTAAATTAGTGAATACTTACCTCAATTTACATGTTGATTTATTAATACGCTTCAAAAGTAAATAGTGGGTCTTCCTACCATTAATGACCAATGATGTCCATCTACACATTCTATCTTAAAATCATTTTCTATTAGTTAGGGTTTTCTTTATATTAGATGATTGTGGAGTTATGGAGAAGAGAGAAGAGTGACAATTGTTTCTTTATATACATTGAATTCATTTGTACATTATAAAAAGTATATATCATTATTTCTATATATATCTTACTTTCGATGAAGTATTCATTATTTGGATAAATTACATCAAGGTTTAAGATTTGAAATAAATTAGCATCTTTTTTTATTAAAACCCTAATCCTACTTTAATGAAATTTTGGGATGTTAAAATATTACCCACCTTAAATAATTTTTTTCCTCGAAGTTTTTTCTCATTTCTACCCACCTTAGGGTTTTCCTTATACCTAGTTTGCAAAAACTCAACATGTATATCCATAAAATTAAAACTAGGGTTATAACTAGATCATACTTTCTCCTTTACCTTCTTCCTCCTCATCATCAACCATTACAAAGATTCTTGCTTGCCTCTTTTCTCATTGCTCTGGGTTAGGAATTTTCCCTGCATCATTCTTTGCTTTGAGTTGGGACATTTCAGCTTCTTATGATTTGGGTCTTTGTTTTAGTAGCAAACTCCCAGCCCTTGCCTGCATGGTCCACCATGAAGTCTATCGCAAGTTGTACAAAGTTCTGTAGCATGTTGTCCTTCCAAATCTTTCCTCTTATTTTCATTATGGCTTTTGTGCTTGTTCTTGCTTCTAGAGGATCCTCCATTCTTCCAGTATCATCCAGGGTGGTCCTCCAACTCTGAGGTAGACTCGAGTGCCTCCTGCACTGTCCTAATGCCACGTCCAGTCAGAGCAT
The DNA here is from genome assembly GCA_963693085.1 of Alisma plantago-aquatica. Lineage (NCBI taxonomy): Eukaryota > Viridiplantae > Streptophyta > Magnoliopsida > Alismatales > Alismataceae > Alisma > Alisma plantago-aquatica. The sequence goes on along the minus strand of OY856414.1, from coordinate 862,554,115 downwards.
AACACAAATCAGGCTCAGGCCATGTATCAACTTGTTTACCAGATGTGTCTTGTCCAAGTCATACACGTACTTCTATAGCACGTAGAACTTCATTTCATACTGGCTAACAGTTGAGTCATACTACTTCATGTGCTTGAACTCCAACTCCTTCTTTTCTATCATAGCCTCTGATATGTAATGGTTCCAGAAGGCAATTGTGAACTCCTCCCAGGTCAATGACCCATCATTAGGTCCTGAAGCATAGGTGAAGTTCTCCCATGAAGTGTGGGTTGCACTCTTCCACATGTGTGTCCCAAAGAAGACCTTAGAATGCTCAAAACATCCCAGATGATGGAAAAAGTGCTCTACAATGAGCAACCACTCTCCAGAGAATGTCTCTGGCTTTATCTTGAGAAAATATACTAGCGCCAGCTCCTGGTTTGTTAGTTGTTGTGGTCTTCCATGCTGTCCAATCAGGGCATCAATAAGAGCCTTGATGAGCAATTCTAGAGGTGCATTAGGGTTAGCACCAGGGTTGGCCCTTCTAGAGACAACATGGTTGCTCCCCATACTAAAGGAGCTGTCCTCTCCATCTACGTATTCAATGCCCTTATCATATTTCTTCTTGTGGGGGGCATCTACAAAAGGGAGCATAAACTATATGAGATTTTGAGAAAATCTTGGTGGCCAACTATATTTTTTTCTCTGATACCATATTGTAACACCCCAATTTTCTAAATCACATGCATTGTTGAGCGGAAGCTTAATTCACATTGGGATGTCACAAAATGATAATTATTGCATAAACATATAATTTCACTCAACCAACTTAGGAAAATAGTTGCAAATCTCATGTCTCATGTTCCATAACATAAAACTTGAACTTTGAAATAAGCTAAACTAGTACATAATCTTCATGAAAATTGAATTAAGTGTCATAGGATTGCACCCCATTAAATCTAAACTTTTAATTTGTCCTTGAGATGTATGCTCCTTAGTTAAGCTTCATTATTCTTTCCTCCTACAGATATCGTGTGCCCAACTATGCATTCAAAATGGAAAACATGCTGGAGTAAGTGACATTGAGTATTGTTATAATAAAATAATAACTTGGCAATAAGGAAACATGAAATTGATTGAATAGTAAATTTGGTTTCTCATAATATGATTTTGGTAGTTGATTATAGTTTTCTCTAGTCTTATGCACCAACTGTGCTCATAAGGCCTATAGGCTCAACTGATATTCCACTTGAATTCATGATTTGCACATAAGTGCCATTATAATGCTCCAATCAAGCTCATGATTTGCACATAAGTGCCATTATGTTCCATTTGAACTCATGATTTGCACATAAGTGCCATTATGTTCCATTTGAACTCATAAGGCATGAGGGATCAACATTAACATGATGAGGAAAAAATAATACAACCAATTACATGATTCATCATTAACTTGGAAAAATTATCTTGAACTAATTTCACATGAATATGACATGAAATCTTGAAAATAAATCTTGAAAGAATATTTAATAGCATTGATTTAAGTAATAATCAAATTGGATTACATGGATATGCATATAATTTAACTTGATCATCATGATACAATAAACATAAGGTGATTAAAAACTCATACTAAATACTCAAAGTGCATGGACCTTCTTACCAATTAGAGAGAAATTCCTCTTAGATATCGTGAGGTTTCTAGAAACCCTGATGTCATGTATATCATAATTTAAATTTATCTTTGTCTTTATTAACATCTTAACCCTAATTTAGGATCTGTAGAAAACACAAGTTGAGATGATTGAAACATAATCATTGTCTTCTTTGTTAAAAATCCTTTCCAAAACACATTTTATGTATTTTTCTATCACAAATGTAATTATAGTGGTTTTTTGAAAATCTAACAAATCAAGAACTCTAGAAAAGCCACATGTGTAAGCACATCATCCAGTAGGTAGGGGCCCTTGCCCAGTTGGATCTCTCTTCTTTTCCTTATGTCAAAATGGAAAGGGGTTCTCTTATACCTATATGTCCAAGTAGATTAGAAAGGAAAGCAAAGCAAGAGCGCTCAATCAGGACCGACAACAAGGGCTGGCTCGCCTGATCAACTAGATGCGTGAAAACTAGAAAAACCCTAACAAAGAGAATCAGGTAATTAGATTGCCAAGGGCAAACCACTGAAACCATTATCCCACTTATTCTTCTTCTTCTTCTTTGATCTGCAAACCCAAACAACACATTGATGCAAGAATCTTTCTATCCAATTCATTGATATGGAAATGGGGTGAGAAACAAGGATCAAACATGAGTCTGTATTGCCCATTCAAAGTCGGCAAACCGAGACTTGGGCTGGGTGGTGATCAAAAAACCAAAAACCTACTCTTACAATGGATGAAGAAAGTCGAGATCACAAAGGAGAAAATTGAGAAAATCATGAGGAAAACCATCAATGCGGGTGGATCCGTAATACCTTAATAGAGGTGTTGAATAATGTAATAGTGTTGGAGGAAGGTTGAAACGTGGGAAACCCATTCTTGACAATAACACAGTAACAACAAAAACCAAAAGAGGTAATTGTGAAGTACCTTTAGTCGAGATGAATTGAAGATGGGGAAAGCTCCATGAGGTTTCACTGAATCACGACGATGTGTCAGCAGGTTCGAGATGCATGTGCTCTCATCTCAAACCATCACCAGGGTAGATGGAGAGTTGGAGGTCAGAGAGGGTTGTAGGAAAAATGAAGGCAAAACGGGACCACAGTTTGGTTCCTAGATGTTTCTTGAAGGTTTTAGGGGGGCATACTTCTAGGTTTCATAATGTGAGATGGCTAGAGTTTCTTGTGGAGGAAGAAACAAGGGAAACAAAGGGGGTTCTTGTCGATTGGGGTTTCTAGGGCATGAAATCCTTTCAACTTTGGGATTGATCAAATAGGAATGGTGTGGAGAAGGTGGAGGAGAAGTCCATCGATTCTGGTATTTTGTATCAAGGGAGATAGGAAGGGTGAGGCATCGATGCTGCTATTCTAGTCTAAAAGTGCCTTAGACATGTGGGGGTGATGGCTTGTGAGTCATCAGATAGATCTACGGATGCGAGATAAAATTGAGGCCTTTGGATCAGATCCATGAGAAAAAGAAGGCAGGTGACATATTAATGCAAGGAACTATGTGTGACAAAGATAAAATACAAGACTATATGAAATCAATTCATTTAATTCATATATCATTGATGTTAGAGCTCTAAACAATATATAAACTTTCAAAAATTGTTTTAGGAGTCAAACAAAGTCAAAATGATCTCAATTTTTGACCATAAACATATTTTAGGGTCTATAATATTCATAACAATTTAATTTCCAATTTTAAGGGTACATTAGTGAATAGATACCTAAATTTACATGTTGATTTATTAATACACTTTAAATTAAATAGTGAGTCTTCAAACCAATTAATGACTAATAAAGTCCATCTACAAATTCTATCTTAAAATCAATTTTTGTAAGTTAGGATTTTTCTTTATATTTGAGGATTGTAGAGTTATGGAGGACAGAGAAGAGTGACAATTGCTTTTTGTATACATTAATTTCATTTATACATTATAAAATTATATTTCATTCTCTCTCTATATATCTTATTTTCAATGAAGTATTAATTATTTGGGTAGATTACATCAAGATCCATGATTTGAAATAAATTAGATGACAAATTGTTATTAAAATCATAATCTTACATTAATGAAATTTTGGGATGTTACATCATCTCTCTCCAAGGTCGTACCCATCATTGACTTCGATCTTCCACCTTGATCTTCACCTCCTTATTCAAGGAGGGAGTCTTCAGTCAAGCTTTGTGAAGAGAGATTGGAGAAGAGAGATTCAAGAGATTTACTAAAGATCGCAATGAGGCTATCTCTCTTATACAAAATCTAACTCACTCAAACTAAAGTAAGAAGTAATAAAGCTTGAGGGAGATTAGGATCTCTCATAGGCGTAACCACTCAACTATAGCATAGAAACATAAAATGAGAACTTGAAATGAAGTCCAAGGGTCCCTATTTGTAGTTCAGATTGCCTACTAGTCAGTAGAGACACTTAAATTGGATTGTAGCCATTTGGGGAGGATCTTAGGAATCCATTTTTGAAGTTTTTACCCCTTAAAATGGTTAAATGCACTTTTTCCCACTTTATAGTATAATTTTGTCGACTGAGTTAGATTTTGAGAAACTCGTAAGATTGTTCTAAGTGTCAATCCAAAGAGACTTGTTGATCAAGTTACATACTGATAAGAAACTCAGCCAATAGATGCTCATGTCAAGCCAATGCTAGTTGTCAGCTGTGTTACCCCAGGGACATACTCGACTGACATAGGATTACGTCAACTCATATAAAATGTTTGTCGGTCGTGTTACCCAAGTGGCAATCTCGATCACAAGCCTTCCTATTTTTGCCAAGATGAACTCTTTTGAAGAGAAAAATCTATTCTTTTTTAATGTTTCTAACGATTCTTAAGTTTAGTTACAAATCCTACATTCATCATGAATTGTATACAAAAATGTCTAACAGAGAATCTATTGAATCTTCAAATCTTGAATTTGTGTTGAATTTGACTAGATTTTTTGCAAAGTAGCATTTGCCAAAATCATCGTTTTGGTGTACCTATACATATGAAATTGATCTCAAGTAGACATGTTAAATAGATATGAATGGAGCAGTTAAGTCAACATAAAAAATGAGAAATGTATAAGTTAGGTCAAAATACTCCACTTTTAGACGATGACAAACTATTTTCAAATATAGAATGAAATTTGAATTGAATTTTGGGTAGGGTTTATGAATATGATATAAAGGTGATCCCCTCCGTCAATTCATTCTTGCCTTTACTTGTTGGGTTAGTTTCTACAAACAAGGCTAAGAACATACACACATAAACATGAGTTATCAATGGATCTGTTTCCTAATAGGAACACACCTAATTGTAATGAGACAACCAAAATTGTAATACAAAGAGTCATTTTGTAAATACAACGTGAAATTTCTATTCCTCCTCTAAAAATAGTAAAAATGATGTTTATAACAATAGTTTACATAGTACTACAAAACAAGTCTTTGTATTATAATTTTGATCATCTTATTACAACATTGGTTGTCTCATTACAAATATGTGCCTTCCTGTTACAAACCAGATGCACAGGTAACTAATATTATTTACTCTTTATACTTGTGCATATAAATAAGATTAGTTACCCATGCATCTGTTTTGTAATAGGAAGACACATATTTGTAATGAGACAATCAAAATTCTAATAGAATTTGTCATAATTATCATTTTTACTGTTCTCAAAGGAATAATAAAAATTTCACAATGTATTTACAAAACGAGTCTTTCTATTACAATTTTGGTCATCTCATTTACAATTATGTTCCTTACTGTTACAAAATAGATCTATGGGTAACAAATTTAGTTAACTGCATGGGCAGTGAATATATACCCTATATATACTATAAGAAGAGTGAATATATATATATATATATATATATATATATATATATATAATACTATAAATTGACTGATCCAAAATTTTGAAGGATCTTATTACCAAGAAGAGAAAAAGAGGAGACATAGAAGCAATGCGATTGAAAAGGATGGCAACAACTTTTTTCCCATCCACTATGCCAACCAAACAGAAAGACCCTGGTGATTTCACCATATCCTTTCTCATAGGGGATACTTCATCAGGGTATGGCTTGGCTGCTTTAGGATCTAGCATAAGCCTAATGCCGGATGGATTACTTGTCACATTGGGTTTGACTGACATTGTTCACACAAATATAGAAATCTAGCTATCCGATAATTCTTTCACCAAACCAGTTGGTATACCCGAAGAAGTCCTCATTCAAATTGAAAATTGTCATCATTAACACAGTTGAAGATCATATTTTCCCAATGATCTTTGGCTAAACTTTCCTCTCTACATCTATAAGAGCTGGTAATGAATCCATCGATTTCAATGCACTAGATCATAGGAAAGGTCCTTCCCCAATGGGGACAAACTACTTTGCTAATTGTAACAATCAATTATGTGTTGAAATTCAAGAACATAATGCAATAGTGGACCCACTGATGCGTGCTATGACAAATTCAAATTCATGGATCACTGATCCTGAAGTTGAAGAAATTCTCTCTTACTTGGAAGTTGTAAAAGAAGAAGAAGAAGAAACCCAACGAGGTTCGATTGAAACTGCTAAGTACATATCTCTTCAAAGAGAACCAAGGACATTTGTGAAACAAAGTCTATCCCTAAATTGAAACCTCTTCCAGAAGGTTTGAAGTATGAATTCCTCAAGGACTAGCAAAGGAACATGGTGATCATCAATCCTTAATTATCTTATGATAAACAAAAACATCTCTTGACTGAGCTCAAACTTCTACAGAAAGCTCTTGATTATTGTATAGATAACATCAAGGGACTTAGTCATGCCATTTGAATGCATAGAATAAATTTAGAAGACACTACAAAACCATGCGTTCAAGGTCAAAGAATGTTAATTGACAAGAGGCATGAGGTAGTGTGCAAAGAGGTAGTGAAGCTCTACAACACTAGAATCATTTATGCTATAAGTGACAACAAATTGGGTCTTCCCAGTGCATGTAGTACCTAAGAAGGGAGGAATGATAGTAAAAGGGGATGATAAGGAATTAGTCACTACACAATGACTGGGTGGTGTATGTGCATAGACTACATGTTATTGAACATTGCAACAAGAAAAACCATCTTCCTCTTCCATTTATCGATCAAGTTCTAGAAATACTTGCGCACCACTCCCATTTTTGCTATCTAGATGGGTGTTCTGGTTTTTATCAAGTACCATTCATCCCGATGACCAACATAAAACTACTTTTACTTGTCTATATGGAACATACGCCTTTCGATGAATGCCTTTTAGCTTATGTAATGCTCCAACCACCTTCCAAAGGTGTATGTCGGCCATATTTGCTGATTTCATTGAAGAGATCAAGGAATTCTTTATGGATGACTTCTCTGTATAGGGGTCCTCATTTGAAAATTGTCTAAGGAATTTATCTCTTGTTCTCCAAAGACGTGAATAAAAAAAACTTATCCTCAATTGGGAGAAATGACACTTTATGGTTAGTGAAGGGATTGTTCTCAGGCTCAAAGTAGCTGAAGCTAGCATTGAAGTTGACAAATGTAAGATTGAAGCTATATCTAAGTTGCCTCCACCTTCATCCGTATCATTGGTACAAAGTTTCCTAGGACACTCCAAACATTACCACAATTTTGTCAAAGACTTCTAAAAAAAATTCAAAACTGATGTCTTGACTCTTAGTGAAATACACACCTTTTGTTTTCAATGATGAATGTATTCAGGCCTTCCAGATTCAAAATGATGCCCTAACTTTCACACCAATTATGCAAGATCCAGATTGCAATCTCCCTTTCAAAATCATGTGTGATGCTATTGAATTTGCCATTAGAGCAGTCCTAGGGTTGAAGAAGGATAAGAAACATCATATAATATATTATGCCAACAAAACTCTTGATGAGGCACAAATAAACTATACTATCATAGAAAAGGAAATGCTCACTATCATTTATCTCGATAAGTTTAGATCTTATCTTTTGGGTGGAAAGGTGATCGTTTACACTGATCATGGACAAATCAAACATTTGATGCAAAAGAAGGATATTAAACATCATATTCTAAGATGGGCCCTCTTACTACGAGAGTTCGATCATGAAATCATCAATAAGAAGGGTTCTGAGAATGTGGTTGCAGATCATCTCTCCCGTATATGTGTTAAAGAATACAAGCCTCTCTAAATCTTATCCAGATGAGTTAATTCTAGTTGTCCTCACCTTGGAATCAATAATGTCATGGTACGCTGACTCTTGTAACTATCTCTCCTACCAGCAATTGCCAGCTGACATGACACATAACCAAAAGAATAATTTCTTTTTTGACTTGAAAAACTACCACTGGGACAAACCGTCCTATTCAAAAAGTGTGCCAACAACATCTATCGTCAATGCATCTCCAATGATGAAGCCCAATCAATTTTAAAGAAATGTCATGCTGCTCCTTATGTAGGACATTTGGGAGCTTGAAAGACTGCTATGAAAATACTGAACTCAAGTTTCTACTAGCCGACTATTTTCAAGGATTCTCAAGCCTTCGTTAAGAAGTGTGATGCGTGTCAGAGAACTGGAAACATAAGTAAGAGAGATGAGATGCCTCTTGCCAACTGGATAGAAGTAAAAAAAAATGACGTTTGGGGAATAGACTTTGTGGGACCTTTCTCACCTTCTTTTGGAAATAAATACATACTACTCACAATCAAGTATATTTCTAATTGGGTGGAGGCAACTCCATCACCAACTTGTGATCTAAGAATGTCATGCATCTTTTCACAAAAATCATATTTCTAAGATTTGGGGTCCCTAGGGCTGTCATATGTGATGGTAGCTCACATTTTATATAAAAACAATTTGAGGCTCTTATGAAAAGATATGTGATAAAACATTAGATCTCTACTCCATAACATCCCCAAACAGTCAGACATGTTGAAGTTTCAAACATGCAAACCAAAGAAATTCTTGATAAAACGGTGGGAAAATCTACAAAGGTCTGGTCCTCCAAACTTGATGATGCTCTTTGGCCATATCACACCACTAATAAAAACCCCATTGATACCACCCCTTATGGCCTCATCTATGGCAAGTCCTGCCATCTTCCTATGGAGCTAGAACATAATGCCTTTGGGTGATTACAAATTTCAACATGGATGTTGATCTCTCCAAGGATAAATGCTTTCTTCAATTATAAGAGTTCAAAGAAATTTGTTTACATGCTTATGAAAATACCAAAATATATAAGATGCACGCCAAAATCTATCATGATTGCCATATCAAGCAAAAGGACATTTATGAATGAGACAAAGTTCATCTATTTAACTCAACACTCTGACTCTTTCTAGGAAAGCTACACTCCCATTAGTCAGGGTCGTTCACTTAATCACCATCTAACCTTCCGAAATGATGGATATCCATTGCGAGAAATCTAGAACTTTTTCAGTCAACAAACATCGTTTAAAGTGATATTATGAAGATGAAGTTATCACCAAGAAGGTGGACATGGATCTATCCAAGGCACCAACTACAGATTAAAAGTAATCTCTACAATCAAGGTAAATGATTCTAAACAAAATGCTCATTGGGAGGCAACCAAACAGTCTATCTTTCATTCTTACCATTTGTTTTGTTTTGTCATTTTTTTCTTAAATAAATTTCTCTTGTACCAATGTTTTTTTGACCAGATGGACTTTTGCTTTTTAAATGATGATTGGTCGATGATCCCTTCACAATGATCCATCAACGTAAACTCTGACTTGATCGTATTAGCAGACATGGTTATGGGCAAGAACTTATTGAATCCATTGTTTGGGCTACATCGGCAAATGTTTTGGATCTACTCATGGCTACTATTGGGCGATGCTTTCTGGATATTCTATCCTTCAAATGTCATTGACATTTTGAACACTTTGACAAGCTGTCGATTAGGCTGTCGACCTATTGCCCATAAGACCATTAATCTTACCATCGATGGGCTACTCAATGGTTTCAAATTCTGGATCCATTTGCCCGTATAAAGTTCACTGACTCTCGAGCCTCGTTTATAAATAAAAGACCTTGCAGTAATTTCTTTCACCGTATCCTATTTACAACGAAGCTCTGCCAATTTTCACCTGTACCCATGGACCTTATTTCTAGTGACGTCTGTTGACTGCATTGCTCGACTGCTCCAAGTGGCAGACCGACAAACTTACAAATTAGAACCTTTTAGATAGGTATCTTGAACTTATCGACCTAACTCTGTCGACCACTTTCTTGCTAAACACCATCGACGTGTTTCCTCATCGACCTAACACATTGATGGGATGTTTTCTTCTTTTCTTCTCATTTCTTGTTGTCGACCTTTTTCCCTTGGAGGTTGTCGATGACCCTATTAACCTAAATTCTTGACAACCCTTCTTTCTCATCTTTAAATCCTACTATTCTAATTCTCTATTTTTTATGATCTAACAATGGCCCACATTGAAGGAGAGGCAAGTAAATCTGAGAGTGCAACCATGAGAGATGAGAAGCACACACTTTCTAAGTCTTCAACAATTGAGGGTAGCAATAAGGTGTGTGCCTCTGAGTCTGACATGGACACACCTCAAGGCATACAATTTGAAGTTACCTACTTTCTGACCTCTCAACAATGAGCACTGGGAAGCATACAAGGGAATGAAGACCCTCAACTTCAAGGCCACTTGCTTCGCTTACAAATCTACTCTCAAAGAATTTGGGTCTGGAAGCAGGTGTCTGCACTTCTTATAAACTTCAATCTGACACGCTTATGCTTAGCCAATACTAGGTCATATGTAGAAAAAATAATGGAGTTTATGTCTTTCGTTCACAAAGTCCCCATAAAACAAGCTGACGACCCTACAAGTGGACATGGACAGATGAAAGTTCGTATCAACAACATTGATAAAGTCCTTATTGAGTTGGTATTAAATATAATCTTTTATTCATCAGACGAAGAAGCCACCAGGGTTAGAACTAGACTCTTAGACAAAGAGGACTCTTATTTTAATTCTTATACCTATTGGGATAAATTGACTGGAAAGTATCAGTATAAATCTAGAGCCTCTAAAGCTTCTATTATGCATTCCGGGTTGTGTATAATTATGCACAAAGTTTTTACCAACATCCTATTCACAAAATCAGAGACAAGCAACATATATAATGAAGAAATCTACATTTTATCTCTTATAATGGAAGGGTAGCTTGTAAACATTGATCATCTGTTGATTGATAGATGGTTATCTATATCATCATCTCCACAACATGAGTATTGCATGGGAAGTTTGATCACTCTCATTTATAGAGCATACAAACACCCTCCTTCTCAAAAGGGCTTCAAAGAGATGCATGGTGATAGACTCATCAACACCAAGTACTTAACCTCCTCTAGAATCCTTTTTGCCACAATGACAAAACCCATTATCCCTTTTTGAGGACCAATATCTACATTCCTCTACCTGAGCTAACTGACTCTGACGAAGAGACTTTGCTCTTCACAGAAAAAAAATCAATACATCTCATCACTGAATTTTGTGGTTCTGTTGATGATTTTTCACAAGGGCGTGTTGTTTCCTCATCCAGAGTATGTCTGATGCACACTATGACTAAAGCTTCTAAAAGACCATTACCCATCATTCATAAGGAGAATGTTGTCAAGACACATGATGATGATTTTGAATTTCTACTTTCACCTTTGAGGAAAGCCAAGCCCTCCGCTTTCCCAGTGATTCCATAGGACCATCCAAAGTCTGAAGAAAAATCCCCACACAAATTTGTATTAAAAGATTCTATAGGAGCTCAGTCCACCCCAAAGATCCCCACCTCCATTAAAACTATTCCAACACATGATGCCACAACAAGAAAACAATCCTCTCCACCTCTCCAGGAAGTGTATGATGTCCCTGATAGTCCACCCCTATGCCACCACCATGTTGCCTTGCCCTCTACTTCCCATGCACCACCTCATCCTAAGTGCCCTTCTTCCCCTTCCTTAGAGATGGAATATCCTGGAACTCTGGGTGGCATTTTTAGTTGTGAAATCAACTCAATTTGTAGGGTAATTGTTGAACTGATGTATGCTATTATAAACTAATAGAAGATGTGCTAGATGTGTTCAAATAGGTTGATACCTTCCAACAATACTTGTGGACTTACAACATCTTCTTTAGAAAGTGGCTGCATTCGAGCGCAAGATTGATGCTTTAGATCATCTTCCCCAGCTGACGCAGGAAATATTGGGGGCACAACATCAAATTTTGGACAATTCAAAAGACAAAGAAGATGTTCGCTAGAGGAAACTTGAACATCATATACTTAGGTGTCAACGTCGTCATGAGTCTCATGATCGTTCTCTAGGTGAAGGCTCTTCTCTGTCATCCCACTCATCTTGTGGAAAATCCTTTATTCCAAACATGATGAGTGATGATGCCTGTTGTTCCTCTATTGATCGTCCTTCTAAGTCGATTTGGTATGTTTCTAAAATAGTGTTTACTAAGAATGGCTTGAGTAATCCTTTGTCTACACCCATCCCTGCTTCTATAAGTCAACAACAATCAACATTTTTCCCTCCGGGTGGAATTGCTTTTCCTCTTACAAAGCCCTATTTCATCCCATCTGAGGATATCCATGCTCATCCATATGAAATCAAATTTCCCCTCACTCAGAGTCTACCTCTAGATTATTTCAATGATAGTCTGACAAGGAAGTTGCATGAGATTTTTCTTGGAAATTATAGCCCCATTCAGTCACTCTACAACCGCCATACATCTGAGGAAGATATTTCTATAGGATTATATACCACTCATCTTGATCTTAAAGCAGATGTTGACAGTCCTTCAAATGATGAGCATGCTTCTTCCAATGAAGATAATGATGACTTATCTACCATTCTTTCAGTAGCTGATCCAAGGCCACCAAACCCTATCTTCCCAAATCCGCCCTTACCTCTTCCACCTCAGCTTCCATATAAGATGACTGGATTTGATCATGATAGCTTGCACATATTGCCTATTGGTTACATTTTTGTCTTACAAGATGTTTTAGATGATCACCATGATGGAGATCAGATCATTTACAACAACGTGTCCTTATCTCTTTCTAGGAGTGAGTTTTGGGGCGTTTTTCATAGTCCTACCACAATTACCAAAAGAATGTTTACAACCTTGGCAACTACTATCTTGGAAGATGTCATATTACAATGCAACACCCTCCCTCACCGACTGTCCTTTGAAGAATCATCTTGATGCACCTGTGGTAATGATGCTTCTTGACATACTCACACTATAGTGAACACGAGTTATTCTCCTACCCTTTCACTTTAGAGGATTATGGCTTCTCTGTGTTTTTTATCTAATTAAATGTTAGGTTACTCTATTCAATACTTGTGTGACTGATCTACAAAATACAAACATGCATTTCAAGGACCCTACTGCAGAAAAGCTGACCCGCATCCCCACCCAGCTTCAACAGATCATACATCAAGTCCCTTATTATCTTCCTAACTAGATTAATTATGTGACTGTGCCTCTTATTCTCCAACGAAGTCAAGAAAAAGGTGATAGTGCGTTTATCATCCTCTGAGTCATGGAGGCACTCAATTTCCAAATTTCAGGGACAAATCTAGATCCTAACATATTCTCTCCTCTTTGTGGACGATATGCCATGGAAGTCATCCATGATCGCCATTTATTTCAAGATCTAGAGCTTCCTGATGACCTGTGTGATCTTTATCCTTTGATTCCTTGTCCCATAAGGGAACACTTCCTCAAGGTTTTACAATAAGAAATAGAAAAGAGGGCCAAATTACGCCTTCCTATGTGGCATCCAATCCACCTGTAGATATCACAACTTCTACCCAGGCCCTTGAGTCTACTGATGTATTAAACTTTCTGGACAGGAGTGAAGCATTTCGCATGTATGGTCTTGTGGCATCTGTTGATCCAAGTTTTGATAATTTTAATAGAAGCTCTTATTGTGAACTTTCTTATACTCATCTTCTACTTCTCATGAAGATTTTCCAAAATAGTGGAAATTCTATTGTTTTTACTCGAGACAATCTACTTGTCATGCATGGTGATCTCCTTGAAACCTCCAACCCAATTGTTATCTATCCCACAACCTCATGGTTTCTTATCAATTTCTTCTCATCCAAAATGTTGATGAAGTCTACATGATCGGACCAGACCTTCAAGTAGATACTTGTCGAGGATCTGATTCTGGAGAAAAGGGGTTGCTCATTCAACACCTACAAACACCAATTTTGTGATATATTTTCTTATCCTTGATCTGCAACAATCAGTGGGCCTTACTCGTTATTTTACTATAGAGAGATAAGTCATATTTTATAACAGCTCTGATGTTACCTTAATCATTGAAGGCTCCAAATATTCTATTCTTATTCAAAGTGAGCATGAACACATTGTCGATACTTGTTCCAAGGCACTTGTTCCTCTGATTCGTCAGCATGGCAATGGATATGCTTCTCAAGATCCAAATAAATGGAAGGTTCCAAGGTTCTGTAATCACAACCCACAAGAATGTCATCTCTCTAATGACTATGACTTTTACATCTTACATCGGATGTACACCATCAGAGTTCTTCACACTGTTGTCGAAGAAAGTCATGGTGATAACTATCATTGTCACCATGACAATTACGCCATGATGCTTCCAACTCTAAATGGGTAACAATGAAACTTTGACGACAATTTCACGTGTTTACATTTTTCTTCCTTCTTTTCACACTCTAAGGATAGTGGGTGTTGTATGTTTGGGGGTGTAATACTGTGAGATAGGTGTTCACAGTATCAAAATAAACTTCATTTTGTTCCCTTTTTAGCATTTTTCATAATTTTCCTTATTTTCATGAACTTTTTGACAATGTTTCATGTACGAAGACATGAAGAGGTAGATGATCGAAACCTCCAAAGAACTTAGTTTTTATTTCAAGCTATATCTTTTTCACAAAAAGATGACAATCAAGACAATTCTTTTCTTTGGTGATGTTGTGTTTCATATGTTTCTCTTAGCAAAATGTTACTTCTTCCTCTATTTTGATTTTTATCTCAAAACACCATCAGAAGAATCATGTCAAAAATATCTAATTAAGAGTAAAATCATATTCATTTAAAGGTATATTCTCACAAAAAGAAGAAATAGCTACCTTGTTTTTCACTCATTCCTTTATGTTAATTCAAAATCACTAAAAGAGTGAGGACTAAATAAAATGGAGAGTAAAAAGATCATAGAGTTGAGCCAAGCTTCTAGTCTAAAGAGATATTAAAACTATATATTGTTGTGCTAATGAACACAAATTTGTCACTTTTGCTAAACTCTAAGATCAAGAATACACACCCAAATTCGAATGGTGTTCATTTTAAAGTATGGCAATCTGGGGTGATGATACTTAGGATGTGCAATATCTATTCTAAAACCATCTAGTTTGGAATGAAAGGACCACTTGCCCACTTAAAGGACCTATACTTGAATGATCCAAGAAGAAGGAAGCAATACCCACAAGCCTTTTTTCCTACCCATTTCTTCCACCATCAAAAATCTAATGATAGTGAATGGTACTTTGAAAAATGAGATAAATGTCAAGGAGGAGTTATGAGAAAACCAACCGTGAAACAGCTAAAAAAGGAATCTTCTGAGAAATGATGTTTTTGCTTAGTAAGATCAATTTATGAATAAGTGAATGATTTTGATAAGAGGTTGTATAAAAGTTCTTTTTCAGTCAACCACAAAATCATCTGTTCAATTTGATTTACATAATGATCTTAATGCATTGAGGACAAGATAAATTCTAAGTTTAAGAGAGTTGATAACATCAGTTTTCATGCACTTTTCATGATTTTTTATAAATAAATCATATCATTTAATTATTAGATCTTCAATTTTGTTCATTTTGTTCTTGGATTACAAATTACTCGATTTTACCTCATTTTTTTTGAAATTTGTAGGAATTGAACTCAAAATCCTCAAGATTGATGGATTAAATATCAAACTTCAAGAATGATTGTTCATCCAACATTGACACTCGACAAAAACCCATCGTTTATCGACATATTAGGTCAACATTTCAACCTTTTTTCTTCAAAGATTGATGGATAGACCCATCGAGATCCCACCCATCAATAAGAAGGAACGACAGACTTCAAGTCCTTAACCATCAAACACATTCATCGATGCTTACATCAATAAAATTATCATTGATGCTTACATCGACAGATCAAATGTCGACCTTCATATCAACAGATCACCTATTAATCTCACAAAGATCAATGACTACCAAGACCGATGGAGATCCATCAGTTAATCAATGACTCGTCAACCATCAAGGTCTATGGTAGGAAGACAAAGAGTCCGCTCCATGTAGACTAATTTGGGATCGACAAAGCACAAGTCAAATCATATAAATAGCCCCCCAGGGCATCACTTCAATGCATCTTAGATACTTGGAGTTAACAAGCCAAAAGACTGCCTCCATGTTTAGATTCCAACTCTAGTCCAATGGATCTTGAGTCCCATTGAAATTGAGACCCATCGACCTCTAGACTTGGTGTTCAACTATTTCCATTAGTAGATCGATGGATCTACTTGCTTCAAGTCTTGATCATACAAAAGAAAGGAGGCCATCGACCATTGTCTGTCGAACTTCTCATCAGATCTAGCCAAAAGGTGGATAGATTGATCATTTGATCTATCCTTGTTTCAGCTTGTTCCTCTCTTTTCTTTAACATGACTTTCTTAAACTGTAATATGTTTTTTTATCTATGTCATGAGTGGCTAGACTCATAACTTGGGTTGGGAGAAGCTGTCAGGACCCCCAACCATGTAATATTTCTTTCTTCTGTTCAATACATATGTTCTTACAATTTTATTTCTATACTCTTGTTTTAATGTGTCACATGTTGATTAGCTACCTTCTTGTGACTTTTGATATAGATTTATTTGAGAGACTGATTTCAGTTAAATCTAGAGTATATATTAGTAATGAGACACGAGAGTGAGGAGTTACTATAATGAAAGCCATACGGTGTTTCTTGGTCTTTTGGCTATCATCTCGATGGAGAGATACCTTTAGATATAAATCTATCTGAATCTTGAGAGAAGGAAAGATTGTATATCTTTTATGACTATTTGCAAAACATGTTAAGAATATATATAAATTAAATGAGAAGGTTTTACATGGTTTAGTCTGGCTTCATTGGTGAAACCCAATCCAAGTTTCCCTTTTATTGTTTCACATTTATCTGTATTTCTTTTAATTTTTAATAAACTTAGAATTACTACTTAAATAGATTAATTTGTTCCTTGATCGGAACACCAATTTCACCTCTTTGATTTGACTAAACTAAGATAAGATCTCCGGTTCTTATTTTGTTTTTCTCCTTGTCCCTGTGCTTGACCTTACACTACTACAATAGACTTCATATTGAGATGCAGACGTCTCTTGAAGTCGGGTACACATTTAAAGTCTAATGTCTTTAACTGGAAAATTGTGTTTACACTTTTGACCCACAAAAAAGAGCGATAATTTTCCTTCTTTAGCCTCCTATGATTCCATGGATGAGTTTAGTACATGCTAGATTGAGGAACTAGAGCAACACACTGACATAGTCAAGGATCTTGATGCCCCCATTGACCCCAATACTGATTAAATGATACTTGGGAGGAACACAAATGCATAAAGGTTTTTACCATGCTGATTTTATTGATGAGATAATTCTTCCCATGCCAACACCATATGTCCTAAGATCTAGGTGATGAAGAGAATCCAGAGTTGGATCATCCACCTAATCTACCATAATTGGTATTGCAGATGGTGGATTCATCACCTACTACATGTATCCTCAATGAGGGGGATCCACCATAGGTCTTCTTGGATAAGACAATCCAAAAGACACACGACATGCACAACTCCTATTACTTGCCTTATTTTCTTGACCCAAATGCGTCATTACACTTCCTTTGCCAATGAAGGAAGATTTGTGGATCCTATCAGATGGTTTGCAAGGTGAAAAGCACTATCCTTTTAATCATCTAGAAAGTCCCTCTGAGCTTCCATGATCGCCCAACCACCCTGTAAAGAGTGCGAATCGATAGGGGAGCCACTCTCTTATTTGAGGGAACAGTAGAAACCATATAATGCCAAACTTGATAATAATTTCTTTGTACATGACAGTAGACCAAAATCCAAGTATTTAATGCATTAAATACCAAAAATGTAGCAATGGAAGTAAATATCTAACTATTATAATATCATTTCTATCATGGATAATCACCACATAGGGTGTATTTTGGGGAACTAAAGGAAACTAAACTTGTTTCTAAAGGCTACAAAGGGCAACATGGACACTCAACTTAGGGTTTAGGCTGATATTGTAAAGAGGCGAGATCACCTCTTTACTAAAATTTAAAGGAAATAAAAAAACATCCACACATTTCACAAAAAGAGAGAATTTGGGATGCTTACATAATATTCCAAATAAATAAGCATGATTCCGGATACATTATAAAATGTCAATAGTGGCGGAAATAAAAATACTAAGCCTTTACATGGCTTTCATTGTTCACTACATGAATGTTACCAAAAAAAAAGATAAGAGAAACATGATCTAGCTATAGCAACCTAGTCATCCTCCCAAAAAGCTTGAGATTACTCCTGAGAAAGCTTCCTTCAAACCTGTCCTTCTCCTTACTCAACACCAGCACCTGGGTGGTTGGGAAAACACCCAACAAGAGGGGAAGGGAAAAAAAGGTATGTGTCACAAAAACTAGTCTAGGATAACAAGATAAGTAAAGCATGTAAAAACAGGCTAAGGGTTCATCATAAGATGAAGATAACAAGAGTATGAGGCTATGTCAAAAGAAACTTGCCAATAACAATTATATTAAAAGGGATTTGCATGTAAGATAATTATGTCTACCTAACTAAGTAAGGGCCGAGGCACCTATCAGACCTCTAACCTTAGGTGGGGAGAGAATAAGACATTTACAGTCACCTACAATAATATGGGGAGAATAAAACATTCCCCAGGGCGAATAAATGCATGCCCTCGTGGATGGTTGTACTTAAGTACCACTACTTTAAATTAAATAGAACATGAATCTACATGCTAGAAAAAGTAGTTATGGCAAGAATAATCATGTGAATCAATAAGCATGGCAGTGGGGTTTAAAACCCAAACAATAAGAAACTATGATCTAATTTGAGGGACAAAAAATTAGGGTTTCAAGAAAAGAGTTAGGTTCAATTAAGCCTCATTAGTGAATATTAAGTTAAGGAAAAAATATCCCAACTAAGTTTTTTAGATGCACTTACCTCTTCCTTAGAGCCCTAGAAACCACTTTCCAAAACCCTAAGAAAGATCAGAGTCCAGTTGTCCTATTATCATAACCATGTTCATGTATTAGCATTATATGCATTCATTAAGGATTAAAACCCTAAAGTTACCAAATTTTTCTACAAACCATCAATTCAGGTCTTGAAAACATCACCACTATCTTAGTTAGGGTTTTTTTGATCAAAATGACATATAATATTATGTATTTTGAAGATATTGACTTTTAGATGCATTTTTGGTGAATTTCAACTAATTAATTCATTCCCAAAAACACTTATTTGAAAAACTTGAAAGGCATCAATTTTATTTTATTAGTTAGATCATCTTTTTTGAGTCTAGAACATATTTTACTTTTAATTTTGGCCCAAGGGATTAATAGTTATGAATTTCCTAAATTTGACCAATGAGAAAATTAGAAAAATAGATTTTTGATTCAAAAGAACAGAGAGAGTGAGAGGGTGGGTTCGGGCCCACTGCTTGGCCCAATCATAGCAAGCCAAGTCAGTGGCCCACCTCACATCCTGGCATCGGTCAAATCCAGGTTAGGGCGGTCAAAACCCAGCCAAAGAACCAAAGTGTCCTCGTGCGAGACAAAGCTGAAAAGAAGCCGATCGAGGGCAATTAGGTAAAATCATGGGGGGGGGGGTTATCTTCCTCCCCTCACCCATGTGCCATGGCCCCAAACACAGTAGCTGCTCGCGAGGGATTTGGGGGAATCCAAGATACTCAACAAAAACAAACTTTCAAATAACCAAAAGAAAGAGCAAGGTAAAACAGACCAATTGGTACCTTGAATTCAATCGAAGAGGGTGAGAGAAGTGAGGAAATGCCACCACAAGCCATGCTCCATCGGCCACTCGTCAAGGGGTCAAATATTAATGAAAATTAAAATTCAGTGGTGCGTTGAGTTGCAAAGGCGATGTGGATGCTAGCTGTGTAAGTATTTATAGGCAAGGAGGCGTGGGTTAGGGTTTTAGAAAATGAAATGAGAAGGAAGCTTTAGGAACTTTGGGAGTTTCTCAATTATGCACCAAAATATGAAAAGATTGGAATAATTTAGTGTGGAATCATGAGAGGAATCCAGAGTAATAAAAAACTCATGATTTGTTTGAGTGTAGAGGGAGATATTGCAATTTGAAAAATCAAAACTCCTCTCCCTATTTCCTAATCCAGACCAAGGTAGGAGACAAGCTCCCTACCATCCGATCGATCCATAAGCTCTCCGAGCCATTGGATCATGTGCAATAGTCCTATTAGGCGCGTGACACATATTTTCCAATTGCATTATAATTCGAATAAAGTGATATATACATTATTTAATGAATTTCTCCTTCTTCTTTTGAGGGCTCAAACAATTTCCAAATTTGATAAAAATTGACACACTGAATGATTTTGAGGTTTAGAATCCGAATATGGAATTAGTTTTGCCTTTTGAGGATTTTTAATGGGTTGAATAATTCAAAACTCATTTTCTCTTTCCTCCTTCATTTATGACTCTATGATTATCTAAATATGATCAAATTTCACCCATGTGTCCCAATTAATGTCTTGGATACGATTTTGCTATTATTAGGTCATATTTGTGCCATTTATTTAATTAATTCTCAAAATGCAGATTCTACACACTTTCACTCTCCTACTTTTTCACATTATCCAAATTAGTTGAAAACTAGCCCAAGGACTTATTTTTTATTTCTAGATTATGAATTTGGAGTTAGTTTTCCAATATGAGAACATTAATTATTTTATTTCTCTTTCTTGACTTATTTCCTATTTTCCCTTAATAAAGGCATATATATATATATTTATATTTTCCACATTGGGTGATACTTGGCCCTTATGTAACTTTTAGACCCAGAAAACGAATTTGTGCATCAAATTATCTTGTGGGTTTACTTAATTGAGATTTTTGGAAATATATTCCACATTATCTACTTTTATCATATTTATAGCATTTACCATCTTCTTTATGTATATTTTGGAATTTCTTTTCTTTTTCCTATTCTAAAAAGTCCTAGAAAGTTCTAGCACAAATTCCATCATTATTTTTATTACTTAAGTGGACATTTGCACATCAGACCCATTACATAGATTTCTACTAAAGGTATTTTTTGCATAAAACCCTTTATTAAGATTATATGGGAAATATTTATCCAATAACCATCATAGTTCCACTAAATCAACTTCAAAGACATATGTGACAAAAATGAAGAACACATCTTATTGAAAAAGAGTACAAAGAAATACATAGTGGATTTCAGTATGTTACAACACTCCACCCCTTAAAAAGGATTTCGTCCCCAAAATCTCAAATAAAAAGGGAAGGGTGAGTACGTAACATCTCATCTCTCAACTCCCAAGTGGTTTCTTCCAAACCATGATATCTCCACAGAACCTTCACCAACTCTATCTCCTTATTCTTCAATTGCTTTACTCGGGAGTCAAGGATCTTCACAGGTAGCTCTTCATAGGTCAGATTCTCATGAATCTCCACATGCTCAATCATGAGTACATGGGAAGGGTCTTTCATGTACATCCTCAACACAGAGACATGGAACACATTATGAATCTTATCATAAGCAGGAGGTAAGGCTAAGCGGTATGCATAGTCTCCAACTTTATCTAAGATCTCAAATGGTCCAAAAAAGTGGGGACTCAACTTGCCTTTTACTTTAGATCTCGCAATAGAACATATATGCTTGATCTTTAGAAATGCATAGTCACCCACTAAGAAGCTAACATCAGACCTATTTTTATCAGCATACATCTTTTGTTGGTTTTGAGTAGCTTTCATTCATTTCTTTATCAACTGTACCTTCTCGAGCATCACCTACAATCATCTGTATTCACCAGGGATCGTTCACCAACATCATCCCAATGTAAAGGTGAATAGCAAGGTCTACCATAGAGAGCTTCAAAAGGTGGCATACCAATACTAGCTTGGTAGCTATTGTTGTAAGCATACTCTGCTAATGGCAGATACTGATCCCATGCACCACCCCAATCCATCACACAAGCACGTAGCAAGTCCTCTAGTATCTGAACTGTCCTCTTGGACTGGCCATCAGTTTGCGGGTGGTAAGCAGTACTGAAACACATATCAATACCCATTTCTTCCTAAATCTGACCCCATAAATGAGAAGTGAATTTTGGGTCTCGAACAAAAACTATCACAACAGGCACACCATGCAGACAAACTATCCAGTCCACATATAACTGATCCATCTCAGCAACTTTATATGTGGTTTTGAAAGACAAGAAATGAGCAGATTTCGTAAGTCAATCAATAACCACCCAAACAACATCATAACCTTTCTTGGACTTAGGAAAATCAATAACAAAGTCCATTGTGATCTTCTCCCACTTTCATTCTAGAATTTCAAGAGGATGAATAAGACCACTAGGTCATTGATGTTTGATCTTGACTTGCTGACATGTCAAGCACTTCACGACGAACAAAGCTATATCATTCTTCATTTTCTTCCACCATACACTTCACTGTAAGTCCTTGTACATTTTTGTTGTGCCAGGATGAATAGTGTACTTGAACCCATGAGCTTCACTCAGAATCTTCTGTCGCAGATCACCTACGTCAGGAATCTACAACCTTCTTATAAAGTAGACAACACCATCCACTCTGACAGAGAATTCAGATTGTAGTTTCTCGATCAATGCCTTCATCTCTTCCAACTCAAAACTTTCCAACTGTGCAACTATGACTTCTGAGATCCAGGTCAGTGTAATAGTCAAACTATCCATATGAACATACAACTTGTCTTCATCCATTAAATCGACAGTCTGAGGTCGCCAACTAGTCACATGTTCAAGATTTTCTCACACTGAACATCTCAGAGCAGCACAAACAACGTCCTTCTTGCGACTTAAAGCATCAACTACAACATTTTCTTTACCAAAGTGATAGGTGATGGTGAAGTCATAATCATTGAGATATTCCATCTAGCTACATTGTTGCAGATTCAGATCCCTATGAGTCAACATGTATCTCAGATTCTTATGGTCAGAGATCACTTCAAACTTTTTGCCATAAAGATAGTGTCTCTAGATCTTTAGAGCATGAACTATAACAACAAGCTTCAAATCATGAGTAGGCCAATTATCTTCATTAGGTTTCAATTGGCAAGAAGCATAGGCAATCACCTTTCCATCTTGCATTAAGACACACCCTAAGCCTTGTTTGGATGCGTCAGTGTAGATGACATAGGGTATGCCCTCAATAGGCAAAGCAAGTACGGGAGCAAAAGTCAAACACTCCTTCAACTTCTGAAAACTATTCTCACACTCAGGCGTCCATGATAACTTGACCTCCTTTCGTATTAGCTTGGTCAAAGGCAATGCCAATTCAGAGAAGCTCTTGATAAACCTCCGATAGTAATCGACTAAACTGAGGAAACTACGGATCTCTGATGGGTTCTTCAGAGCCTTCCACTTTGTCACAGCTTCTACCTTTGCAGGATTAACAACTATATGTCCGACAGAAATCACGTGACCCAGAAACATAACTTCCTTTATCCAGAACTCACACTTTGAGAATTTTTCATAGAGTTGATTTTCTCACAGTCTGTTGAGTACAATCCACAAATGCTTGCGATGTTATTCTAATGTCTCAGAATAAACAAAAATATCATCGATAAACACCACCACAAACTTGTCAAGGTATGGGCGGAACACTCGGTTCATCAGGTCCATGAAGGTAGTAGGGGCATTCGTCAAACCAAAAGGCATGAACATGAATTTGTAATGCCCATAAAGAGTTTTGAAAGTCGTCTTCGGGACGTCATCATCCTTTACGTGCATCTGGTAGTAGCCACTCCGTAGATATATCTTGGAGAATATGGTGGCTAACTTCAGCTGATCGAATAGGTCGTCGATGCAAGGCAAAGGATAACGGTTTTTCACCATCACTTGGTTAAGCATGCGGTCGTCCATACACATCCGCATTGAACCATCTTCCTTCTTCAAGAACTAGACAGGGGCTCCCCATGGCGAAACACTGGGGTGAATGAAACCCATGTTGAGAAGCTCTTCAAGCTACTTCTTTAGTTCGGCCAGCTCGATAGGGGCCAAGCAGTAAGGTGACTTCGATATTGGTGAAGTTTCAGGTACAAGCTCGATGGAGAATTCTACTTCGCGAGTTGGTGGCAACCCAGGTAACTCCTTTGGAAAGACATCCGGGAAGTACTTCACCACATCAATGTGGTCGAGAGCAGGAGGTGTAGCATTGATGACTATTGAAGCTAGGAAATCTCTACACCCTTAAGAGACAAGCTTTTCAGCTTTGATGGCGGAGATAAAAAATTGTCACTCTTCTCGCTTCCTACCCTTGACACACATCCTTCCCACAACAGGATGTAACAAACTAACCTTGGATTCCTCACAAAATAAAATTGCTTTGTACATATTCAACCAATCCATTCCTAGGATGACATCAAAGGCAGTCATATCGAGCAATACGAAATCCGTGGGAAACATTATTCTAGATATACAAAGGTCCATGGTTGGAGTTTGGAGGTACGAAGAGCAAATCTTACCACTAGGGGTTTTTATGTCTAACACATGATCCATATACTCAGATTCTATTTCTAACATAGAAGCAAACTGACAGGATATGAAGGTATTGGATGAGCTAGAATCAAATAGTGCCTTTAAAGGATGCATATTAAGGTGCAAGGTACCTTTAATAACTTCATTGTCTTCACCTTCTTCCTCAGCATTGAGAGCGAACACTCTCCCATTCTGCCTTTCCACTGGCGGTCACCTCGAGTTCTGGTTGTTGTTGTTGTTATTGTTATTGTTGTTATTCCATGGAGGCAGATTCTGCCTTGGCTATTGTGGCTATTGGGCATTAATCTGTCCCTACTGGAAATGAGGGCAGAATGGTCAGATGTGCCCAACTTGGCCACACTCATGGTAGGTCAGTGGAGGTCAGTTGTCTTTACGAGTAGGCACATTATTAGCATGGCATCTCCCTAGAGGATGGTTGTGAGAGAACCTATTGCACCGGTCACGTCCGCTATTCTCGTTCTGATTCAAGTTCTTTCTCTTGTTGTTGTTGTAGCCATTACTGTGTCCAGAAGCTTGGAACCCAGGATAGGACTCGATGGCTAGGGCCTTATCCACTATATGTTGGAAGGTGAGTGGAAGTTGTGGGACGAGACTTCGGCCCACCTGGTAGTTCAGGCCTTGCAAGAACAATGTTGCCCTTCTTTCAGCTCTAAGGTCGGTGGCGTAGCATTCCAATATCAATAACCATTGGATTTAGTCGGTCACACTCATGCCTCCCTGCTTGAGGCCGTAGAGCTCAGCCTCCTTTCTTAGGAAGGCAGGGCAGATGTACTTCTCCCTGAAGAGCTTCAGAAACTGGTCCCACTCCATGGTAGAGGTGTCCCAAGTGCAGGCGACACCATTCCACCAGACGCATGCCAGTCCATCCAACACATAAGTCACAAACCAAACCTTCTGATGAGGAGGGCACGCCATTCCCTCGAAGGTCCAATCCAAGGCCAATACCCAGGCGCTGGCTTTGTCCACCATGTTAGGTTCACTTTCACCCTTGAATTAGGGTGGCTACATCTTTATGAAGTCGGTGAGGGTGAACTCCCTCAACTTGTTGACGTTGGCAACCATTGTGTTGAGCTACCCCATAAGGGTGGAAGACAGCACCTGGCGCAACATTGCCAGTTCTTACTCCGGTGTAAAGGTGGTGGTACCCAGAGTAGTATGGTTGACCGCAGGAGTCACAGGAGTGTTGCAGTCATTAGGGTTTGACTCCTTTTCCTGGTTCATGTTGTCGAACAAGTCACCTCTCCTGAAAGATAGGGTTAACATATTAGGTTCCCAGGAGTATAGAATCATATATGAGAAGAGAATATAAGCACATATGAGAAAATGATATCTAGGATGCTATTTCCTAAAAGCATACTATTTTGGGCAATTCGTATCAGCTTAGTCCAGGCCAGTATAATATGCGCAGGGGAGTCCTTGTAAACCAATCTAGTAGCGTGGAGGGAATATTGCCAGCCCCCGAAACACTGTTCCTTTCTAGACACCCTTGCTTCAACTTCATGCCCTAATAGTTGCCTAAAGGATCTGATACCATGCTTTAAAGAGGCAAGATCACCTCCTTACTAAAATTTAATAGAAATACAAAACATCCACACATTTTACAAAAAGAGAGAATTTGTGATGCTTGCATAATACTCCAAATAAATAAGCATGATTCCAGATACATTATAAAATTTCAATAATAGCAGAAATAAAAATACTAAGCCTTTACATGGCTTTAATTGTTCACTACATGATTGTTCCCAAAAGAAAAAGATAAGAGAAACATGATCCAGCTATAGCAACCTAGTCATCCTCCCAAAAATTTTGAGATTACTCCTGAGAAAGATTCCTTAAAACTTGTCCTTCTCCTTGCTCAACACCAGCACTTGGGTGGTTGGGAAAGCACCCATCAAGAGGGAAAAGGAAAAAAGGTATATGTCACAAAAACTAATCTAGAATAACTAGATAAGTAAAGCATGTAAAAACAAGCTAGGGGTTCATCGTAAGATGAAGATAACAAGAGTATGAGGCTATGTTAAAAGGAATTTGCCAATAACAATTATATTAAAAAGGGGTTTGAATGTAAGATAATTATGTCTACATAACTAAGTAGGATTGAGGCACCTACCAGACCTCTAACCTTAGGTGAGGGGAGAATAAGACATTTCCAATCACTTACAATAATATGGGGAGAATAAAACATTCCCAAGGGTGAATAAATGCATGCTCTCTATGGGTGGTTGTACATAAGTACTACTACTTTAAATTAAACAAAACATAAATCTACATGCTAAAAAAAGTAGTTATGGCAAGAATAATCATGTGAATCAATAAGCATGGCTGTGGGGTCTAACACCCAAACAATAAGAAACTATGATCTAATTTGAGGCACGAGAAATTAGGGTTTCAAGAAAAGAGTCAGGTTCAATTAAGCCTCATTAGTGAATATTAGGTTAAGGAAAAAATATCCCAACTAAGGTGTTAGATGCGCATACCTCTTCCTTAGAGCCCTAGAAACCACTTTCCAAAACCCTAAGTGAGATCAGAGTCCACTTGTCCTATTATCATAACCATGTTCATGTATTAGCATTATATGCATTCATTAAGGACTTAAAACCCTAAAGTTACCAACTTTTTCTACAAACCATCGATTTAGATCCTGAAAACATCACTACTATCTTAGTTAGGGTTTTGTGATCAAAATAACATATAATATTATGTATTAATGAAGATATGGACTTTTAGATGCATTTTGGTGATTTTCAACTAATTAATTCATTCCCAAAAACACTTATTTGAAAATCTCAAAACCATGCATTGAAATTATTTTTATTAGTTAGATCATCTTTTTTTGAGTCTAGAACATATTTTACTTTTAATTTTGACCCAAGGAATTAATAGTTATGAATTTCCTAAAATTGACCAATGAGAAAATTAGAAAAATTGATTTTCGATTCAAAAGAATAGAGAGAGCGAGAGGGTGGATCCGGGCGCATTGCTTGGCCCAATCATAGCAAGCCCAGTTAGTGGCCCACCTCACAACCTGGCATCGGTCAAAGTCGGGTCAGAGTGGTCAAAACTGAGCCAAAGGACCAAAGTGTCCTTACGCGAGACAAAGCCAAAAAGAAGCCGAGCGAGGGCAATTTGGTAAAATTGTGTGTGTGTGTGTGGGGGGGGGGTGGGATTCTTCCTCCCCTTACCCACGCGCCATGATGCCAAATAGTAGTAGTTGTTCATGAGGGATTTGGGGGAATCCAAGATACTCGACGAAAATGAACTTTCAAATAACCAAAAGAAAGAGCAAGGTAAAACAAACCAATTGGTACCTTGAATTCAACTGAAGAGGATGAGAGAAGTGAGGAAATGCCACCGCAAGCCCTACTCCATTGACCACTCATTGAGGGGTCAAATAGTGATGAAAAGTCAAATTGACTGGTGTGTTGATTTGCAAAGGCGATGGGGATGCTAGGGGTGTAAGTATTTATAGACAAGGAGGTGTGGGTTAGGGTTTTAGAAAATGAGGTGAGAAGGAAGCTTAAGGAACCTGGGGGGTTTCTTGATTATACACCAAAACATGACAAGTTTGGGATAATTTAATGTGGAATCATGAGAGGAATCCAGAGCAACAAAAATCTCACGATTTGGTTGAGTGTAGAGGGAGATATCACAATTCAAAAAATCAAAACTCCTCTCCCTATTTCCTAATCCGCACCGCGGTAGGAGACAAGCTCCCAACCGTCCAATCGATCCATGGATCTCTCTAAGCCATTGGAAAGCGTGCAATAGTCCTATTAGGTGTGTGACACATATTTTCCAATTGCATTATAATTTGAATAAAGTGATATATACATTATTTAATGAATTTCTCTTTCTTCTTTTGAGGGCTCAAATAATTTCCAAATTTGTTAAAAATTGACAACCTAACTGATTTTGAGGTGTCGATTCTGAATATGGAATTAGTTTTGCCTTTTTAGGACTTTAATGAGTTGAATAATTCAAAACTCATTTTCTCTTTCCTCCTTCATTTATGACTCTATGATTATCCAAATATGATCAAATTTCACGCATGTTAATGTCTTGGATACAATTTTGCTATTATTTAGTCACATTTATGCCATTTATTTAATTAATTCTCAAAATGAAGGTTCTACACACTTTCTCTCTCCTACTTTTTCACATTATCCAAATATCATCCAAATTAGTTGAAAACTTGCCTGAAGACTTATTTTTACTTCCAGATTATGAATTTGGAGTTAGTTTTCCAATTTGAGAACATTAATTATCTTATTTCTCTTTCTTGACTTATTTCCTATTTTCCCTTAATAAAGGCTTTTATATATATATTTATATTTTCCACATTGGGTGATACTTGGCCCTTAAGTAACTTTTAGACCAAGAAAACGAATTTGTGTATCAAATTATCTCGTGGATTTACTTAATTGAGATTTGTGGAAATATATTCCACATTATCTCCTTTTATCATATTTATAGCATTTACCACCTTCTTTATGTATATTTTGGATTTTCTTTTCTTTTTCCTATTCTAAAAAGTCCTAGAAAGTTCTAGCACGAATTCCATCATTATTTTTATTACTTAAGTGGACATTTGCACATCAGACCCATTACTTAGATTTCTACTGAGGTATTTGTGCATAAAACCCTTTATTAAGAATATATGGAAAATATTTATCCAATAACCATTATAGTTCCACTAAATCAACTTCAAAGGCATATGGGATGAAAATGAAGAACACATCTTATTGAAAATGAGTACAAAGAAATACATAGTGGATTTCAGTATGTTACATATATGGTCACTATAGATCACATACAGCTTATCAATGTGTATGAAGTCTAGGGTTAGGTTCCATATATCCAACTAATAATCTTATTAGGGTTTATTGGTCCATAGCATGGTCAAGATCACATGTATAAAAATTTAGGGTTAATATGTGAGTTACTCTTATTATGTGCATCATATGTGACTAGGGGTACAAACAAGTGTATCAGGGTATAGATCTATCCTTCTTCAGCCAATTCTAAATATACAAGCACACTAATCCCCCTAATCATGGAATTAGGGTTTGTAGAGTCAGGATAGACAAAACTCGATACATTATAGGACTCCACCCCTTAAAAAGGATTCATCCCCAAAATCAACATATTTGTATACTATCAAGTGCTCGACATTGATGGGAGGCATAAGTGGTTGACATCCAAAACACTATAAATAGGCCCCTAGCACAACACTTCAACTCATGTCATATTCTAGAGATAGAAACTCTGAAAGGATACTGCTAAGATTAGAGTGAAGTCCATGCCCATAAATTAAGCTAGTTGTATCAACCTAGCTTGGACATCGACCTGCAGGCTTGGTGACTCCCTCGCCCACAACAACTCAAAGCCATTGACCTTACTCTCTGGGTGATTGATCTCTTCTTCGAGCCATTGTCCATCCACCTACTTCAAGTGCAAGCCAAGGTTAGTTCTAGAAGAGAGAGAAGGAAGGAAGGAAGTCTATTGTCACACACCATGATGAGCTACTTCTCCTACCATCATGACCATGATTGTGTCATGTTTCTCTGCTAGTGATATTAATCTTGCCACGTTGAGGGAGTAATATTTTTAGTGGTGTGTGGGTATTAGCCCCACTACCCATTTCTTGTAGTTTCATTCATATTCCAGTGCTTGTATGATCTCATTTAACTCGTAGTTAATCGTTTATTGCATGTCTTGTGGATTGATCACCCGCTTTATGTGATTTAATATAATCTTATAAGCAAGAACTTCAACATTTAAGATTTGAATATTGGTTAGTTTTGGTTGATGCCCTGATGAGGACTTCTGACAGGAAGTCTCCAGAGTAGTGGATATAGGATCTTTAAGTAGCGAGACATCAATCTAATAGGGATATCTACTC
Source organism: Alisma plantago-aquatica (assembly GCA_963693085.1). Taxonomy (NCBI): domain Eukaryota; kingdom Viridiplantae; phylum Streptophyta; class Magnoliopsida; order Alismatales; family Alismataceae; genus Alisma; species Alisma plantago-aquatica. The sequence continues at coordinate 862,523,656 of OY856414.1, read as the reverse complement.
TCATGCAAGATTCATACACCGAAAGGGGAAACTTATATAACTCTAATTATATCTTCATACTTGTTTGGATTTGAATATTGGTAGTGAAACCCCAATCCACCCTAGTGTTTCCATCAATTGATAACTAGAACTTAAATCAAGCTCTTTTTATTCTTGCAATCTTACCGAAACAAACCAACTCAACTCTAGTGATAAATACTAGTTCTTAATAGGTTGCCTTGATCAGATAATTCTTAAACAAGTTTTACCTTGGGATTCAATCCTAAACTGTATTGCAATAAGATCTATCCACTTGTGGGACGTATTAATGCACATTAATTTTGGTAAACTCTAGGAATTTCATTCCTAGTGAATTTGTAGTGTGATAATCTCCACATCAGCATCAAATGGGTCACCAAAGGACACGAGAAGAACTAAAAATCACTACTTACATCTAACCTCATCCTCTAATATTCTAAGGACAAGAGTGAAGGATAAGCTTGGTTTCTATGAATAGAGGAGGCATGTATGCCCTCCTTTCCCATCTCTCTAAAATCACCTTTTTCCTTACCCTAGTATGTACTTTCAATTACCATATTTCCTAAAAATTGAAAATTTTGAAATTTTGTTAGTCGACACATATTAGATTGACTAACTTAGCTTAATCCTATCTAGAAGGTTCTTAATGAAGGATAAAGTTTAGGTTTTAGGCAAATTTTGATCCAATTTTCATGGTAGTTATCTTCACTCGTTGATTAGATCTACTTGTGTTCAACCTATCTCTAAAAAAACTAAGGTGTCATGATTTATTTGGGCAATAAATTTGCACAACCAAATAAATGATCATGTTTTGCATCATTTCTACCTTAAGCTATTGCAGGACATTGATGAATACTATATCCTTTTAGAAAAATTTGCAAAACTAGAGAGGAACTTAGTCTAATACACTCATGAGTAATCACCCAAGCCCCAGAGTACAAGTTGGAAATGCATAAATCTCACACAAAGGAAAATTCTATCCATTCTAGTGTTGAAACCCTAAAAGGGATAAAAGAGGCTTAGAGGCCCATCAAACCCTAAAAATCCTATCATCACATAAGCCTGAAGAGAGAATAAGAGCCTAAGGGAGAATAAAACATGAGAATTGTGCCAAGTTATGAGTCAAGGGTGATGCCTAGCCGGTGTATTGATGTGCTCACAAATGTACATATGTGCGACTGGTAGTATAACCCAAAAAATCCTTAAATTATCCCCTTGTTCTTCAAAGGTATTCACAAAAAGCACCTACAGTTACATCATAGTTATGGTTGAGTGACCTAGAGGAGAATAGTTACACAACATCTTTGTCCCACCTTACACATCCTCTTAGTTACCCAAAAAAAAGTTGAGAGTCAAAGCAACATCTAGTGATATGGATGCCCAGTACATCTAAGAAGTGGGAGTTTGTATAGACATGGGAAATGGGGTTTAACAGATAAAAGTTTGAGAAACTCTGAATTCTTGAGAGGGGGCCCCAGATACACAACAAGCAAACTCGAAAGTCGGTTAAAAATCATAGTGTAGAAATGGCGCAGAGACATGATCACAACGCTAAAACTTAGTTGATAAAGATCTTTATTTGTCACCTCATACTTTTATTTTATTTATTATCTTGAGGACAAGCTAGACTCTAAGTTTTTTGGGGGGAGAGGGTTTGGTAGCATCCAATTTTATCAATGTCACATGCTTATTTTAACCTTCATTTCCTTTAATATTATAGGTTTATGTAAATATTCTCACATTTACTTTCATCTGTTGTCTATTTTACTTTTTCCAACAATAATTTTACATTTTTCCATAGGAAATTATCAACTTCAAAGGATGTGGAAACTTCATAAGTTGATGACACTGTCTCTTAACTGATGAAGCTCAACTAGATGTAGGAGGCACAAATCCTTTATCAGTTGCCATCTATTGATGACAAATCAACACTCATCAACTGATGAACTTTCAAGACCATCAACCAACGAGAATCCTTCCAACACTCTACCGATGGGTGCCAGAGTTGTGCAATGATGGAACCTCAGATCCTATCCACTGATGAAAATATTGTTTCTATGCATATTTTGTACCCTCAAATTCACTAGGGGTTTTAAGTCGCTAGAGTTTATGATGGAAAATAGATATGACAGTACCACCTGAAGAAGATGGATCTTATCATAGTATAGTTAAGGATTGAACCCAAACAACACTATTTTAAGAGTTGATTGATAGATTTAACTAAACTAGGAAGAGTATTTAACAAAAAAGAGAGTTGCTTGTTGATTATAGCTAAGGTGAAAAATAAAAGACTAAAGTAAAATATAAGAGTGTCAATAGATGGAAACACTATGGTGAGTGAGTTTTACCACCATTGCCTATGTTATTTCTATCACTACATCACAAACTAGAATGAATATGTAACTTTGAGGCCACATAAATTCCCCATTCAGCGTTAGGATTAAATCTGGATAGATATCACCCCAGGCTAGTTTTTTCATAACCTACCGATCATGTACCCATCGCCTTGAGAAATTTCTATCCCAAGTTATCATCAAGGGCCTAAAAAGAACTAATCCATATCCTAGATCTTGGGTTCAAAGTTCTCTACACCCAAAAGGATGATAAACATGTAAACATGTTGATCAAAAAAGCATTCAAAATTCAAAATGTGATAAGGTTCATACAGAGTCAGATGTAGTTAAGAATAAAAGCAAATGATGGGGCTACTCCCCATGCCCTTGCGTAATGAACTACTTGTTGCTCATAGTGAGATCAAAATAAACAACAAGGGGAAGTATGTTGATATCCATTGTCTCTACAGATAGAAAAGATGTAGTGGTAGAGTACGCCCGTGACTATCCTCTGGTGACCCTTCTTCTTACTCATCCCTCATTCTTAGAACCAATCTACGGATGAGGAAGTGATAGGTGAAATGATGGTAGCGGAAGCATCATCAATCTTCCTCTTTCTAGGCTAGGTTGTCAAGCCTAAAAGATGTGATGGCTATCAGTTGATTTGGTCATCAACTAATGGAAATAATAATTGAGGGTCCTTCTTTGGGGCGGAGTTTGGATTTTGGTAGTTTGTAGGCTAGAGAAGAGATGACTTGCAAGAGAGGTTGGTGGATTCTATTCATATATGTCTAGTTACGGTTTGGAACCCACTTTAGTGATGGTAGTGGCAACACAAAGATGAGGGGGAGTGTGAGCCTCTGGATTCCCATTGGTAGGGGCATGCAAGAACTTCATAGGTGGACAAGCACTAGAATTATATCGGCAAAGGAGGACTCTAGTCACATGACGAGTGCAGAATATATGTTGATTGAGTCCCACTGGATTCTTGTTGGTAGATGAGGCCAGACATCAGGACAGATTGTCGGGCTTCTGTCAATTGATAGAGTCTTATGACCCATACGCGTGCATTGCTAGACTAGGCATCGATGTATGTTTCATCAATGGGTTGTAGGTGCATGATCATAGGCCAGTCATCGTAGTTAAGCAACCAAATAACATAAGGGTTGTTGGTTTGTGGTTGTAGGACAAATGTTACACCCCAATCTCACAATTTCCTCAAATCATGAGATTAGGGCATAAGATAGGACTTATATGTAACACAAAGAACACCCTTAACTTTTTGCTTTTCTTTAAAACTCTTGTTTCCCCGCATTGAACCACATAAATCATTTTAACAAGGGAATCTAAACATTTCTTTTACTAATCAGACTATAATAGTAAAGATACATGTATAAACATTCATGGTGTCTCTCACACCTTATGCACATAAAACTTGCTAATTTGCATACATATCAAAAGAGGAACAATATTACACATCGTAATTACAACTCTCTCTCTTATCTCTTACTGAGGACCTAGAGTGACAAGGACCGACTGACTCAACTAATCTTGTACTTAACTCTTGTGGAAGATCTACACTGATGCTCTGACCATCTTCAAGTCCACGCGGTTAACCCTTAAATGTTTGAGTAGAGGGGTGAGCCTACTCGCTCAGTGAATGAGTACTTCAAAGAAACAGTCTAAGGCACTAATGTGATTATAGATATAACTTTGAGTAAACAATATGAAATTTAACAACAATAAATACTACACTGAGCAGTTCTAAAACAATATAATTGAAATAACAAAGAATGTAAATATTGCATCCAAAGAATAACTACTAGAAGACTATGCTCTAGTCTTCCTTAACTCTTTCATTTATAAGGAACTCTGTGAACCTATATGATCATATTTTAACTTATGCCCTAATCATATGCAGTGTACTCTGCATATAAAGATCCGTAGCGAACTACGATCCCACCGTACAAGACTTAGCGACACACCCGAGAAATGCTAAGTCTGACGCCAGCCCTATTCTGCCACAGGACCCCAGGCTCTCCGGCCTGACTCATAGGCTCTCCGGCCTCAATGCACTACTATGAGTGCTCTAGACTCCTCCTCTAACCTGAGTACACAGGCGGAGAGTCTCACGGGGTTACCTCCATGACTCCGAACGAATCTTGTTGCAATAACCCCTATTTTCTCCAGTGCCACCATGACTCCGCACGGATTATTGTTGAATACTGCCTCTCTGTCCTTGTGCCACCATGACTCCGCACGGTTAATGTTGCAACACGAGTTTCACCCCTAAGAAGCAGATCTCTCAAAGGGGTTCTACGGTGTTAGGGCACCTAAGTCTAACATTAATATTATAGATACATGTAAAACAGAAATCATAACTCATTTTACATTTCTCACAAGGCTCACACGGCCTGCCATATCATATCATATAAAACATCATAGCTCATGTATTCAACATATACCATGTCTCAATAACATCCCTCTCTAGGGCATGTCATATCTCATCACCTGCAATTTACGAGATATGTATTGAAATATAAGAAGCCCTGCAGTATGTAGATATCAACTCAGAGAGAACAAGCATATAAAGTTAAATGCACTAGAAGCATACAATTCAACAGTTAAGTATCACCACATCTCATATCGAGATCTTTCATGTCACCATAACATGATTCATTGAACACCCTATCCTTAGGGTTTCATTTGCCTTATTCATTCATCACATGACAACACCCTACTTTTAGGGTTTCATTCGCCTCATTCACCTTTTCATTTACCTCATTCACTTGTCACATGGCTCTCATAAGGATTTCATAGGATATAAGCATTCACTAAATAAAGATTGTTTTCAACAAATCATATACAATCGATATATGTATGAAACCATGGAAAGTGAACTAAATTTAGGTTTCCATGCTATTCACTGAGATATCATGCACCAAGGATAAAATTAAAATAAGGTAATCCATGAGGTACATCCTAACCACTTATAAGTTTACTAGTCCTTTTCAATAAGGTTGAAACTCTAGAGATATCTCAATTAGGTTAAACCCTAATTACATCATATGGTATAAATCTGAAAAGCATTCTTTCTAGGATGTGTTGTATACGTTTCTGATGTGAATCTACCATCAAGGAGTCATTCAAACAGAGAAGGAATCCATATCATATCAAATTGCAACAACTTAAATTAAACGGACATTTCAGGGTTTAGAATCACATACCAAGCAATTAGGGATTTGGATGCTATAATCAAATTTCGTGCATTATACTGTTTAAAGGAAGAACCCACTCACCCTAAGGTGTGAAAACACCTCAAAACTGTATCTCAACTCAGGGAATCTCGAACTCATATCAAATCCCTAGCAAATCTCCCAATTCTTCTTCCATTCAACTAGGAAACCTTGAAAATGAGGGATTATGAAGAAAGGGTGAGAAAAGAGGGAATTTCGACATCATCTTGGATCAAATCAGAGCATGGACGGAATATTGACATGAGAGAGAAGATTCACCATAAAATTCTATGCAAAGGATCCAAACTTACTTGATTTCACCATTCCTCGGACCGCAAAACCCTAGGTCAGCAATTCCTCCTCTTTCTCCACTCAAGCCCTAACTCTCCCTCTCTCTCTAGATTTTCGTTTCTCTGGGATGGATGATGAAGAATGAGAGCTGTGTGTGTGTGTGGTTGATCATATAAGTCAATTTGAGCTGCTTGGGTCAATTGCATATTGACCCAACACTCAACTTTAATTATATTGGCTGAATATTCAGTTATACAAAGTTACTGTAATTCGTTTATTTAAGAGATCAAACCTTCTCCAACAATTATGGGAATTTAGAATTTTTTTTATAATTGATCTATAAAGCTTCAGTTAAAATTTGAGATCATTTGGAGTTACCAATAAATAATTAAAAATAGAACAGTGCACTGCTATATTGCAGTCTGCAGCAGATTCGGTCGAGTTTGTCCTGCACAGAACTCGACCGACACCCTCACTGTAGAGATCAAAAGTCATCCAAAAATTATGCCAATTTAACAAAGTGTCTAAAATTGTGTTTTTAAGCACAGTTAAAATTTGATATCAATTTGATATATCAATAAAAAGATAAAATTCAATTACCACACTGCTGTATAAATATGGAAATATGATCGGTCGATTTTGAAACTCGACTGATAAACATGTCAAAACATTCTTCAAAAATTCTGATATTTTCCAATGTTGTTCACATTTTATATATCCAAATCTTATCCAAATTTTAAGTAAATCAGAGTTACACATAAAATACTAAAAATCATTTACTGAGACACTATACTTATCAAATTTTGTGTTCATGTATCATCAAAACCCTATTTTGGGCCGATTAGGGTTTATGCTTCTCAAACCCTAATTCTCAAGACAAAAGAACATTTAGACTTCTTATCATAGTTAAAACATCCTAATTGTGTTATCGTCATTAATTAGATTTCAAGAATGATTATTCCAATTAATCTTTGCAATTGTCTAGGTAAACCCTAGTTTACCAGTTAAGCTCAGATGGGGTCGTAACAACTCTTCCCCCCTTAGAATGTTTTGTCCTCGAAACATAAACCCACAAGAAAGATACATTCAAGGTTATTTTAAGCTTCTAAAGCCTTCCATGTCATTATATTCTTGTATTTCATACCTGAATGTAGTTTTCAACATTAGATCTTTTAATTCTTTACTAAATCACAACATATTTCAAATAGTTCTCAATGATATCAAGCAAATTTTTTATGCCACAGTCAAACATAGAATGCAAAGATAAACCACCACACTTTCGCTGTGCAACTCTGATACTCTGATACAACTATCTCAACTTATGCGGCTCAGAAAGTTCTATTGTTCTGTATCACCTTTAAGTGACAAAAGCGAGTTCACCATGCTGTTTTAAACTTTAATAAAGTGCTATTCAAATAGCAAAACAGTCTTGAATTAAAAGGCTAGATTCAACAATCAATTTCACAATACTACTCTTGGCATCCCCATTGGGTCATGGATGCATGAGGTGAAGCATTACCACCTCATTCCATACTATCCTGTTTCGATCCTGGGACCTGTGGGTTATGGGCCCACACACAATTCAAAGTGTAACCATCATATTATATCATTTTAGGGTTTCAACAACAATAATAAAGTAATCCACAATTGTATCAGTCATTCAAGCATTAATCATACTCAATTACCATCACTCAGTTATATTAGAGCTAGGTATAACAAGCTACACCTCATTAGGGTTACTTGTCCAGACAATCTGATTATCATCCCTTTCTATTAATATGAGTGAATAGGTATGACTACCTTGTTCTGGGTATCTCTCCATGTGTTCTGACATCATCCCAAACCGTATCACCATATCACAAATACACAATAGTAAGATGCATATCAGGTATGAATTACTACAACTATCATACGCCTTTAATTTAACATATAGCTTGCACACATACACTGAAATCATATGTAGAAACAACTTTCATACCTTAATATGCCTTCAACAAATCATACATGTAAAAACAAATTCACATATTATACAAAGCTAGTGTTTTCCCATATCTCTCTGCTCATTCATTACTTCTTTACTTTTTGCTACCTATCCTTTTCATATGATTATATACAATAAACATCATTAACATTAAAACATTCAAGTTAAGAATAGATTATTCATCATTCTTGATATCACACAAGAATTTTATTTCTTATCACACTTCATCATAAAGTATGTCACTATTACATTCACTAGATGACCCCACCAAGGTAGTTATGCACCGTATATGATTCATTTTCTCTTATCATTTCATTCCCACCTTACTCTCATTAAGGAATATATGAAAGAGAAGATGATTTTAAGACTTGGAATACTTGTATTCAAACATTCCCTTAATACATTCTCGTATGTAGATTTACTTAGTTATCAACAGAGATATTTGATTAATTAGCACATGCTTGAATCTCACAACCTCTTTATTTTATAACTTCTCCATCATATTTCAAACCCTATCTTACGTTTCATAGTCCTCTTACCATATACTACTCTTTAACCCGTCATCTTTAATTCTAAATTTTTCTCTTATGACTATGTTGCACATATTTCCTCCTTTATCTTTATACTATTGCGAAGTTAACATTCTAAATTAATAGTCCTTCTATTAGTTTTTCCTCATGTTGAATACATTACATATTCTTCATTTTTAAATCAAGTGGATCATGCATGGGTCAAACATAGTTTCTCTTTCAATCAAGTTTTTCTCTCCTAAATACTGTCTACCTTTGTATGACTTATTCATTCGTTAAACTACACCTATGTTCTTTGCTTAGAAACTAGTTTGTTGTTCTAGTCTTATGAATTACATGTTCATACGATCCTCTTCACTTTTACTCTTTTGAAGACTCTTTACTTCTATGGACCTATTGAATGCTCAACCCTATTCTCTACTTAGCCTTTGCTTTAGAGTTCATAAAAGCATTATACTCTATTCTATGATTCATTCTTCATGATTGATTCTTGCTATCTTGAACCATACATACATTTCACATATCTTTTCTATATTTCATATGTATAGTTCATATAATATTAATCAATAAACTGATTATGAACTTCATATCATGTTCCTTTATTCCCAATTAAGGGTTTCTCATATGAGGCCCCAAAATTGAACCTCAGATATCAGTTTCAACTAATTCTTAGTTGTTCTGATCTTGCCCATATGTTTCAACATCTTACTGTATGTACATTCTCACTCTAATGTGGGTCTAATTATCCAGAGTCTATTCTTATTATATTATTAATAGGAGTCATTAGATCCCAGTAACGCATCCTTCCAGCCGGACCAGGCCAAACCTGAAGTCCTAAAGCCAAGAACTACAAAGGATTACTCAAATCCTATTCATCTCAGAGTGTGGAAGAAAACTTATCCACTAACAAAAGCTCATTCAAAGGTCAATTCTAGTCTACTTGTTACAAAGAATGAAATCAATAAATGCTACAAATGCATAGTGTGCAACAAATCTTAAAGACCCATATATATTTCAAACTACTGAACATTTCAATTCAAACATATAAGAGCATTTCTATACATTTCCAACAAAAACAACATTATGAAATGTAAGTTCTATCTCCTTTTACATTTATGCTCTTAATTCTTGTTTCTTTTATCGTTTTCTAACCCTAACATTTCTAGGGTTCCTCTCTAGCCCATTCTTCCACTGTATACCTGGCCAGGGTATACGTGAGAGAATAGACAGAGTAGCTTGTACTGGTTGATCCAAGTATTCAGATATCGGGCCAGGATATCCAAATACTCAAATCCCCAAAGCTAACATCAAACATCTCCTATCTGCCACACATAGGACTCTAACTTACTAACTTAATGGTCCTTGACAACTCACCCTAAGCTCTGATACCAAGCTGTTACACCCCGATCTCACAATTTCCTCAAATCATGAGATTAGGGCATAAGATAGGACTTATATGTAACACAAAGAACACCCTTAACTTTTTGCTTTTCTTTAAAACTCTTGTTTCCCCGCATTGAACCACATAAATCATTTTAACAAGGGAATCTAAACATTTCATTTACTAACCAGACTTTAATAGTAAAGATACATGTATAAACATTCATGATGTCTCTCACACCTTATGCACATAAAACTTGCTAATTTGCATACATATCAAAAGAGGAACAATATTACACATCGTAATTACAACTCTCTCTCTTATCTCTTACTGAGGACCTAGAGTGACAAGGACCGACTGACTCAACTAATCTTGTACTTAACTCTTGTGGAAGATCTACACTGATGCTCTGACCATCTTCAAGTCCACACAGTTAACCCTAAAATGTTTGAGTAAAGGGGTGAGCCTACTCGCTCAGTGAATGAGTACTTCAAAGAAACAGTCTAAGGCACTAATGTGATTACAGATATAACTTTGAGTAAACAATATGAAATTTAACAACAATAAATACTACACTGAGCAGTTCTAAAACAATAGAATTGAAATAACAAAGAATGTAAATATTGCATCCAAAGAATAACTACTAGAAGACTATGCTCTAGTCTTCCTTAACTCTTTCATTTATAAGGAACTCTGTGAACCTATATGATCATATTTTAACTTATGCCCTAATCATATGCAGTGTACTCTGCATATAAAGATCCGTAGCGAACTACGATCCCACCGTACAAGACTTAGCGACACACCCGGGAAATGCTAAGTCTGACGCCAGCCCTGTTCTGCCACAGGACCCCAGGCTCTCCGGCCTGACTCATAGGATCTCTGGCCTCAATGCACTACTCCGAGTGCTCTAGACTCCTCCTCTAACCTGAGTACACAGGCGGAGAGTCTCACGGGGTTACCTCCATGACTCCGCACGGATCTTGTTGCAATAACCCCTATTTTCTCCAGTGCCACCGTGACTCCGCACGGATTATTGTTGAATACTGCCTCTCTGTCCTCGTGCCACCATGACTCCACACGGTTAATGTTGCAACACGAGTTTCACCCCTAAGAAGCAGATCTCTCGAAGGGGTTCTACGGTGTTAGGGCACCTAAGTCTAACATTAATATTATAGATACATGTAAAACAGAAATCATAACTCATTTTACATTTCTCACAAGGCTCACACGGCCTGCCATATCATATCATATAAAACATCATAGCTCATGTATTCAACATATACCATGTCTCAATAACATCCCTCTCTAGGGCATGTCATATCTCATCACCTGCAATTTACGAGATATGTATTGAAATATAAGAAGCCTTGCAGTATGTAGATATCAACTCAGAGAGAACAAGCATATAAAGTTAAATGCACTAGAAGCATACAATTCAACAGTTAAGTATCACCACATCTCATATCGAGATCTTTCATGTCACCATAACATGATTCATTGAACACCCTATCCTTAGGGTTTCATTTGCCTTATTCATTCATCACATGCCAACACCCTACTTTTAGGGTTTCATTCGCCTCATTCACCTTTTCATTTACCTCATTCACTTGTCACATGGCTCTCATAAGGATTTCATAGGATATAAGCATTCACTAAATAAAGATTGTTTTCAACAAATCATATACAATCGATATATGTATGAAACCATGGAAAGTGAACTAAATTTAGGTTTCCATGCTATTCACTGAGATATCATGCACCAAGGATAAAATTCAAATAAGGTAATCCATGAGGTACATCCTAACCACTTATAAGTTTACTAGTCCTTTTCAATAAGGTTGAAACTCTAGAGATATCTCAATTAGGTTAAACCCTAATTACATCATATGGTATAAATCTGAAAAGCATTCTTTCTAGGATGTGTTGTATACGTTTCTGATGTGAATCTACCATCAAGGAGTCATTCAAACAGAGAAGGAATCCATATCATATCAAATTGCAACAACTTAAATTAAACGGACATTTCAGGGTTTAGAATCACATACCAAGCAATTAGGGATTTGGATGCTATAATCAAATTTCGTGCATTATACTGTTTAAAGGAAGAACCCACTCACCCTAAGGTGTGAAAACACCTCAAAACTGTAGCTCAACTCAGGGAATCTCAAACTCATATCAAATCCCTAGCAAATCTCCCAATTCTTCTTCCATTCAACTAGGAAACCTTGAAAATGAGGGATTATGAAGAAAGGGTGAGAAAAGAGGGAATTTCGACATCATCTTGGATCAAATCAGAGCATGGACGGAATCTTGCCATGAGAGAGAAGATTCACCATAAAAGTCTATGCAAAGGATCCAAACTTACTTGATTTCACCATTCCTCGGACCGCAAAACCCTAGGTCAGCAATTCCTCCTCTTTCTCCACTCAAGCCCTAACTCTCCCTCTCTCTCTAGATTTTCGTTTCTCTGGGATGGATGACGAAGAATGAGAGCTGTGTGTGTGTGTGGTCGATCATATAAGTCAATTTGAGCTGCTTGGGTCAATTGCATATTGACCCAACACTCAACGTTAATTATATTGGCTGAATATTCAGTTATACAAAGTTACTGTAATTCGTTTATTTCAGAGATCCAACCTTCTCCAAAATTATGGGAATTTAGAAAGTTGTTTATAATTGATGTATAAAGCTTCAGTTAAAATTTGAGATCATTTGGAGTTACCAATAAATAATTAAAAATAGAACAGTGCACTGCTATATTGCAGTCTGCAGCAGATTCGGTCGAGTTTGTCCTGCACAGAATTCGACCGACACCCTCACTGTAGAGATCAAAAGTCATCCAAAAATTATGCCAATTTAACAGAGTGTCTAAAACTGTGTTTTTCAAGCACATTTAAAATTTGAGATCAATTGGATATACCAATAAAAAGATAAAATTCAATTACCACACTGCTGTATAAATCTGGAAATATGATCGGTCGATTTTGAAACTTGACCGATAAACAGGTCAGAACATTCTTCAAAAATTATGATATTTTCCAATGTTGTTCACATTTTATATATCCAAATCACATCCAAATTTGAAGTAAATCAGAGTTACACATAAAATACTAAAAATCATTTACTGAGACACTATACTTATCAAATATTGTGTTCATGTATCATCAAAACCCTATTTTGGGCCGATTAGGGTTTATGCTTCTCAAACCCTAATTCTCAAGACAAAAGAACATTTAGACTTCTTATCATAGTTAAAATATCCTAATTGTGTTATCGTCATTAATTAGATTTCAAGAATGATTATTCCAATTAATCTTTGCAATTGTCTAGGTAAACCCTAGTTTACCAGTTAAGCTCAGATGGGGTCGTAACAACAAACATTAGTGTATTAACAAAAAATGATTAGAAGGGTCATTGGTGTGTGGGTGTAGGCTAATAATCAGAGGTCAATTGATAAAAGAGTAGAGGGTCATCATTTTCCTTTTAAGATCTCCCATCGGAAGGTTGGAATGACCAAGCATCAGTGGTCAACTGATCGAATTGTTGAGTGATGGGGTTCGATGATAATCCAATTTAGAAACAAACCCACCCACCCACCCCTAGGGGGGCTATTGGTGTGCGATCAAAGGCATGCTCCTATGGAGTTCAAACCGATGGAAATGTTAACCGATGAAGGGATGGGTAAATGAAAGGCTAGTCCATTTGTCAAACATTTCATGTGCCCTCTATTCAGTTAATGGGGCCACCATCTCCTACACTAGTGCACATAATGAAGCTCAAACCTGTCATGAAAATGGAGTGGATCAAAATCTTACAAATTAACATAAGTTTAAGAAAACCTAAATGTAGGCTAGTTTTAAAGTAAAATGAAGGAAATGAATGTAAAAATAAGTTAAATATGGAACTAAAACTAGGATGAGTATGCATTCATCAAATAACCCCTAAATTGAACGTTGCTCATCCTTGAGTAACACAAAATCAGAAATAATTTCCACATGAATGTTTTCAACCCATGTGATTGCCTCACCTTCACATCATGTTCATTTCCCTACCACCTGATATGTCCAAACTATCCAACATCCTAAGATCAAAGGACAAATCTATCCAATTCTTTGTTTCTAATTTTGGTTCCCAAAAAACATGTTCCTCATCAGTATCCATAGTACCAAGCATCTCCAAGACTATCATGAAATTCAGAGAATCTCACAGAACCACAAGTATGCATATTATCCAACACTATGGTGCATGGAAAGGGTATCAAAATGAGACATTCACTTTGTCCCATGGTATAAAATGGAAAAAAGGATGTGTGAAAGGGCGGTGAAAATATCTCCTCTATTCGAATTTAGATTCCATTTATTTGTGCAAATACATATATTGCAACATTTTTCTTATGCACAGAGGCATCTATTCTTCATTTTGTATGGTACGCCCCTCTATTACATAGAGAGGGGTATGGAATGGATGGGGTGATCCAACCCAAACTTAGGGTTTGGCACTTATATGGCTTAATATTGTTTTTAATGGATGGAAGGTAAGAAGATGGAAGACAAAGTGTAGAAGAGGGGTTCGATCAGCATGCGACTTGATTTACAATCATTGCATCATGTTGTCCTCATAGTCCCACTATGCACGAATCCTGTCCTGATAAGGGAAAAGGTGATGATTCCATGAATTTGTTCCACTAGTTTGTTGAAAGAATGACATGTTTGATCTCTCTCAGTTCCTCAAATACTTGTCAGCTTTACTAGGGAACATGATGTTTGGGTTCCTAGCCTGTATAGGATGATTGTAGCCATTGGCTTGTGTCAAAAATCGGTCATTATGAGGATTTTCTTCAAGTAAGGGGAGTCAAGTGATGATAACATGCATGTGAACAAGAATTGAAATCTAAGACAACTACATGATGGTTTTTTTAACTCTGAATAAGAAAATTGATAAGCTAAATTCAAGGCATGTATGCAATGATATGATCCTAAATTTAAAAAATAGAGATTTAAACAAAAAGGGTGAGGTTGGAGTGAAATACATACCACCCACTGTCCACACCAAACTTGAATATTTACTCATCCTCAAGCAAACACCAAATTTGACATGGAGGGGAAGAAATCTGTGAAGCTCATCTAGGTGATCATGGAAACTCAAAGAATGTCCAACTTAAGGGAATATAGGCATGAGCATGCATGTTAAATAGAAGAGCTCCATACTGCACCCAGTGTGTAACATACTAAGTTTTGGCCATCATAACTCAAGAAATCCTAATTCCATGACAAGGAGGTTAGTGTGCATAGATCTTTAGAAGTGGACAAATAAGGGGATCTATACCCTAATATACCTTTTTGTAACACTAGTGACATATGATGCATAAAATAGGAGTAATTGACATATTAACCCTAATTATGGGTACATGTGATCCTAACTATGCTATGGACCAAGAAGCCCTAACAAGATTATAGTTGTATATATGGAACCTAACCCTAGACTTAATACATGTTGATAAGGTGTATGCGATCAATATTGATCATGTTGACCGAAATCCTAAGTTAGAGTAGCCAAGCTTCCCTCTACAACCTCATAGAAATAAGTTTAGTTTCATTTAGTTCCCATTGCATACACCCCTGTATGGTGATGAACTATGTTAGAAATGATAATTGCAATAGTTATATATTTACTTCATCTTCTACATTTTTATATTTTATACATTATTTACTTGAATTTAGTCTACTAGCCAATTGTAGATAAACTAGTTGGATTTGAGGCATCCCAACACCCAAAGTACAGAATGCCAAGGATGGGTCATCCTTTTCTCCCTCTAGTGTCTCAAACTCCCCCAATGGAAAATGTTCAACCCCAAGAGTGCCATATACCTCGACACCAACATCAACTCCCACAAGTTTGAGTATTCCCTCAGATCATGAGCTTGATTATCTTCTAGGACTTGTTTCCTCAGTCCTAATGAGTAATGCTACTTCATAGCCTAATGAGTGTCCACTCACGAGTTTCTTGAAGTTGTGTCCTATGCACTTTTATAGTAAGAGTGAAAAGCACATAATGGAAACAATTATGACTAGATTCTAGCTATAAAATGAATTTCTAAAGGCATGGCTTACCCTGAGCATCAATAAGTTTTTTGCCATGTACATGTTTAGTGAGCCATCTCATTGTTGGTGAAATTTTCCTTATACATGCTTAGTGAGCCAGCTCATTGTTGGTGGAATAGTATGGATAAGACTCATGAGCTTGCTTCCATTATGTGGGAGTAGTTTATAACCCTATTCAAAGAGAAGTATATATATCCTCTACAACACTAAGAAATAAGGAATCTGAGTTCTACAACCTATGTTAAAACTCCATGACTGTGGTGGAGTATGTGTAGATGTTTATCCTTCTTGAGTGTTATACTAAAGGTTAGACTGAAGAAAGACAAGCTAGCATGCTTTTGAGCGGGTTGTGCTACAACATTTGACAAATGTTGGTTCCTTGGATACCACTGACCTTCTCACATATGGTGGATAAGGATCTAACTATAGAATATTACCTTGGTTATCAAGCTAAGAAAAATAATAAGACAAAGTTGTATGGTGAAGACTTGAAGAGACGTGTATGTTCTAGGTGTCAGAAGAAGCATCCCCCAATAGGTGTCCTCCCATTCTTGATGGCATGATCATATGCCACCATTGTGGAGAGCCTCGTCATATTAGGCCTCAATGCCATTGACATCATGAAGAGATACATAATGAGATCCATTTGGACATCTAAATGACCTTGGTGATGAAGATGTTCAAGATGATAATGATGAAGGTAACTCTTATGTTTCTAGTTAACCTAAATTTATAGTTATGTTTCTTTTACTCCATCATGCTTGGTTTCTTGATGGAAGATGGATGTTGATATAGATGATGTTACGTAAAGTTTACATAGACTCATCTATGTGCCATTATCGATTAATGGCTCATGAGCCTTGGACTTCTGACCATCAGTCTTTGAGGTCGATGGGTATTGTGATTGTCGATGTGGATGTCAGTCTGAATGGTCGATAGGTCATCAACCTCTAGGATCTATGAGGTTTTTGATTGTAGATCGATGAATGATGATGTTGGTCAATGGAGATAGGTCAATGGGTCATCGACCTTGGTCCTTGATGACTTGATTGTTGAGCTCCTAAATGTTGACCAGGTGGGTCGCTGGATTCATCAACCTTGATCATCTATGGGGCTATCAATCATTGAGGTCAACATGCAGTAGGTTGATAGATTTGATAGTTGTTGGCAATTGAAGGTCAATTTACAAGTTGATTGACAGGTCGATTTTGTCCTTGGACACAAAAATTCATCATCAATATGCCTTCTGAAAATGCTCAAAATCCCTTTAAGTTTGAGGCACTGCCTTGCACCCCGTGAGAGGCATCCTCCTCCCGACTCTCGCCCACTGAAGGGAAATGAGACCCCCTAGGAAAACTTTCTACAGAGCGATAGAATTAAAAATAAGAAAGGGAGTTAAGAAAAGTAGCAAGTTCTTACAAATGATCACAAAACCCTAATTAGATTGAAAAAAAGATATTCTAGTGAAAAATAGACTATATGAATGATAAATTAGACAAATAATGCAACAAAAAATGGGATGAATATGCATTCATCAAGGGTTTAACAACTAAATGACATAAGCATCTCATAGATGGTGGTTGTAGTTGTCTTGGAATATCTTCACCCTTTTATCTATAGTTGCTAAAATTAGTATCATAACAACATATCTAGGCAACAATTGTTTGATTTTTTAGTTTGTCGGGGGCTTCTACGCCAGAAACATGGCTTCCCAAAATCCCCATCCTTTGTTGAGTAACTCTTGCCATATGAGCTTGATTATACACTTCGCATACTGTTCAACATATTATTTTACTACATTGTTCCACTTTGTGTGATTTGTTGTTTTTTAATGTTGAACATGGAATCTGAGATGTTGTAGAAAATTTTGGTCTTGACCTTTGTGTCAATTGACAACAATGTCCAATGCCCATCGTGAAGAACAAGGAGGAAGATGACTCTAGTAATATGTGATTGAAGCTTCTCGATCAACCGTTCTTCTTCTCATGACCGCTTCTTCTGGATCATGTCGCCAAACAACTCATACATAGCCATGTGGACATCATCTAGCTTGTCACCTAAAATAAGATGGCTAGCAGTCATGATGTTAGCTTTCATGTGACCTCTGACTGTGAGGATTTCCTAGAGGTCTGGATTTAGGATCTTTGCATCTCATCATTCAAAAATAGTTTACAATCTCATCTTCTTTAGGTTTTTCAATGATGAGGGTCAAATCCTCTTCTGATAGTCCATAGCATGCATCACAAGTTTTTAAAGGTTGTTGTGACCATCTCTATAGACATTAAGTTTTTTATTGTAGATTATTCATGGGGGATTTCTTGATTTATCTTAGGCTTCCATTCAATCTCGGGCCCTACATTGGGAGAAGCTTCTATCTATTCTTGGACATGTGGAGAGGGAGGGTTTTGTGCTTGGGCTTGATCTTGTTGGATTTTTTTGATGGGTTCCTACAAGAGAGTCTTAAGCATTTCTCTCCAGGGATTCTTCTACAAGAGGGGAATGATGTATACATCCTCCTCAATGTTGTCTCCATGCACATATCATAGAAAAATCTCCTAGCATGGATGATGTCCATGACATATTTTCCCTACTATAAATGGAAGTTCTCATTCACAATGTATTGTGGTGGAATCCTTATATTTAATGCTTTGATCATTCTCAACATGATGAATATTTTATTTCTAGAGTCAGGTTTTTGTTGATGGACATTACTATTGAACCAGATACCAGTCCAATTTGGACAATACCATCTATCAACCCATTTGACGAGATGTTCCAATCTGATCGAGATCTTTTGTACATCCTGAATGTTGTATTCCTTGAAGATCATCTTATTGCATAGAATGCTTCTAACATTACAGTTGTGTGTCACAATCTTCCGTGCAAACAAGTCCATAACTGTCAACAACTAGTGGTCCTTGACCTTGTATGGTAGGGTTAGGAGCTTTATGCTTTTGGTGCTTTGTAGTGCAGTGACCAACTCATCGATAGAATGCGTGTTGGCCTCCTCTTCATATAGTTTGGAAGACAAACTCATTGTTGCAATGAAGACCGGTACCTCTTTGCCTCTTTACATATATTCTTCAGTGGTTGTGCCACATAGGACTTTAAAGAACTTTTCACTAATAGAGTCATTATGTCTAAATGTTTTGCATACTTTCTCCCTTGTTATTGTGCACCCATGGTTCTTATATAGGACATCATCCCTGAGTATTTGATTTTCAATAATGTTAGTAAATATGTGGATGTATCTTATGAGCATCCCAAAAGTAGATGTCATGTCCATGTCCTTCATCTTGCATGGTTGTGGTGGAGGCACCGCCTGGTTGGCATCGTGGGTGACTTTGGGCTCATAGAGGGTCAAATTTTTTAGCTTTATAGGGGTCTCTCTAAAAAATAATTTATGTTTATGTCCTTGTTGTCATGAGGGGACTTCTCATGGATTCCAGTGAATACATCTCCATGATGTACTCTGCCCTCATGGATTTGCACTACAAGATGATTGGATGTGAACTAACTGTAAATCTCTTCATAAGTGAGAGGGTGTGGAGAGGATTTGTAAGGAAAGAGATTTGCAAGCCCATCCATCACATCCTATACTGTTTCACCTATATTCCCTTCTTCTGGTATGGAGATGGGGTTAGGTATTATCTCATTTCCCCTATAGCTTCTTCTACATTAGTGGGGGTTGCTTCTCCATGGTCCTCGTGGATGACCTTCTCTCCTAAAGCTTTGTTGGGATCGTTATATCTAGTAGTGTGAAATACATTTATGGATTTCCTTGGGGACTCTATGGAGTCAATTTATTCTTCTTGCCCATCTGTAGGCTTGCCAATGTTACACACACAATTCCCCCCCTCATCGTGATCAGAGAGGACCACTATGGTGCAATTATTAGGTGGGGTTATTGATGGGTCAACACCTTGTATCGCCAATGCCATGTCCACATTGTAGTTGATGTATGAATCATGCTCTAGAGATGGAGAGTGTCTTTTCTCTTCATGCTGGATTTTTTTTGTCTTTCTACGTCAAATACTCGAGTACTGCAAAGGTCGAAGGTACATCCTTTCCTTTATCAAGCTCTACAGTTGCATAATTATTCTATAGTAGGATGTTTTCTCTTCATAGTTCGTTGCACTCCTTCCTCATCTTGGTAGTTTCCTTGGACATGATGTCAGCCATGGCCTCCATCATATGGCGTTGGTTGGCTGCCAAAATGTCCATATGTTGAGGTAGGCTCACTAGGGGTTGGATGTGAGTAGCAACCTCCTTTACATACATAATTCATAGTTTTACATCTAAGATAAATTCCCAATATTAGTTACTAATGTAAAAAGGATCTCATCCATGTTGTTATCCTACCCAATTTCTATGAATTGTTGCATTAGGATTTCACCCAGTTATTTTACAGATGTGAAAATAGGATGGCTCGAACTATCCAATTGCTTGGGTGTCTCTCTTAGAGGTGATTACAAATTGTCTCCTCTATTGTTATGGTGTAGGTCACCAGCTGATTATTTTTTGATGGAGTAGGTTCATCAATTGGAGGATCTTTCTTGACCTTCTCTCTCGCCCTTGTCATTGTATGCTCAGTTACAAACTTCTTTGGTACTAGTTCAAGTTGTGCTACTGTCTTAGGATTACCTTCATTATTAGTCTTTGGGGCAGCACTTGGTGTCCCCAATATTATGCCAAATGAGGGAACCGATGTCTTCTCCTTCTTAAGCTGTGTTTCTGTCAAGATGGTTGTTGGTTCTTTTGGAAAGGTGATGATTGGGGGAAGTCACTGCCTCCTATGCTTCCACCTTATTTTGAAGCTGAGATGTAGAGGGATTCTCCTCTCTATGTCATGTTGTTATTTTCTTTGGGATCCTTACTACAATATTGAGTCTCTTAGTGGGGGTTGCCTAATGATCCTCCTCTGCATGGGTGGTATCCACTGCATGAGGTTCACCGAGTTGAGGTAGAGGAAGTGGTACTGACATCATTTTTAAGATGTCATCGATCGATAAGATGAGTTTATCTGTAAAGAGTGGGTCCCGAAAGAGGATCCACTCAAATGATATAATATAAGAGCCACATAATAATAAAGCAGCGGAAACACAACTATTACAAAGTCACTTCATAATTCATTTGTACAATTGTTCCTCACCATAATAGGTGATTTTACAAAAACTTGAACTAAGTACAACTAAAGCTAGTAGCAGAGGGTAACCCGGCCATTCCAAGTTATCCTTAAGTCCAGGTCATGTTAGTGATCTTTTCGAGCTCTTATTTTCCAATGTACCTAAACCTAGGTGGAAGGGAACATCACCTAGAATATAGGAAACAATATAGAGGCCAGCAAAGGCTGAGTATGTATATATATAAAACACTTTGGGCATTATATAGGGTTAAAAGTGTAAAAAGAGATGTCCCCACAAGAAAAGGGGGCTATTTGAAATAAGGTAAGTTTTAAAAGGAATATAACAAAAGAAATGAAGCAAAAGAAATGAGGCATATTAAATTTTAGATTTCAAGCATGATAATAAAAGAGTGTCTTGCCATAAAAATCATCCACATGTTCATATTAAAACATCAAACATTTGCATGCATAACAATGTAGACTAAATATACCTAAAACAGGGCCATAACACCATAGGATCATGGCCTAAAAGAAATAAGGGTGGAAACGCACACCCCGGGCGGAATACACACGCCCTATATAAGTATGGTTGTACATAAGTACCACTATTCTAGATATTCTAGTCAAACATGTAGCATGCATAAATAGAGTGGCAAGACTAACATTTTAGTCAATTTCACATAAAATGGTAATCATAGAAGGAGAGGTCCAAAGACCCATTATAAATGAATATTCCAGCAATGACATGAATTTATATGAATCAAAAGTAGAAAGTATGAATGTCCAACAATTGGATTTTAAATAAAATTGATAGTTCAAGAGATGCCTCATTAAAGAAATGTAGGTTCAGTCAAATAATGCCCAAAATAAAATAGAGTATGTACATACCTTAATGTCAGATCTTAAAACTCAATAATGTTCTTTAGGCTCAGATTCATGACTTTCACAACCTAAACATAATAAGTGTGCGCTACATCAATAAATGGTCCCTTAAATCCTTAATAATAAAAAAAAGACCTATCAGTAGGTTTCGAATCAGGTCTCCAAACCTATCCCATTAAATCCATTGGATTTTTCTCATTTCGAAAACATATCTATTTGTATTTTTCTACTGAACCAATAATTAGTTATGATTTTTATAAGTTAAAATCAATTATTGATAAGAAGAAAAATACAATGTGAAGTGTCTATAATGCCCTTGAATATATTGTGAATATATGTGACATGATGTCACGCGGACTTTAGAGAATTAAACAGAATCAGGGTCTGGGTCAACAGGTTCAAACAAAATTGATGTTTCCTATAATGCCCTCATGGGCGTGACATGATTAATCTGGGCACCATGGGAGAGACCGGGCTTTCGCCCCAGGGATTCATCTCCCTGTATCTCGTGCCATTGGCCGCCTGGAGAAGCTCTGACCAGTAGTGAGCAGCTGAGGCTGGCTTCCTCATGGGCAGGGACTGTAACATCCCTGACCTGGGTTATGAGTTAACCCTAGGTGTTTTGCCTAAATATGTAATTAAATCTTTGTGATTAACTCTGAGCATGTAATTAAGTTTCTCAGAAACATATATTTCAGTAATTGCTCCTTTTTATTTAAAGATTGTAGCATTGTTTTGATATAAAGGGACCTATGTGCAATTTACCCAGTTGAAAGGGTTAGCTTGCAATTTGCACATGATGAGATGTTCCTCTGATGTTGAGACATCATGAGAATCTTTTTGGCAAAGTTTGAGGGATTTCCCAAGCTTGGGCACCAAGGTGCAGCTGTGGAAGCAATCCCGGTGCTTAAAACCCTAATTTGGGGTAAAATGCAATTTACCCAAATTAAGGGATGCAATTTGTAAAATATATCATCTAATGTATCTTTTAGATCTCTTGCCATCATTTAGAGAAGAAATGATGAGGAAGTCACCTCAATTGAATTATCAAGTTATGAAATATACCTTGTGATTGAATAATCAGGGTATATGTACAATATCCCTTTTATGTATGTACCTTAGTATTAGATTGATCTTCTTTGCCCTCTTTTTCTAGACCTTAAGAGAAGTTTTGTCCTTAGAATAAAGAGGAAGGGACGAACAAGTAATGAAGGAAGGACCTAGTTGGATTTATGGGAAACTTATGGGCCTTTCATGAAACCTCACCCATGTATATATACACTTTACCTCTCAAGCAAAGGAACCTTTCCTTCGTGCATATCACTGTTTCCCCTTGCTTGGCCGACTAAGGACTGTCTTGGAGCTCAAAGAGGAACGACCAAGGGTGCAAGGTAGGTTTGAATCCCTCTTCTTGCCTAATTCCATGGTTAGAACTCGAATTCAAGGTCAATTTGGTGACTAACTCACGAAACCCTATCTTTCTAGCCATCTCTTTTCGTCTTTCCTTGGAGTTTTCACCTTGGCCAACCTGTGGGAACTCAAGGACGCCATTAGAGCTTGGAGCTCGAAAGCTTGGAGCTCAAGGATCAAGCTTTAGGCGGGTTTTATAACTCTAAACCCATGCTTTACTATGTACATCTCTTATATGCGGTTAGATGATAGCTCTTCATGTTTCCCTACTTTTCTTTACTATTTTGCAAGAAAATCCATGGGATATCCATACTGTTCTTGAGCTAGGAGATGAAGGCGTGATTTCCAAGAAAAAGCCACCGCTTTTCACTTTCTTAAACGGTCCCAACAGTTTGCTCTCTCAGTCTCAGGACCGCGAGGTGAGCAAACGGTCTCTTGACCGAGAGAGGGAAAACGGTCTTCACGACCGTTTGGACCCGTTGACCGAGCGTGGAACGTATAAGAAATCTGTTCCTAATTATATAGGCTAATCACCCTCAAAATTTGAGAGGCTAACTCCAAAGGAATCGAGAGATATGACCTTTTTAAGTAACAACTTTAATTGCATTTATTCCTGATTTTCAAACGGTCTGAAATTGCCTTTTTGGGCAAACGGTCTCAAGACCGTGTAAGGTCGTTGACCAAGCGTTGACCATATGAAATTACTGTTCAAAATTATGTTAATTAACAACTCACCAAGTTTAATGGTCTAATTCCAAACGAGCTAAGAGTTGAAGGGTGATTACTAGGGCTAACCCTAGATGAAATCAGTACTGAAATTATGGTGACCTAATTAGGGTTTTTAGGGTTGATTGACCTAAACGGTCTCAAGACCGTTTGGGGGTCATCCAAACGGTCTCAAGACCGCGAGGGCAATCAAACATGACCATTTGGAGGTCTGGGGTCAAGAATAGTTGACCAATTGAAGGTACATTTATACCAAATTATATTGCAATTAAATATTGATATGATCATCAACTCAATAGGTCAGACCTTGATGAATTTGCACTAGAATCCAAAATTGGATGGGAAAACGGTCTCAAGACCGTTTGGAACTCATCCAAATGGTCTCAAGACCGAGATGAAAATCACCCAAGACCGTTTGAAGGTCTAGGGTTAAGCTAGTTTGACCAATTAAGGACCCAATTTCAATAAGTTATCAAATTGATTAAAATACTGATTTTGTGACTCAATCATGGTTCAACCCCTATCAAATCACATTAGAGCTTGATGAAATCTTGGGCAAACGGTCTCAAGACCATGTGGGGTCCACCCACATGATCGCAAGACCGTTTGGGCCAAGTTTGGGCCCAATTGGAGCTCAATTGAAGGGTTCAACCTTGTGTTGATGCACATTGTTGAGTGTTGATGGGTGAACATTGATAGACTCTAATTGAATCGATTTCAACCCTAATTGGTCAACAATTGAGGGTCAATTGAATGACCAATTGGTTAAGCATAATCTTAGTTGACCCAATCCATAAGTGGTCAACATGGCTCTGACCTTTTGAGGGCTTCAACATGAGTTGACATTATCGGTTGTACCATTGAACTTTGTTGATTGTCCAAGCGGTTGAGACCATGTGAGCTCGCGGTCTCAAGGTCGTGAGGAGGCTCACGGTCTCAAGGTCGTGAGGAGGCTCGTGGTCTTGAGGTTGTGAGAGGGCTCACAGTCTCAAGACCGTGAGGGGCCTCGCGGTCCTGAGGTCAAAGGTGGGCAAACGGTCCACACCATACTCGCGGTCTTGAAATCAAATGAAGGCTCGCGGTCTTGAAGAAGGTTGAGAGGGCTCGCGGCCTTGGAAGAGGTTGAGGGCTCGCGGTCCTAAGGTCAAAGGTGGCTAAACGGTCAACTCACCCTCGCGGTCCTGAAAGTCACATTGGTTAAAAGGTCAACTCAACCAATGGGTCTCAAATCGATTAAGGGTTGATGGTTGAGATCGATCAAGATAATTCAAGGTTGACTTCATTCAATCAATTGATAATATAAATAGTTCAATGATGCCCTAATCTAAAACCTAATGATAACCTAGGATATTAAGGGGTTAATTGACTAAGGTTTTGACCATGATGGTGATCAATAGGATGAATTACCAAAATACCCTTGAAGGGTCAATTGAGTTGTATCTTGCTCAATTCAAACACTAATTACATGAGAATGATGTTTTTAGCCATAATGACTCCATCCAACTTGATCTAGTCTAATGTTATCATCAACCACTAGTATGATGAAAGAGAAACTACTTTAGAGAGAGAAAGTACTCTAAAGAGAGAAAGTACCCTAGAGAGAGAAAGTAACTCTAATTACATGAGAATGATGTTTTTAGCCATGATGACTCTATCCAACTTGATCTAGTCTAATGTTATCATCAACCACTAGTATGATGAAAGAGAAAGTACTTTAGAGAGAGAAAGTACTCGAAAGAGAGAAAGTACCCTAGAGAGAGAAAGTAACTCTAATTACATGAGAATGATGTTTTTAGCCATGATGACTCTATCCAACTTGATCTAGTCTAATGTTATCATCAACCACTAGTATGAAGAAAGAGAGAGTATTCTAGAGAGAGAAAGTACTATAGAGAGAGAAAGTACCCTAGAGAGAGAAAGAAACCCTAATTGGATGGAAACTTAAGTGAAGCATCTTCAGTGCACATGAATGTGCATAATTAGGGTATGATTCACCTATGTGAAGTCATAGAAACCCTAATTATGATAAATGATGAACCTTTAACTAAATTGAGAGCATTAATGATGATGTTACTCATACATGATGATGTTATGAGTTCAATTCACCATAATGTGAATAGTAAACCCTAATTCAAGGGTAATGGCATGCAAATAAGTATTAAACTCCAATTGATGGGAATCAGAGGATTTAACTCTTATGACAAGAGTGGGAAGTATATTCCTTATTTTGTATTACCTTTATCAGTTGAATTAACCATGCAGGTTCTGATATGAAGGTGATCATATCCAGGTATGGATGTTGATATTATATTCATTGAAGGCATGCTGTTAGCCTTATGAATAAGAAAAGTAACTTGATGCCTTGTCAATGGCATCCTATGTTGATAATGGGCTGTGAGAGCCATGAATACCATCAAAGTCATGCTTTGGAGATGACTTGTGATGAGTATGATGAGAAATTATAATTGATATGAGTTAGGCCTGTTACATTTAGTATTCTCTTGTTTTAGCTGTTATGCTACTGATTATTGTTTGAAGAACAATGTATGTTGTTAAAGAATACTGAATGTACCTAACTAATCAAGTATAATGTAGAGCCCTGATCATAGATCCATCATTGTCAGAGATCAAGTGATGGTGAAACAGGTTTTCCTCAGGGAACTCCTGGAGCACATACTTTTGAGTATGTGGGGTATATGGATGTGTAGAACCTTACATCCTAGTGTAGGAAAGTGATGTAGATGCGTAATCCGTCCATCCTTCACTATAATTCCATACTGTATCAGTGGTAGGTAAACATGAAACCTCCTGATGACGAAGAAAACACAGATATCCGTATCAGTGGAGATAAACATGAAATCTCCTGATGACGAAGAGAGTACAGAACGCCGCTGTGACTCTAGAATAGCGAAGGACCAGTTTACCCTGGTGAGCTATAGTAGTAGAGACACGAGATGTCCTACAAGTGATCCTCTCACTGACTGAAGAAGGTGAAGGTCATGAGAATCCGGCTCTCTTAGTGACCTATGTATGATACTGATGTGACTTCTCAGTGATCAGTTGGAGTATGAGTGGTATGCCTCATCTCCACAGGGCATAATGTTGTTTGTAAAACATGATCAACCACGTAGTATACTTGTTAGAGATAACTCCAAGTTAGTTGATTGATGTTACACTGTTATAGTGCTTATACTTCTTCATATCTCATAAATGTTGAGATCTTGTTATAGTTGCAATTGTTATCTAATACTTTGAAGGATTTACTGCTTAAGATATTCTTTGATGGTATATTAAAGCTTCTGGCAGAGAGTTATAACTCTCGCTGGGACAATTATGTAAAATTGTCTCACCCCGTAGACTTCAACTTTTTAGGTGGACATCGGAGACGAAGGAACCAGCCTACAGGTGACCAGTCTCAGCAGCAACAGCACCAGGAGCAGCAGTAATCTCAGGTGGAGATTTAGTCTGCCATGTGGTGTAGTTAGAGTCAGTCCTATGTGTCCTCTGTACTCTCAGGTCTTGAAGTCTTGTGTTAGGTGATCTTGAGATTTTGTATCTTGATGTATATAATTACTCAAGAAGTAATTATCCTGAGATGTAAACAAGTTTATCTCACTTTATGAAATAAGTTTGTATGGATCCAAGCTCTTGTCTCGAAAAGTTTTAATTTCCCGTGATTTTTGTCTTCAGCTGATTTATCGAATCGCTTCCGCTAAGTTTTAATCGTGTTTATGTCATGGTTTGGAGATCAGAGCCCATAATTAGTGGTATCAGAGCTCTAGGTCAGTTGAGTCTACAGAGGCATAGGACTTAGGATGTCGAGTCTATCTATAGTACTCCTTCCTTATCTAATAGAATCTTTTGCTCCTCAGGAGAAGAAGATACCTAAGGATGTCAGAACATCATGATGAGTACGTGGCAGAGAGTAGTGCTAGTGCACCTCGAGACGGTGTAAGGGTTCCGAGGATAGAACAACCTGCACCTGAGTCGCCAAGAGAGCCACCCAGTTCGACCCAGCTGACATGAGTAACCCAACTGTACAGACAATGTTCGGGCAGTTCATGACTGCCATGACACATATAACCGATAGGATGCCCATTCCTGCACCTAGGGCACCTGTCCAGCATGAAGCACAAGGTATCGGTAAGATGTTCGAACGACTTCGTCGTGTCGGAGCTACCGAGTACTTCGGAACTGCCGACCCTGCAAATGCTGACTTATGGTTGACAGAGTTGGAGAAGGCTTTCAGAATTCTTATGATTCCGGAAGCTGAGAAGGTTAGACATGCTGTCTATCTTCTCAAAGGCAGTGCTGGTCACTGGTGGAACATGGAAGAACAGAAGAGACCTGGAGTAGAGTTCTCATGGGAAGAGTTTCGTCGGGAATTTATCAATAGATATTTTCCAAAGACCTTCCTAGATGAGAAGATCTCTCAGTTCGAGAAACTAAGGCAAGGTATGATGAACATTAGCGAGTATGAAGCTAAGTTCATGGAGTTGCTGCGGTTCTGTCCGCACATGGCTGCTACAGATGAGGAAAGAAACATAAGATTCGAGAAGGGTTTGAATTCTGATATGTCAACCCCTGTATCTACCTTAGAGAACCGAGAGAGATTCTCTACCTTCATTGAGTCAGTCTGAAGGATAGAGAGATCTGTGGTTGAGAAGAGACAAACCCATAAAAGATATCCACAGTTCCAGGGTTCTTCATCTAGGGATTTCAAGAAACCTAGATTCTCTGCACCTAACCCTCCACCACCCAGATCGATTTTTCAAACTCAATGGACACCAAGCAGAGGTAGAGGACGGAGTCAACCGCTTCAAGGGACGCACAGTTCTGCATCTGTGTCAGTTACTGGACCACCCATACCACAACAACAGGAGAGGAGTTGTTACAACTGTGGTAAGGTGGGACACTTGATGAAGGATTGCCGTTCTAGGCCTGCTAGTGTGACACAACAACCTCCGAGACAGAATCAACAGAGATCTCAGAGCAGACAACATCAAGGAGCAGCTCGAGGACGTGGACAAGCGTCTCAAGCTGGATCATCAGCACCACCTCAACACCAGGCGACTGCGAGGTTCTATGCTATGAACCCACCTGAGGCAGTGGTCAATCCACGGGTAGTGGCAGGTCAGATGAAACTTTTATATTCTGATATGTCTACATCCTGTGTTGTATCCGTTCTGATTGATCCGGGTGCCACACACTCTTTCATCACTCGTGAAGTGATTCATAACTGCAATGTGACTGTTAGTCATAGAGCAGATAGTTTGTTGTTAGAAACTCCGTTGAGTGGGTCTGCTGTTTTGCAGGAGGTATGTTCTCCCTGCACCCTCTTCTTTTCTGACCATTGCATTCAATTGGATCTTATACCACTTGATATGCAAGGATTTGATATAATCCTCAGGATGGATACCTTAGAAAGGTACAGAGTTGTGTTGGATTGTGAGTCCAAGTTGGCTGTGTTTGCTGATGAAAGCAACACATGGATCTTTCAAGGTGAAAGAAAGATTCTACCCACCTGTCTTGTATCAACTATGGTTGCTGATAAGCTGTTGAGGCAAGGATGTTATGCATTCTTAGCCCATGTGGTAGATGTTACCAAGGAAAGTTCTAATCCTGCTGAAGTTCCTGTAGTCAGGGAATTCGAAGATGTATTTCCTGAAGAACTTCCTGGTATACCACCACCTCGGGAGATTGATTTTGAAATCAATCTGATCCCAGATACGAAACCCATAGCTCAGACTCCGTATAGAATGGCGCCTTCCGAGATGGCAGAACTCAAGAAACAACTTCAAGAGTTACTTGAGAGAGGTTTTATCTGACCGAGTACTTCACCTTGGGGTGCTCCGATCTTGTTTGTTAAAAAGAAAGATGGGTCAATGCGGTTGTGCATCTACTACAGACAACTCAATAAAGTAACAATAAAGAATAAGTACCCTCTGCCGAGGATTGATGATCTCTTTGACCAGTTGCGCGGTGCAACAGTCTTTTCAAAAATAGACTTGAGGTATGGATATCATCAACTCCGTATTAAGGATAGTGACATATCCAAGTCCGCCTTTAGGACAAGATATGGTCACTATGAGTTCACGGTTATGTCGTTTGGACTAACCAATGCACCAGCTGCATTTATGGAACTCATGAATAGAGTTTTTCGACCTTTCCTTGATCGGTGTGTTGTCGTCTTCATAGATGACATTCTGATCTATAGTAAGGATGCTCAGCAACATGAACAACATCTTCGCCAAGCTTTGACCTTGCTAAGAGAACATAAGCTGTATGCTAAGTTTAGCAAGTGTGAGTTTTGGCTACCAGAGGTATCTTTTCTTGGTCATATGATATCTGCCTCGGGAATTCGTGTTGACCCTACGAAAGTAGAATCTGTTCTACAGTGGGAACAACCGAAGACACAGACGGAGATTCGAAGTTTCTTGGGGTTCGCTGGCTATTATCGAAGGTTCATTAAGAACTTTAGTTCTATAGCCTTACCTTTGACCAAGTTGACCCGGAAAGATGTTCCTTTTTCTTGGAGTGATAAGTGTCAACAGTCTTTCCAGTTGCTGAAGGAGAGATTGACAAGTGCACCTGTGCTAGTGCTACCTGAACAAGGAAAAGGATATGTAGTCTTCTGTGATGCTTCCAAGAATGGACTTGGATGTGTGTTGATGCAGGATAAACAAGTGATTTCTTTTGCTTCCCGACAGCTTAAGAAACACGAGGAGAATTATCCGACACACGATCTAGAGTTAGCTGTTGTGGTTCATGCCTTGAAAATATGGAGACACTATCTCTACGGAGAAACATTCCAGATTTTCACAGACTACAAAAACCTTAAGTATATCTTCTCTCAACATGAGGCAACGTCGCTGGATGGAGTTAATCAAGGACTATGACTGTACAATTGATTACCATCCAGGCAAGGCCAATGTTGTTGCAGATGCCTTGAGTAGGAAATCAACAACATCAACCATGAATAGAACACAACTAAACTCTTTAGTATGCTCTAGGAGAGATATGCTTATCTCTTTAAGGCAAGACAATGTACAGTTGAAGGTGTCGTTGTTAACCAGTTTGTTAGCTGAGATGCATATTAAACCTACCCTAAGAGAGCAGATTAAGGAAGCACAGCTAGGTGATGCTGCAGTTCAACAGATTAGATCTGAGTATGGAGATGAGAAACAAGATGGTTTTCATGACTCAGAGGATCTAGTAGATTATTATAATGTAAGGATGATAGTGCCGGATGTGGACAACTTGAGAAAGCTAGTCCTGGAAGAAGCCCATTCTTCCACGTATGCTATGCATCCAGGGAGCACCAAGATGTATCGGAATTTGAAAGATCTGTATTGGTGTCCCAGAATGAAGAAGGATGTTGCAGAGTTTGTTCTGAGGTGTCCTGTGTGTCAACAAGTTAAAGCTGAACACCAGAAGCCTACAGGGACAATGCAACCCTTACCCATACCACAGTGGAAGTGGGACCATGTGACCATGGACTTTGTTGTTGGCCTACCCAGGACAAGCAAAGGACATGATTCCATTTGGGTAATTGTTGATAGGTTGACTAAGACAGCACATTTCTTACCTGTCAAAACAACCTTTTCTGCTGAAAGGTTATCAGAATTGTATGTTCAAGAGATAGTGCGTTTGCACGGAGTTCCTGTCACAATAGTTTCTGACAGAGGTCCTCAGTTTACGAGTCGTTTTTGGGAACAGCTACACAGAGCCTTAGGCACCAAACTGAGGTTTAGTACGACCTTTCATCCGCAGACTGATGGACAGTCGGAAAGGACCATACAGACCTTAGAAGACCTGTTGAGAGCATGTGTTCTCCAGTTCACCGGAAGTTTGGATCTACACCTAATCTTGATAGAGTTTGCCTATAACAATAGCTATCATCATAGTATTGATATGGCACCTTATGAAGCCTTGTATGGTAGACGTTGTAGATCACCTTTGTGTTGGTTTGAGACTGGTGAACATCAGTTGTTAGGTCCTGACCTTGTGCAGCAGACCACTGAAAAGATTAAAGTAATACAACAAAAGATTAAGACTGCTCAGGATAGGCAGAAATCTTATGATGACAAACGTCGTAGACCCTTAGAGTTCCAGATTGGAGACAGAGTGTATCTCAAGGTCTCACCTTGGAAAGGAGTCCTCCGTTTTGGAAGGAAAGGGAAGTTATCTCCTAGATTTATGGGGCCTTATCCAATCATTGAACGGATTGGAAAGGTAGCATATAGACTAGAGCTGCCCCCAGAGTTATAGAGGTTACACCCTGTGTTCCACATTTCTATGTTGAAGAAATGTCACCCAGACACCGAGTTAGTTCTACAACCCATGGAAGTAGAATTGCATGATGATATGTCCTATGAGGAGGGACCAGTGTCAATCCTTGATAAAAGAATTAAAAAGTTAAAGAAGAAAGATATAAGTCTTGTGAAAGTCCTCTGGAATCACCGTGGCGTTGAAGAAGCCACTTGGGAACTAGAGGATGAGATGAGAAGGAAGTATCCTGCCCTTTTCTCTTGATATGTCTTATCGATTTTGGGGACGAAATCCTTGTAAGGGGTGGATAAATTGTAACATCCCTGACCTGGGTTATGAGTTAACCCTAGGTGTTTTGACTAAATATGTAATTAAATCTTTGTGATTAACTCTGAGCATGTAATTAAGTTTCTCAGAAACATATATTTTAGTAATTGCTCCTTTTTATTTAAAGATTGTAGCATTGTTTTGATATACAGGGACCTATGTGCAATTTACCCAGTTGAAAGGGTTAGCTTGCAATTTGCACATGATGAGATGTTCCTCTGATGTTGAGACATCATGAGAATCTTTTTGGAAAAGTTTGAGGGATTTCCCAAGCTTGGGCACCAAGGTGCAGCTGTGGAAGCAATCCCGGTGCTTGAAACCCTAATTTGGGGTAAAATGCAATTTACCCAAATTAAGGGATGCAATTTGTAAAATATATCATCTAATGTATCTTTTAGATCTCTTGCCATCATTTAGAGAAGAAATGATGAGGAAGTCACCTCAATTGAATTATCAAGTTATGAAATATACCTTGTGATTGAATAATCAGGGTATATGTACAATATCCCTTTTATGTATGTACCTTAGTATTAGATTGATCTTCTTTGCCCTCTTTTTCTAGACCTTAAGAGAAGTTTTGTCCTTAGAATAAAGAGGAAGGGACGAGAAAGTAATGAAGGAAGGACCTAGTTGGATTTATGGGAAACTTATGGGCCTTTAATGAAACCTCACCCATGTATATATACACTTTACCTCTCAAGCAAAGGAACCTTTCCTTCGTGCATATCACTGTTTCCCCTTTCTTGGCCGACTAAGGACTGTCTTGGAGCTCAAAGAGGAAGACCAAGGGTGCAAGGTAGGTTTGAATCCCTCTTCTTGCCTAATTCCATGGTTAGAACTCGAATTCAAGGTCAATTTGGTGACTAACTCACGAAACCCTATCTTTCTAGCCATCTCTTTTTGTCTTTCCTTGGAGTTTTCACCTTGGACAACCTGTGGGAACTCAAGGACGCCATTAGAGCTTGGAGCTCGAAAGCTTGGAGCTCAAGGAGCAAGCTTTAGGCGGGTTTTATAACTCTAAACCCATGCTTTACTATGTACATCTCTTATATGCGGTTAGATGATAGCTCTTCATGTTTCCCTACTTTTCTTTACTATTTTGCAAGCAAATCCATGGGATATCCGTACTGTTCTTGAGCTAGGAGATGAAGGCATGATTTCCAAGAAAAATCCACCGCTTTTCACTTTCTTAAACGGTCCCAACAGTTTTCTCTCTCGGTCTCAGGACCGCGAGGTGAGCAAACGGTCTCTGGACCGCGAGAGGGCAAACGGTCTTCACGACCGTTTGTACCCGTTGACCGAGCGTGGACCGTATAAGAAATCTGTTCCTAATTATATAGGCTAATCACCCTCAACATTTGAGAGGCTAACTTCAAAGGAATCGGGAGATATGACCTTTTTAAGTAACAACTTTAATTGAATTTATTCCTGATTTTCAAACGGTCTGAAATTGCCTTTTTGGGCAAACGGTCTCAAGACCGTGTAAGGTCGTTGACCAAGCGTTTACCATATGAAATTACTGTTCAAAATTATGTTAATTAACAACTCACCAAGTTTAATGGTCTAATTCCAAACGAGCTAAGAGTTGAAGGGTGATTACTAGGGCTAACCCTAGATGAAATCAGTACTGAAATTATGGTGACCTAATTAGGGTTTTTAGGGTTGATTGACCTAAACGGTCTCAAGACCGTTTGGGGGTCATCCAAACGGTCTCAAGACCGCGAGGGCAATCAACCATGACCATTTGGAGGTCTGGGGTCAAGAATAGTTGACCAATTGAAGGTACATTTATACCAAATTATATTGCAATTAAATATTGATATGATCATCAACTCAATAGGTCAGACCTTGATGAATTTGCACTAGAATCCAAAATTGGATGGGCAAACGGTCTCAAGACCATTTGGAACTCATCCAAACGGTCTCAAGACCGAGATTACAATCACCCAAGACCGTTTGAAGGTCTAGGGTTAAGCTAATTTGACCAATTAAGGACCCAATTTCAATAAGTTATCAAATTGATTAAAATATTGATTTTGTGACTCAATCATGGTTCAACCCCTATCAAATCACATTAGATCTTGATGAAATCTTGGGAAAACGGTATCAAGACCATGTGGGGTCCACCCACATGATCTCAAGACCGTTTGGGCCAAGTTTGGGCCCAATTGGAGCTCAATGGAAGGGTTCAACCTTGTGTTGATGCACATTGTTGAGTGTTGATGGGTGAACATTGATAGACTCTAATTGAATCGATTTCAACCCTAATTGGTCAACAATTGAGGGTCAATTGAATGACCAATTGGTTAAGCATAATCTTAATTGACCCAATCCATAAGTGGTCAACATGGCTCTGACCTTTTGAGGGCTTCAACATGAGTTGACATTATCAGTTGTACCATTGAACTTTGTTGATGGTCCAAGCGGTTGAGACCATGTGAGCTCGCGGTCTCAAGGTCGTGAGGAGGCTCGCGGTCTCAAGGTCGTGAGGAGGCTCGCAGTCTCGAGGTCTTGAGAGGGCTCACGGTCTCAAGACCGTGAGGGGCCTCGCGGTGCTGAGGTCAAAGGTGGGCAAACGGTCCACACCATACTCGCGGTCTTGAAATCAAATGAAGGCTCGCGGTCTTGAAGAAGGTTGAGAGGGCTCGCGGTCTTGGAAGAGGTTGAGGGCTCGCGGTCCTAAGGTCAAAGGTGGCTAAACAGTCAACTCACCCTCGCGGTCCTGAAAGTCACATTGGTTAAAAGGTCAACTCAACCAATGGGTCTCAAATCGATTAAGGGTTGATGGTTGAGATCGATCAAGATAATTCAAGGTTGACTTCATTCAATCAATTGATAATATAAATAGTTCAATGATGCCCTAATCTAAAACCTAATGATAACCTAGGATATTAAGGGGTTAATTGACTAAGGTTTTGACCATGATGGTGATCAATAGGGTGAATTACCAAAATACCCTTGAAGGGTCAATTGAGTTGTATCTTGCTCAATTCAAACACTAATTACATGAGAATGATGTTTTTAGCCATAATGACTCCATCCAACTTGATCTAGTCTAATGTTATCATCAACCACTAGTATGATGAAAGAGAAAGTACTTTAGAGAGAGAAAGTACTCTAAAGAGAGAAAGTACCCTAGAGAGAGAAAGTAACTCTAATTACATGAGAATGATGTTTTTAGCCATGATGACTCTATCCAACTTGATCTAGTCTAATGTTATCATCAACCACTAGTATGATGAAAGAGAAAGTACTTTAGAGAGAGAAAGTACTCTAAAGAGAGAAAGTACCCTAGAGAGAGAAAGTAACTCTAATTACATGAGAATGATGTTTTTAGCCATGATGACTCTATCCAACTTGATCTAGTCTAATGTTATCATCAACCACTAGTATGAAGAAAGAGAGAGTATTCTAGAGAGAGAAAGTACTCTAGAGAGAGAAAGTACCCTAGAGAGAGAAAGTAACCCTAATTGGATGGAAACTTAAGTGAAGCATCTTCAGTGCACATGAATGTGCATAATTAGGGTATGATTCACCTATGTGAAGTCATAGAAACCCTAATTATGATAAATGATGAACCTTTAACTAAATTGAGAGCATTAATGATGATGTTACTCATACATGATGATGTTATGAGTTCAATTCACCATAATGTGAATAGTAAACCCTAATTCAAGGGTAATGGCATGCAAATAAGTATTAAACTCCAATTGATGGGAATAAGAGGATTTAACTCTTATGACAAGAGTGGGAAGTATATTCCTTATTTTGTATTACCTTTATCAGTTGAATTAACCATGCAGGTTCTGATATGAAGGTGATCATATCCAGGTATGGATGTTGATATTATATTCATTGAAGGCATGTTGTTAGCCTTATGAATAAGAAAAGTAACTTGATGCCTTGTCAATGGCATCCTATGTTGATAATGGGCTGTGAGAGCCATGAATACCATCAAAGTCATGCTTTGGAGATGACTTGTGATGAGTATGATGAGAAATTATAATTGATATGAGTTAGGCCTGTTACATTTAGTATTCTCTTATTTTAGCTGTTATGCTACTGATTATTGTTTGAAGAACAATGTATGTTGTTAAAGAATACTGAATGTACCTAACTAATCAAGTATAATGTAGAGCCCTGATCATAGATCCATCATTGTCAGAGATCAAGTGATGGTGAAACAGGTTTTCCTCAGGGAACTCCTGGAGCACATACTTTTGAGTATGTGGGGTATATGGATGTGTAGAACCTTACATCCTAGTGTAGGAAAGTGATGTAGATGCGTAATCCGTCCATCCTTCACTATAATTCCATACCGTATCAGTGGTAGGTAAACATGAAACCTCCTGATGACGAAGAAAACACAGATATCCGTATCAGTGGAGATAAACATGAAATCTCCTGATGACGAAGAGAGTACAGAACGCCGCTGTGACTCTAGAATAGCGAAGGACCAGTTTACCCTGGTGAGCTATAGTAGTAGAGACACGAGATGTCCTACAAGTGATCCTCTCACTGACTAAGGAAGGTGAAGGTCATGAGAATCCGGCTCTCTTAGTGACCTATGTATGATACTGATGTGACTTCTCAGTGATCAGTTGGAGTATGAGTGGTATGCCTCATCTCCACAGGGCATAATGTTGTTTGTAAAACATGATCAACCACGTAGTATACTTGTTAGAGATAACTCCAAGTTAGTTGATTGATGTTACACTGTTATAGTGCTTATACTTCTTCATATCTCATAAATGTTGAGATCTTGTTATAGTTGCAATTGTTATCTAATACTTTGAAGGATTTACTGCTTAAGATATTCTTTGATGGTATATTAAAGCTTCTGGCAGAGAGTTATAACTCTCGCTGGGACAATTATGTAAAATTGTCTCACCCCGTAGACTTCAACTTTTAGGTGGACATCGGAGACGAAGGAACCAGCCTACAGTTGACCAGTCTCAGCAGCAACAGCACCAGGAGCAGCAGTAATCTCAGGTGGAGATTTAGTCTGCCATGTGGTGTAGTTAGAGTCAGTCCTATGTGTCCTCTGTACTCTCAGGTCTTGAAGTCTTGTGTTAGGTGATCTTGAGATTTTGTATCTTGATGTATATAATTACTCAAGAAGTAATTATCCTGAGATGTAAACAAGTTTATCTCACTTTATGAAAGAAGTTTGTATGGATCCAAGCTCTTGTCTCGAAAAGTTTTAATTTCCCATGATTTTTGTCTTCAGCTGATTTATCGAATCGCTTCCGCTAAGTTTTAATCGTGTTTATGTCATGGTTTGGAGATCAGAGCCCACAATTAGTGGTATCAGAGCTCTAGGTCAGTTGAGTCTACAGAGGCATAGGACTTAGGATGTCGAGTCTATCTATAGTACTCCTTCCTTATCTAATAGAATCTTCTGCTCCTCAGGAGAAGAAGATACCTAAGGATGTCAGAACATCATGATGAGTACGTGGCAGAGAGTAGTGCTAGTGCACCTCGAGGCGGTGTAAGGGTTCCGAGGATAGAACAACCTGCACCTGAGTCGCCAAGAGAGCCACCCAGTTCGACCCAGCTGACATGAGTAACCCAACTGTACAGACAATGTTCGGGCAGTTCATGACTGCCATGACACATATAACCGATAGGATGCCCATTCCTGCACCTAGGGCACCTGTCCAGCATGAAGCACAAGGTATCGGTAAGATGTTCGAACGACTTCGTCGTGTCGGAGCTACCGAGTACTTCGGAACTGCCGACCCTGCAAATGCTGACTTATGGTTGACAGAGTTGGAGAAGGCTTTCAGAATTCTTATGATTCCGGAAGCTGAGAAGGTTAGACATGCTGTCTATCTTCTCAAAGGCAGTGCTGGTCACTGGTGGAACATGGAAGAACAGAAGAGACCTGGAGTAGAGTTCTCATGGGAAGAGTTTCGTCGGGAATTTATCAATAGATATTTTCCAAAGACCTTCCTAGATGAGAAGATCTCTCAGTTCGAGAAACTAAGGCAAGGTATGATGAACATTAGCGAGTATGAAGCTAAGTTCATGGAGTTGCTGCGGTTCTGTCCGCACATGGCTGCTACAGATGAGGAAAGAATCATAAGATTCGAGAAGGGTTTGAATTCTGATATGTCAACCCCTGTATCTACCTTAGAGAACCGAGAGAGATTCTCTACCTTCATTGAGTCAGTCTGAAGGATAGAGAGATCTGTGGTTGAGAAGAGACAAACCCATAAAAGATATCCACAGTTCCATGGTTCTTCATCTAGGGATTTCAAGAAACCTAGATTCTCTGCACCTAACCCTCCACCACCCAGATCGAGTTTTCAAACTCAATGGACACCAAGCAGAGGTAGAGGACGGAGTCAACCGCTTCAAGGGACGCACAGTTCTGCATCTGTGTCAGTTACTGGACCACCCATACCACAACAACAGGAGAGGAGTTGTTACAACTGTGGTAAGGTGGGACACTTGATGAAGGATTGCCGTTCTAGGCCTGCTAGTGTGACACAACAACCTCCGAGACAGAATCAACAGAGATCTCAGAGCAGACAACATCAAGGAGCAGCTCGAGGACGTGGACAAGCGTCTCAAGATGGATCATCAGCACCACCTCAACACTAGGCGACTGCGAGGTTCTATGCTATGAACCCACCTGAGGCAGTGGTCAATCCACGGGTAGTGGCAGGTCAGATGAAACTTTTATATTCTGATATGTCTACATCCTGTGTTGTATCCGTTCTGATTGATCCGGGTGCCACACACTCTTTCATCACTCGTGAAGTGATTCATAACTGCAATGTGACTGTTAGTCATAGAGCAGATAGTTTGTTGTTAGAAACTCCGTTGAGTGGGTCTGCTGTTTTGCAGGAGGTATGTTCTCCCTGCACCCTCTTCTTTTCTGACCATTGCATTCAAGTGGATCTTATACCACTTGATATGCAAGGATTTGATATAATCCTCGGGATGGATACCTTAGAAAGGTACAGAGTTGTGTTGGATTGTGAGTCCAAGTTGGCTGTGTTTGCTGATGAGAGCAACACATGGATCTTTCAAGGTGAAAGAAAGATTCTGCCCACCTGTCTTGTATCAACTATGGTTGCTGATAAGCTGTTGAGGCAAGGATGTTATGCATTCTTAGCCCATGTGGTAGATGTTACCAAGGAAAGTTCTAATCCTGCTGAAGTTCCTGTAGTCAGGGAATTCGAAGATGTATTTCCTAAAGAACTTCCTGGTATACCACCACCTCGGGAGATTGATTTTGAAATCAATCTGATCCCAGATACGAAACCCATAGCTCAGACTCCGTATAGAATGGCGCCTTCCGAGATGGCAGAACTCAAGAAACAGCTTCAAGAGTTACTTGAGAGAGGTTTTATCCGACCGAGTACTTCACCTTGGGGTGATCCGATCTTGTTTGTTAAAAAGAAAGATGGGTCAATGCGGTTGTGCATCTACTACAGACAACTCAATAAAGTAACAATAAAGAATAAGTACCCTCTGCCGAGGATTGATGATCTCTTTGACCAGTTGCACGGTGCAACAGTCTTTTCAAAAATAGACTTGAGGTCTGGATATCATCAACTCCGTATTAAGGATAGTGACATATCCAAGTCCGCCTTTAGGACAAGATATGGTCACTATGAGTTCACGGTTATGTCGTTTGGACTAACCAATGCACCAGCTGCATTTATGGAACTCATGAATAGAGTTTTTTGACCTTTCCTTGATCGGTGTGTTGTCGTCTTCATAGATGACATTCTGATCTATAGTAAGGATGCTCAGCAACATGAACAACATCTTCACCAAGCTTTGACCTTGCTAAGAGAACATAAGCTGTATGCTAAGTTTAGCAAGTGTGAGTTTTGGCTACCAGAGGTATCTTTTCTTGGTCATATGATATCTGCCTCGGGAATTCGTGTTGACCCTACGAAAGTAGAATCTGTTCTACAGTGGGAACAACCGAAGACACAGACGGAGATTCGAAGTTTCTTGGGGTTCGCTGGCTATTATCGAAGGTTCATTAAGAACTTTAGTTCTATAGCCTTACCTTTGACCAAGTTGACCCGGAAAGATGTTCCTTTTTCTTGGAGTGATAAGTGTCAACAGTCTTTCCAGTTGCTGAAGGAGAGATTGACAAGTGCACCTGTGCTAGTGCTACCTGAACAAGGAAAAGGATATGTAGTCTTCTGTGATGCTTCCAAGAATGGACTTGGATGTGTGTTGATGCAGGATAAACAAGTGATTTCTTTTGCTTCCCGACAGCTTAAGAAACACGAGGAGAATTATCCGACACACGATCTAGAGTTAGCTGTTGTGGTTCATGCCTTGAAAATATGGAGACACTATCTCTACGGAGAAATATTCCAGATTTTCACAGACTACAAAAACCTTAAGTATATCTTCTCTCAACATGAGGCAACGTCGCTGGATGGAGTTAATCAAGGACTATGACTGTACAATTGATTACCATCCAGGCAAGGCCAATGTTGTTGCAGATGCCTTGAGTAGGAAATCAACAACATCAACCATGAATAGAACACAACTAAACTCTTTAGTATGCTCTAGGAGAGATATGCTTATCTCTTTAAGGCAAGACAATGTACAGTTGAAGGTGTCGTTGTTAACCGGTTTGTTAGCTGAGATGCATATTAAACCTACCCTAAGAGAGCAGATTAAGGAAGCACAGCTAGGTGATGCTGCAGTTCAACAGATTAGATCTGAGTATGGAGATGAGAAACAAGATGGTTTTCATGACTCAGAGGATCTAGTAGATTATTATAATGTAAGGATGATAGTGCCGGATGTGGACAACTTGAGAAAGCTAGTCCTGGAAGAAGCCCATTCTTCCACGTATGCTATGCATCCAGGGAGCACCAAGATGTATCGGAATTTGAAAGATCTGTATTGGTGTCCCGGAATGAAGAAGGATGTTGCAGAGTTTGTTCTGAGGTGTCCTGTGTGTCAACAAGTTAAAGCTGAACACCAGAAGCCTACAGGGACAATGCAACCCTTACCCATACCACAGTGGAAGTGGGACCATGTGACCATGGACTTTGTTGTTGGCCTACCCAGGACAAGCAAAGGACATGATTCCATTTGGGTAATTGTTGATAGGTTGACTAAGACAGCACATTTCTTACCTGTCAAAACAACCTTTTCTGCTGAAAGGTTATCAGAATTGTATGTTCAAGAGATAGTGCGTTTGCACGGAGTTCCTGTCACAATAGTTTCTGACAGAGGTCCTCAGTTTACGAGTCGTTTTTGGGAACAGCTACACAGAGCCTTAGGCACCAAACTGAGGTTTAGTACGACCTTTCATCCGCAGACTGATGGACAGTCGGAAAGGACCATACAGACCTTAGAAGACCTGTTGAGAGCATGTGTTCTCCAGTTCACCGGAAGTTTGGATCTACACCTAATCTTGATAGAGTTTGCCTATAACAATAGCTATCATCATAGTATTGATATGGCACCTTATGAATCCTTGTATGGTAGACGTTGTAGATCACCTTTGTGTTGGTTTGAGACTGGTGAACATCAGTTGTTAGGTCCTGACCTTGTGCAGCAGACCACTGAAAAGATTAAAGTAATACAACAAAAGATTAAGACTGCTCAGGATAGGCAGAAATCTTATGATGACAAACGTCGTAGACCCTTAGAGTTCCAGATTGGAGACAGAGTGTATCTCAAGGTCTCACCTTGGAAAGGAGTCCTCCGTTTTGGAAGGAAAGGGAAGTTATCTCCTAGATTTATGGGGCCTTATCCAATCATTGAACGGATTGGAAAGGTAGCATATAGACTAGAGCTGCCCCCAGAGTTACAGAGGTTACACCCTGTGTTCCACATTTCTATGTTGAAGAAATGTCACCCAGACACCGAGTTAGTTCTACAACCCATGGAAGTAGAATTGCATGATGATATGTCCTATGAGGAGGGACCAGTGTCAATCCTTGATAAAAGAATTAAAAAGTTAAAGAAGAAAGATATAAGTCTTGTGAAAGTCCTCTGGAATCACCGTGGCGTTGAAGAAGCCACTTGGGAACTAGAGGATGAGATGAGAAGGAAGTATCCTGCCCTTTTCTCTTGATATGTCTTATCGATTTTGGGGACGAAATCCTTGTAAGGGGTGGATAAATTGTAACATCCCTGACCTGGGTTATGAGTTAACCCTAGGTGTTTTGACTAAATATGTAATTAAATCTTTGTGATTAACTCTGAGCATGTAATTAAGTTTCTCAGAAACATATATTTTAGTAATTGCTCCTTTTTATTTAAAGATTGTAGCATTGTTTTGATATACAGGGACCTATGTGCAATTTACCCAGTTGAAAGGGTTAGCTTGCAATTTGCACATGATGAGATGTTCCTCTGATGTTGAGACATCATGAGAATCTTTTTGGAAAAGTTTGAGGGATTTCCCAAGCTTGGGCACCAAGGTGCAGCTGTGGAAGCAATCCCGGTGCTTGAAACCCTAATTTGGGGTAAAATGCAATTTACCCAAATTAAGGGATGCAATTTGTAAAATATATCATCTAATGTATCTTTTAGATCTCTTGCCATCATTTAGAGAAGAAATGATGAGGAAGTCACCTCAATTGAATTATCAAGTTATGAAATATACCTTGTGATTGAATAATCAGGGTATATGTACAATATCCCTTTTATGTATGTACCTTAGTATTAGATTGATCTTCTTTGCCCTCTTTTTCTAGACCTTAAGAGAAGTTTTGTCCTTAGAATAAAGAGGAAGGGACGAGAAAGTAATGAAGGAAGGACCTAGTTGGATTTATGGGAAACTTATGGGCCTTTAATGAAACCTCACCCATGTATATATACACTTTACCTCTCAAGCAAAGGAACCTTTCCTTCGTGCATATCACTGTTTCCCCTTGCTTGGCCGACTAAGGACTGTCTTGGAGCTCAAAGAGGAAGACCAAGGGTGCAAGGTAGGTTTGAATCCCTCTTCTTGCCTAATTCCATGGTTAGAACTCGAATTCAAGGTCAATTTGGTGACTAACTCACGAAACCCTATCTTTCTAGCCATATCTTTTCGTCTTTCCTTGGAGTTTTCACCTTGGACAACCTGTGGGAACTCAAGGACGCCATTAGAGCTTGGAGCTAGAAAGCTTGGAGCTCAAGGAGCAAGCTTTAGGCGGGTTTTATAACTCTAAACCCATGCTTTACTATGTACATCTCTTATATGCGGTTAGATGATAGCTCTTCATGTTTCCCTACTTTTCTTTACTATTTTGCAAGCAAATCCATGGGATATCCGTACTGTTCTTGAGCTAGGAGATGAAGGCATGATTTCCAAGAAAAATCCACCGCTTTTCACTTTCTTAAACGGTCCCAACAGTTTTCTCTCTCGG
Organism: Alisma plantago-aquatica; assembly: GCA_963693085.1. Lineage (NCBI taxonomy): Eukaryota > Viridiplantae > Streptophyta > Magnoliopsida > Alismatales > Alismataceae > Alisma > Alisma plantago-aquatica. The sequence goes on along the minus strand of OY856414.1, from coordinate 862,479,684 downwards.
TCTCAGGACCGCGAGGTGAGCAAACGGTCTCTGGACCACGAGAGGGCAAACGGTCTTCACGACCGTTTGTACCCGTTGACCGAGCGTGGACCGTATAAGAAATCTGTTCCTAATTATATAGGCTAATCACCCTCAACATTTGAGAGGCTAACTTCAAAGGAATCGGGAGATATGACCTTTTTAAGTAACAACTTTAATTGAATTTATTCCTGATTTTCAAACGGTCTGAAATTGCCTTTTTGGGCAAACGGTCTCAAGACCGTGTAAGGTCGTTGACCAAGCGTTTACCATATGAAATTACTGTTCAAAATTATGTTAATTAACAAATCACCAAGTTTAATGGTCTAATTCCAAACGAGCTAAGAGTTGAAGGGTGATTACTAGGGCTAACCCTAGATGAAATCAGTACTGAAATTATGGTGACCTAATTAGGGTTTTTAGGGTTGATTGACCTAAACGGTCTCAAGACCATTTGGGGGTCATCCAAACGGTCTCAAGACCGCGAGGGCAATCAACCATGACCATTTGGAGGTCTGGGGTCAAGAATAGTTGACCAATTGAAGGTACATTTATACCAAATTATATTGCAATTAAATATTGATATGATCATCAACTCAATAGGTCAGACCTTGATGAATTTGCACTAGAATCCAAAATTGGATGGGCAAACGGTCTCAAGACCATTTGGAACTCATCCAAACGGTCTCAAGACCGAGATTACAATCACCCAAGACCGTTTGAAGGTCTAGGGTTAAGCTAATTTGACCAATTAAGGACCCAATTTCAATAAGTTATCAAATTGATTAAAATATTGATTTTGTGACTCAATCATGGTTCAACCCCTATCAAATCACATTAGATCTTGATGAAATCTTGGGCAAACGGTCTCAAGACCATGTGGGGTCCACCCAAATGATCTCAAGACCGTTTGGGCCAAGTTTGGGCCCAATTGGAGCTCAATGGAAGGGTTCAACCTTGTGTTGATGCACATTGTTGAGTGTTGATGGGTGAACATTGATAGACTCTAATTGAATCGATTTCAACCCTAATTGGTCAACAATTGAGGGTCAATTGAATGACCAATTGGTTAAGCATAATCTTAATTGACCCAATCCATAAGTGGTCAACATGGCTCTGACCTTTTGAGGGCTTCAACATGAGTTGACATTATCAGTTGTACCATTGAACTTTGTTGATGGTCCAAGCGGTTGAGACCATGTGAGCTCGCGGTCTCAAGGTCGTGAGGAGGCTCGCGGTCTCAAGGTCGTGAGGAGGCTCGCAGTCTCGAGGTATTGAGAGGGCTCACGGTCTCAAGACCGTGAGGGGCCTCGCGGTGCTGAGGTCAAAGGTGGGCAAACGGTCCACACCATACTCGCGGTCTTGAAATCAAATGAAGGCTCGCGGTCTTGAAGAAGGTTGAGAGGGCTCGCGGTCCTAAGGTCAAAGGTGGCTAAACAGTCAACTCACCCTCGCGGTCCTGAAAGTCACATTGGTTAAAAGGTCAACTCAACCAATGGGTCTCAAATCGATTAAGGGTTGATGGTTGAGATCGATCAAGATAATTCAAGGTTGACTTCATTCAATCAATTGATAATATAAATAGTTCAATGATGCCCTAATCTAAAACCTAATGATAACCTAGGATATTAAGGGGTTAATTGACTAAGGTTTTGACCATGATGGTGATCAATAGGGTGAATTACCAAAATACCCTTGAAGGGTCAATTGAGTTGTATCTTGCTCAATTCAAACACTAATTACATGAGAATGATGTTTTTAGCCATAATGACTCCATCCAACTTGATCTAGTCTAATGTTATCATCAACCACTAGTATGATGAAAGAGAAAGTACTTTAGAGAGAGAAAGTACTCTAAAGAGAGAAAGTACCCTAGAGAGAGAAAGTAACTCTAATTACATGAGAATGATGTTTTTAGCCATGATGACTCTATCCAACTTGATCTAGTCTAATGTTATCATCAACCACTAGTATGATGAAAGAGAAAGAACTTTAGAGAGAGAAAGTACTCTAAAGAGAGAAAGTACCCTAGAGAGAGAAAGTAACTCTAATTACATGAGAATGATGTTTTTAGCCATGATGACTCTATCCAACTTGATCTAGTCTAATGTTATCATCAACCACTAGTATGAAGAAAGAGAGAGTATTCTAGAGAGAGAAAGTACTCTAGAGAGAGAAAGTACCCTAGAGAGAGAAAGTAACCCTAATTGGATGGAAACTTAAGTGAAGCATCTTCAGTGCACATGAATGTGCATAATTAGGGTATGATTCACCTATGTGAAGTCATAGAAACCCTAATTATGATAAATGATGAACCTTTAACTAAATTGAGAGCATTAATGATGATGTTACTCATACATGATGATGTTATGAGTTCAATTCACCATAATGTGAATAGTAAACCCTAATTCAAGGGTAATGGCATGCAAATAAGTATTAAACTCCAATTGATGGGAATCAGAGGATTTAACTCTTATGACAAGAGTGGGAAGTATATTCCTTATTTTGTATTACCTTTATCAGTTGAATTAACCATGCAGGTTCTGATATGAAGGTGATCATATCCAGGTATGGATGTTGATATTATATTCATTGAAGGCATGTTGTTAGCCTTATGAATAAGAAAAGTAACTTGATGCCTTGTCAATGGCATCCTATGTTGATAATGGGCTGTGAGAGCCATGAATACCATCAAAGTCATGCTTTGGAGATGACTTGTGATGAGTATGATGAGAAATTATAATTGATATGAGTTAGGCCTGTTACATTTAGTATTCTCTTGTTTTAGCTGTTATGCTACTGATTATTGTTTGAAGAACAATGTATGTTGTTAAAGAATACTGAATGTACCTAACTAATCAAGTATAATGTAGAGCCCTGATCATAGATCCATCATTGTCAGAGATCAAGTGATGGTGAAACAGGTTTTCCTCAGGGAACTCCTGGAGCACATACTTTTGAGTATGTGGGGTATATGGATGTGTAGAACCTTACATCCTAGTGTAGGAAAGTGATGTAGATGCGTAATCCGTCCATCCTTCACTATAATTCCATACCGTATCAGTGGTAGGTAAACATGAAACCTCCTGATGACGAAGAAAACACAGATATCCGTATCAGTGGAGATAAACATGAAATCTCCTGATGACGAAGAGAGTACAGAACGCCGCTGTGACTCTAGAATAGCGAAGGACCAGTTTACCCTGGTGAGCTATAGTAGTAGAGACACGAGATGTCCTACAAGTGATCCTCTCACTGACTGAGGAAGGTGAAGGTCATGAGAATCCGGCTCTCTTAGTGACCTATGTATGATACTGATGTGACTTCTCAGTGATCAGTTGGAGTATGAGTGGTATGCCTCATCTCCACAGGGCATAATGTTGTTTGTAAAACATGATCAACCACGTAGTATACTTGTTAGAGATAACTCCAAGTTAGTTGATTGATGTTACACTGTTATAGTGCTTATACTTCTTCATATCTCATAAATGTTGAGATCTTGTTATAGTTGCAATTGTTATCTAATACTTTGAAGGCTTTACTGCTTAAGATATTCTTTGATGGTATATTAAATCTTCTGGCAGAGAGTTATAACTCTCGCTGGGACAATTATGTAAAATTGTCTCACCCCGTAGACTTCAACTTTTTAGGTGGACGTCGGAGACGAAGGAACCAACCTACAGGTGACCAGTCTCAGCAGCAGCAGCACCAGGAGCAGCAGTAATCTCAGGTGGAGATTTAGTCTGCCATGTGGTGTAGTTAGAGTCAGTCCTATGTGTCCTCTGTACTCTCAGGTCTTGAAGTCTTGTGTTAGGTGATCTTGAGATTTTGTATCTTGATGTATATAATTACTCAAGAAGTAATTATCCTGAGATGTAAACAAGTTTATCTCACTTTATGAAAGAAGTTTTTATGGATCCAAGCTCTTGTCTCAAAAAGTTTTAATTTCCCGTGATTTTTGTCTTCAGATGATTTATCGAATCGCTTCTGCTAAGTTTTAAACGTGTTTATGTCATGGTTTGGAGATCAGAGCCCACAGGGACCCTATCCACTGGCCCCGACTGGTCGAGCCAAAGATATCGAGCCTCAACACAAGCGCTGGGGTCATCGGAAGAACAGAGATACAAAGTAAAGGCTGATGATGAGGTGAAGGGACATACCCTGGTCAAGAAGGTGGCAACCAAGGAATCTAGAGACTGAAAATTGGCTTGAAAAGATTTGACAGAGGAATGAAAGCGAGAGGGACCTTCTACTGGGTCCACCAGATTGGTATGTCATCTTACTGGGTCAGAGGACAACTAGATGGGAAAGGCTGGGGAATAGTGTTGGCGACAGATAGCTATGAGAATACTATGTCAAAGGCTTAAAACAGCGATCCCATTACAACTTCCGATCAGAAACATTCACTGGATCTCCGACAAAACCTCACGATGGGCTTGGATGGGGTTTTTGGGGTAGGAACCTGCGGAGCCCTTCACAATAGGGAGCCAAGTACAGAGTATGCTGATGGCCCTCCGAGTAAACTAGGGGAAAATGCGATGAGATGAAATGATGAAAAGAAAGGGCAATGGCCCTAGATGGTTACCTCGTGATGAATTTCAACGTGGTGACTCCAGCTGCCAGAGCTTTAGGATTTTGCTTTGGGGAAGATGACCGCCGACCGAGCCCTCCACGCAACCACAAATGAAATTAGCCACTGGGATTGAAGGATGGGTTGTCGAGGTTAAGTTCTGGACCAAAAAGGAGGGAATGGTGGCTCCGCATTGAGGATTCGGTGAACTGAGGGAGAGCAGCGACGACTGCACACAACCTAAAAGAGGCATTTCGCCAATGCTTGACTCTGAGGCCAGCATTTGGGCTCATTGGAAAGAGCGCAGAAAGGGGAAGTCATTGACGAAGGAATCAATTATTTTGGTTTAAGATAGGGGGAGATATCGGCGATGGACTCCATCGCCATCCAAAGCCTAAGTTGTGCGCTATTATTGGGGGTTAGGGACGACCAGGTCCCAACCTGTCCCGCTTGCCCGAGCAGGAAAAACTGGAAATAAACCAGGCCTGGCACCTTGGTCTGGGTGTGACCAAATAAATCAATTAATCGACCAAACTTTAGGGTAAAAACATACATAATGTATTAGGGTCTAATTGGGGGTGCATTTGATGTCCAAATGACCCCAAATTTTGAGGGTTGACTAATTAAGCTATGAGGAACTCGATTATGGGCTAAGATTTGGGTTTTGAGGTTACCTTAGATATTATTTATCCATAGTTCATAAATCATTCACTGAATGTAATGATCATAGCCTAATGATCAATTATGGTGAAACCTTCCACATTCCTCACTCTAATATTCCATGGTTATTCTAGGATGTTAAATAATGGTTGAGGCTATAGTTTAATATTAGTATCCACCAATTCTCATCCTTCAAGTATTAGGGTTATCACATTCAAAGATTTTATGTTCATGTGATTCAAAAGAGTCAATTAGGGTGAATCAGATCCTAATATGGTGTGGCCTATGCTATTACAATGAAATATAGACATTGAAAGGTATCCAAGTAAAGAAAAGGGACAAGTGATTTTGGATATCCACCTAATCAATTAGGGGCCTATAAGAATGGGAAATTAGCCTATGTGTCTAGGATCGAGTATGTTACATTATCACAGTTGTAGGCGCTCATTTTAGTAGGGGTAGAAAATTGTTTAACTTTTTGAATCTATAAAACAACTTGTTCTTCTTTCTTGCTAGAACATTAGCTGAAGTCATGTATCTCACAACCAAAAATTTGTCTCCAATTGACTCTGTGAAATTGGTGAGGATCTTTGGATACCCAAGTCTATTTACTATGTATGTCACAAGACCTCCCATGAATTATTATTTGGGACCTTCAAGACCCTTTGTTGAATCTAGCTTGTCAATTAGAAGCCTTCCTATATTGACTGACTTTGGTCAATTCTTGTCATGTTTTAGATATTTTGTCTGGTGAAGACTATAGTGGTAATGATCTTGTAGATGACCCGTATAAGACTAGTGTGCAACCTAGTAAGATTTTTATTTCCCTGGGGTGTGGAATGCTTCTTGTGTCAGTCTTGTGAGCGGTGAAACCTCTTAGTTTTCTACTTGATTTTACCTTTTTGGCAAGTTTGACTTGTTCTTTGGTTTTTGTGAATATGGAGTTCAACATCTTCTCTCTTAGAATGAAATCCTTCTTCATCAACCTGACATCCACTTTGTATCCCTCACATTCTTTAGCTTCTTCTTTTGTAACTGACATACTCTTTAGAGATGACATCAATTCTAGGGTGAGTTCTTCATATGATCGTTGGTCATTGAAGCAGATCTTATACATATTGATGGTTTCTAGATTCTCCTCCATGCTGTCATATATTCCTAATTGAGTCAGGGTGTTGATGCAACCATATATTGCTTCCTTAAAGGTTTTTTTGATGAACATATCATCCCAACTCTTCTGGTATTCATTGTCCATGGGCACAAATAATTGTCTAGTTGTACTAGAGGTTCAAATGTTGGCTCCTATAGGGCATTGGATATATCCCCATATGGTTTTTCTTTAGCTTTTCTCCCGCTAGTTCCTTCCTACCCTCTTTTATGTCTTATCCCCCACCTTTGGATGTCCTGGGAATATATGTATTTCCTCCACCAGGTAAGGGATTGAATCTTCCTCATTCTGGGCTATGCATTTCCATAGTAGGGATGTATTCAGAGGTTCAATTTTAGCTGAATCCATTGAATTCAAAAACTCATGTGGAATTGGTGTCCCTAGATGCTTTTGAATTTTTCATCATATATTCTTCCTTCCCTATGGGGTTGGATCACCATGTACTTCTAGAATCTTGTATTTCCAACCTTAAAACTCTTCATTTTTTCTATCTCTTCCTTCTATGGCTTCCCCTTCAAGATAATTACTTCTTTCATTCTTTTGGCTAAATTTGGTGTTAGATGTGACTTGGGAAGATCTATGCTTCTTGTCATGTTAACTAAATGATATATGGATATGATTATATGTTGTGTAATAGGTTAGAGTAGAGTAAAGGTAACAATATTGTCCTTAACTATTAACTGATCAAATCCTATAGTAGTGTCTTCTATTAAGATAGTGTTAAAAATTGTCATAGTAAACATGATTACTCAAAACATAAAACATGGTCGATCACTAATTAACCACATAGTAGAAAAAAGGATAATTAAAACCAATTTATTTCACCAGCATACTCAATAACATTTACATAAAAACCCAACATCTTGCTTGTATTCATATATCATGACAAATATCTTTTACAATTATTCTGTGGTCTCAACCATTAATATACATACAAAAGGGCTTTATCCACATATACAAGCATCAAAATACTACCAAAAGATTGAGTCGATTGAAACATGGTACATAAACTTTCCCGCCCGGACTTGAGAGTACATGGATGACTCTAGGACATACTAAACATCTAAAAACCTTCTCTAAGGTCCATCACCACAACTCCTCCTCATTGTCATGGGTCTACTGTCACTGCTGCCAATCACCTAAAAAGATGTGGTGATCCATGAGGTGATACCCATGTCCCAACAAGAGATATAACTCGATAACACTTATTGATTACAGGTTAAACAATTAAATAGATAGGGCAGATTATATAACATGATAGAGATACCAAATATAAAGTTCTTGAGAACAATTATAATCAGAGTTGTATTTGTAACATTGTAAGGTTAGCCTTATTCTCAGGAGGATAAGAAACTATCATCATGAGTCTAACTAGTATCTTGAATATATCTAACAGTTATTAGCATGTCTAACATGATAAGCACATCTGCATCAAAAATAGAGCTAACAACATAAGCACAACTATCAACATAAACATGACTAGCAATTTAAGCATATATAACTACATAGGCATGGCTAGCAGTATAAGAATACATAACAACATGGGTTAACTAACAATATAGACATAACCAACAATATCAATATCTAACAACATAAGCCTGGATACTTCTCTTATTGCAACATACATCATCTATGTGTGAAAAGAGCAAACAAGGGTTATCATCCAATGTGGAGTGCTGTGTATAACCCTAACATATATACTACATGTCTGGATTGCATCTTTTATTGATCCATGAGGAGAGTGAGGTATATCACTCAGACTCTAATTGATAACCACTTGGTCACAAATAGTTTCGTACAAGATCTTGTTGGGAATATGGCTACATAATAGGCAGCAAAAAAATATATTATATACCATATTCCCCATAAATCAGTAGATTGCATCAATAACTATAAGATAGGAAGGATGGTTTCGAGGATATACCCGGTCCTATAGCAAGTCAAGTAACATATCCTTGTCGTTCTTCATGCACAATCATTGACTAGTTACTCTTAGATGGTGTCTCTATAGTTCCTGGTCTTCATCACCGACAACATAGTGGACAACTTTTGCAGCAACCCCTAGATCTCGCCACGGACTACAAGTTGACATTTCCCTCTGAGAAATAGCCAAAGGACTCTTGCCTTTATAGTAGTTCACACGGACCTCCTAGAACTCCTATCATCATGCTAGAATGGACATGAAGGAGTTTTCCCTCCCATTGGCATACTAGTCACCAACTTGCTCTCCCACAATAATGATCCTCAGTTGTTCTCTCCCATAGCTATCCCTCCCTAGTTAGGCAGGGCTTGCTTGGGATCTCTTGGTTACCACAACTAGAGAGGACAACAATTGTCAGGGCAACTGATTCTCAATTGTCTGTGTTGTGCTCTGGGAAGCTCCCAATACCCCTCTATTTATAGTAGAGGCCAGGGCTAGGGTTCCCAGTCTGCGTGGGAATGGAAGGGACCGGAAGATCTTGAATTTTTGCAACCTGCAACCATCCAAATGGACGTCTAGAAACCCATATGGCTATCTGGCATGTGAGACGATTGTTTTGTAGTTTCCCAATTGCATATGAATTTGGCAATTTTGAATCCAATTAATGTACATCATGATGTCAACACTAATTCCTTGTTGCAATAGAATTTCTACCGAATTGAGTGATATCAAACATGAGAGACAGGTGTCTCGGTCACCCAAATGGTCGTCTAGTGACTCGAGCTGAGCTCATCGGTTCAATAGAGTGAACCAGTTAGTTCACATCTCAGTTTGGGTAAAACTTAGCCAATTCAATTTTTGATTAGCCCAACACCCCAAATGACCATCTGAACACTTGAGTGGACTGTCTAGCACTCTAAACAGCCGTCTCACTCAGTGAGACAATCATTTGGTAGTGTAGCTAGCTGATCTATTGCGTGAATTGAATACCTAAACACTTTAGTAATCAATTCAATCATCATTCAAGATTAAACATATATTCTAGTTCGAGACCTATGTGTGTGAACCTATAGGTCCCATATCATGTTGGTAGTGATTGCACATAACTAACTTATGATATCACAATCAAAGAGTGGTGCCTAGTCACACATCCGTGCTACCCAAGAAAATGCAAAGTTGGGGAACGAATTCAACCTACAATCTGTGTATGGTGTTATAGTATTTGTATAATTCCTTTATCACTGATATCCAAATTGAACTCAAGGCATGGAGTAGTCACCCTCTTAAACATTCAATCTATTTCTTGAACCAAAGCAGACTATCTGAGATATATGTAAGCTCAATACCACATATTGACTCACATGTGCATGACCATGCATTTCTCAGTCTCACTAATCAAGAGGCCTTGGATATCATACTCCCTTAGGAGGGACAAATCCCATCTCTGTCACTCACAGTCAGTCACCATGTGTCACAGTCACCAAATCATCACTGTTATAACAATCCATGTTTCAAGACTGTGTCTGATGATGTCAAAGCACACCGAACTACATGTGATGAGTGCACTGATCTTAGGTCTAAGAACCACAAACACCACCATCACTATGAGAACTAACTATGACTACCATAGTAATGGTATCCATGTGTCGGTCTCATGGTGGGTCTGTCCGATACACTGTTCTCTAACATGTATATGTGTGATTGGTTTGGTATAGCCATATCATGACTAATGAGACTCTATCATCAACCAACTCACACTCTGATCTTATGTGTCATTGTTGTCTATCAACCTTCCACAATAACAACTGACCAGGGACATAATGAGAATATATATGTACTCTTAAGATACATATGGTCTCATTTCCCCAAGTCACATACTTGAAGACATACATCATTACATACTATTATTTTTCTAAAATTTATAATGTTACACCATTATATCATATCTGAATTAAATAGAATAAATTGGAAGCTTTCCTTTATTTATTAATCAAATAAATTATAATTTATGCTATTACAATCATTATATGATTGGCTCTATGGGAATACATACCAACAAACTCCCACTTGCACTTAGAGCCAATCACCCATGAATCTCATTCTGAGTCCCTAACAAAAGGACCCGGGTTTGAATCCCAGTTTTTGCCTTGATTTACCACCCTCTCGAGCATTCAGCCTCTGCCAAGGTGTGGGAGAGGGGGAGATAATCCCTCTCTTAATCCCATGAATCTCATTCTGAGTGACCTAACATGACCATCATGCTTCTGATGCAAAAGTTCCTTTGTTAAGGGGTCAAAAACATTGTTCTTAGTTGGTACTCCACAAATCTTTATATCTCCTCGCTACACAATCTCTCGTATGAGATGGAACCACCTTTGTATATGATTTGAGAGATGATGTGATTTGGGTTCATTATCTTGTGCACTAGATTCATTATTGTCACAATATAGCTCAATCATGTCACTGATGCTTGGAACGACCCCAAGTTCTGTAATGAACTTCTTGATCCATACAACCTCCTATGCTGCATTCGATGAAGAAATATACTCGACCTCTATTGTAGAATTGACAATTGTCTCTTACTTGGAACTCTTCCAGCTTACAACCCCATTATTTAGGTAAAACACGAATCCTGATTGTGATTTGTAATCATCTTGATCAGTCTAGAAGCTTGCATCAGTGTAACCCTTTACCACCAACTCTTCCTCTCTACCATAGACCAAGAACTAATCCTTAGTCCTTCTCAAGTACTTGAGAAAGTTCTTTATGACTATCCAATGTGCATCACATAGGTCTGACTGATATTTGCTCGTCATGCTCAAGGCATATGATACGCCTAGATGGGTACATAACATTACATACATGATTGATCCAATTGTTGAGGCATATGGAATCAAACTCATGCATTTCCTTTCTTCACAAGAACTGGAACATTAAGCTCTAGACATGGATACACCATGATGCATAGACATGTTTCCTCTCTTTTATTTCTCCATGTTGAATTGCTTCAACACTTTGTCAATGTGCGTGCTTTGACTTAGTCCAAGTAGCCTCTTGGATCTATCTCTATAGATCTTTATCCCCAAGATGTAGGATTCTTCTCCCAAGTCTTTTATAGAAAATATATTTCCCAGCCATGTCTTTACCTTTTATAAAGTAGAGATGTCATTCCCCATCAATAATTTGTCATCTACACTTAATATGAGGAAAGTCACTATGCTCCCACTAACCTTCTTGTATACACAAGGTTCATATTCATTTTGAATAAACCCAAACTCTTTGACTATCTTATCAAAGTGAAGATTCCATCTTCGAAATGCTTGCTTCAATCCATAGATTGACCTTTGTAGATTACCGACTTTATTTGCAAACTTTAGATTTATAAAACCCTCATGTTGTGTCATATACACTTCCTCAACAAGATTCCCATTAAGGAATGTGTTTTTAACATCCATCTGCCAAATCCCATAGTCATGATAAGCTGCAATGGAAAGCATGATCCTGATGGACTTAACCATGGCCAATGGAAAAAAGGTTTTGTCATAATCAACACCTTGAACTTGTCTGAAACCCTTTGCAACCATTTTGCCCTTATAGGTTTGAACTTTTCCATCCATGCCGGTCTTCTTCTTGAAAACCCACTTGCACACTATGCGTTTTACCCCTTCAGGTGGATCCACCAAAGTCCATACTTTGTTGGTATACATGGATTCCATCTCATATCTCATGGCCTCATGCCATTTTTCAGAATATGGTCGCTCAATAGCATCTTGATAGGTAATTGTCTCATCATCTATGACCAATTAACTGCCTTCCTAAGTCACAAGCTATCAAATCTTTTAGGCTTAAGGTGTGTCCCATTCGATCTATGAGGTCCCTGTGTTACTTGAGGAATTTGAGATTCCACAACACATTTTGATTATCTTTGTTCCTCTTATTCATCTATTAGTTCAATGTTCACTTGTTGGTCTTGAACCTCTAGAGTTCCACTTTCCTCCCATCGATTCCTTTGGAAATGAAATCCATCTCAATGAATACAACATCCCTGGCAACAAACACTTTGTTGTCAAATTGGGAATAAAAATAATATCTTCTTATTTCTTTAGGATATCCAACAAATAAACATTTATCAGATTTAGAACCAAGCTTATCAGAAAACATTCTTTTAACATAAGCTTCACATCCCCAAATCCTCATAAAAGACACTTTTGGACGTTTCCCATGCCATATCTCATATGGTGTCTTTTGAACTGATTTAGATGGTACTCAATTTCGTGTAAACATGACGATTTCTAGAGAATACCCCAGAATGTATTCAGAAGATCAACTAAACTCATCATTGGTCACACCATATCTAACAATGTGCGATTCCTTCTTTCTAACACACCATTATTCTGTGATGATCCAAGTGGAGTCTGCTGGGATACAATCCCCATGGGTTTTAAGAAGGTTCTCAAACTCTTGGTTTAAGTATTATCCACCTTGATTGGAATGAAGTGCTTTAATACTTTTACCAAGTAGGTTCTGTAATTCATTCATAAACTCCTTAAACTTTTCAATAGTTTCTATCTTATGTTTCATTAAATAAACATAGCCATACCTACAAAAGTCATCAATGAAGGTAATGAAGTACTGATACCCACCTCTAGCGGTTGTTCTAAAAAGTCCACACACATCAGTATGTATGAGTCCTAATAGATTACTAACCCTCTCATTGATACCAGTGGAAGGGGTCTTAGTCATCTTGCCAACAAATAAGATTCACATGTGTCCATTGTATCTAGATCAAAAGAGTCTAGATAACCATCCTTATCGAGCCTAGATATGCGATTCTCATTTATGTGCCCTAGAAGACAATGTCAAAGGTATGTTTTTTTTGAGTTGTTGAGTTTTAGTATTTTGGCATTAATGTTATAAAAACCCATCTTTATATCTGACAAATAAAGACCATAAGACATTGGGGCACTTCCATAAAAGGTCCCATCATTTGAAATAGAAATCGACCATTTTTAATATGGAATTTAAATGCATCCTTATCCATACAAGATACAAAAATTATGTTTCTTTTTTAGCATGTGCATAATAGTAGTTCTTTAACTATACTACAAGCCATGTGGGTAGAGATATACTATAGGTTCCCAACTGTGGTGGCCACAACGCTTGCGCCATTAGCAACTCATAGTTCCGCCTCACCTTTTTCCAAAGGCCTACTTCCTTTCAGATCTAGCATATAAGAACATATGTGAGATCCACATCTAGTATCTAGTACCCATGATGAAGTAGATAGGTTTATCTCATTAACATATATACCTGAAGTGGAGATACCATCCCCATCTTTTTCTTCCTGAATGCCTTCAAGTACAAAGGATAAGTTCCTCTTGTAATTTTCTTTCTCCTTATCTTGAGTGTTGAAGATTTAGATTTGGGCTTGACCTCAAAACTCTTTTTGGCCTTGCTTTGATCCTTAGACTCAGCTTTGCTAATCATCATCACATGCTTGTCCTTATTCAATTTTGCTTCAACATGAATCAACAAGGCAAGCAAGTCTAACATGTGGTCAACCACATTATTCACATGATGACATGAAATAAAGCGGCTATATGATTCTGGTATTGACTTCAGAATCATATCCATGGCCAACTTTTATCTCAAGGTGATTCCCAGTTCTTCAAGATGATACACATGTCCAATCATATTGAGCACATGTTCTTCTACTGAGGTTCCCTCTGTCATCTTAGACTCAAGTAGCACCTTCATGATATCGTCCCTTTCTTACTTTACAAGACCAAGTGTCACTTTCTTAAGATGTGTTACCATCTCAAGAACACTCATGTTCTCACACTACTCATGCAACTCATAGTTCATGCAGCTAAGTATAAGGTACTTTATCTCTAAGGCATCGTTGGCATGCTGCCAGTAAGCATCCACTTGTGCCCTAGGTGCACCAGGAGCAGGTATTTCTGGCACTAGTTTATCAAGGACGTAGAGCTTGCACTCTTCATTGAGAACCCTTCTTAAAGTCCAAAACCAGTCATGGAAATTTATCCCGTCAAGTTTGTACTTCTTAAGGAGTGATTGCAATATAGATTTGTTCATCATTTGATTTATAAGAGAATATTTGCATTTGTCAAATGTTTTATTTGTTTGGAAAAAATTGACGATATGAATGAGGTCTTTAAATATTATCGCTCCCACTATTTTATTTCAAATTGATAACCCTCATATATCAATTAAGAATATTGCATCTTACAATATTATAGTGGGCTAGATCCAAGATAATTCAACTGTGGCCCCGATCAACACCGCAAACCACAATTAATTACCAAGGTAGGCAACTTTTGTCAATTGCATCATATACAATTCTGGATAGATGATTTGCGCAACTCCTTTCCATACTCATCTGTATGCTTCTAGGCTTAGACACTATAAGAATCACCCATTTAAGCCTGACCCAACAACCAACACAATAGATATGCACCCTACGAAGGAATAACCTACATATCTACCAACACACTTCTACGAGATAGACGACGCACCATGCGAAGGTGTAACCTATGCTTGGTCGATCAAGCTTTTCATATGGGCTACTGTTGGAAAGCATATAAGACTTAATATAATTTTATTTTAGGGAGTTAGTATTGATAAGTACATATATACTTTATCCAATCACCACATATATAGTATGTATCATATACATGCTATATCCACAATGAAAACCCACAATAAATGAAAGTAATGGTTATGGCCAGCCTAATGTAATGCCCTGGATCCACAAGG
Organism: Alisma plantago-aquatica; assembly: GCA_963693085.1. Classification (NCBI taxonomy): domain Eukaryota; kingdom Viridiplantae; phylum Streptophyta; class Magnoliopsida; order Alismatales; family Alismataceae; genus Alisma; species Alisma plantago-aquatica. The sequence goes on along the minus strand of OY856414.1, from coordinate 862,464,570 downwards.
AATTACCACATCATATGTCTACATCACATGTAAAAAAATGTTCTATGCTTGCCGAACCAGGTTGATCGGTTCAATCCTTGAACCGATCGGCTCACCTCCTTGCTAGTTGTTTGGTTGTCAAACCTCTCATCTAGTTCTTCTATCCACCATCTGCTAACTTTTCCAGCTGATCGGTTGGGTCCACCAGCCGGTTGGTTCGAGTTGTCTACCTGGTTCTTCTTGGTCCTCCATCTTATAGGCTCATCTTTGGGACATCATATTCTTCATCATAACATGAAAGTAAACTATCCTACTTTTACATGATAATTGAGAAACCCCGAGTTACATTCGAGGGGAGCAGGGGTAGGAAAGAATCAACTTTACAATGGGAAGATATTTTAGATGCTTGGTATGCAGACCAAGATAAAAGGATAAACCAACCACAAAACTATGCACATATAATAGGGGTTATTGGCCATAACCATGCTACACATCCACCATCAAAACTATTTTTGGGGCGATGCATGTAAATTGCATATATATATATATATATATATAAGTTTGGAACTATAGTGGTATTTGACTGGACAAGAAATTATTTACATTGTATGAAATAATAGAATGACAAAACCAAAATCCGATCATATCAATTATCCCATAATATAGTAAATTAACCTCACTCTGATACCACTATCGAAAAATATGGCTACAGAATAGGGAGCAGATTTTTTTTATAATCTACCATATTCCCCATAAACCAGTAGATTGTGTCAATAAATATACAATAGGAAGGATGGTTTTGTAGATATACGCGATCCTGTAGTAAGTCCAATGACATCTCCTCATCGTTCTTGATGCACAACCATTTACTAGTTGCTCTTAGACAATGTCTGTGCAGCTCCTGGTCTTCACCACTGACAATAGACTGGACAACTTCTATAGTGACTCATGGATCTTACCACAGACTGCAAGTTGACTTTGCCCTTCAAGAAATATCCAAAGGACTCCTGCCTCTAGAGTAGTCCACACGAACTACCTAGAACTCCTGTCATCCTGCTAGAATAGATATGAAGGAGTTGTCCCTCCCGTTGGTGTACTAGTGACCAACATTCTCTCCCACAACAATGATCCTCAATTGTTCTCTCCCGTAGCTATCCCTCTCTAGTTGGGTAGGACTTGCTTGGGTTCTCTTGGTTACCACAACCAAAAAGGACAACAATTTTTAGAGCAACTGATTCTCAATTGTCTATGTTGTGTTTTGAGAATCCACCAATACCTCTCTATTTATAGTAGAGGCCAGGGTCAGGGTTCCCAGTCCGTGTAAGAGTGGAATGGACAAGAAGATCTTGAATTTTTGCAACCTACGACCACCCAAATGGTCATCTGACATGTGAAATGATTGTTTCACAGTTGCTTAATTGCATATGAATTTGGCAATTTCAAATCCAATTAATGCACATCATGACGTCAGTGTAATTCCTTGTTGCAATCAAATTTCTGCTGAACTGAGCAATCTCGCTCACCTAGATGCTCGTCTGGTGATCCGATCCGAGTCGATCGGTTCAATAGAGAGAACTAGCCAGTTCACACCTTAGTTTGGGCAGAATATAGCCAATTCAATTTCTGATCAGGCTGACACCCTAAATGACAATCTCAACACTTGAGTGGACCATCTGGCAATCCAAACAGCTGTCTCACTCAATGAGAAAATCATCTGGTAGTGTAGCCAACTATTATGTTGAATGAATTGAATACCAAAACACTTTAGTAATCAATTCAATCATCATTCAAGGTTAAATTCCTCTTCTAGGTTGAGACCCATGTGTCTGACCCTATAGGTCCCATATCATGTTGGCAGTGAATTTCTATAACTAACCTATGACATCACAAGCAAAGAGTGGTGCTTTGTCACACATCAATGCTACCCAAGTGAATGGAAAGTTGGGGAACAACTAACCTACAATCTATGTACGATGTTGTAGTGTTTGTATAATTCCTTTGTCACTGATATCCAGATTGAACTCGAGGCATGGAGTAGTCACCCTTTTAAACATTCAATCTATTTCTTGAACCAGAGCAGACTGTCTGAGATATATGTAAGATCAATATCACATATTAACTCACATGTGCATGACCATGCATTTCTCAGTCTTGCTAATCAAGATGCCTTGGATATCATACTCCCTTAGGAAGGACAAATCCCATCTCTATCACTCATAGTCAGTACCCATGTGTCACGGTCACCCAATCATCACTGTTATAACAACCCATGTTTTAGGACTGCTATTGATGATGTCAAACCGTACCGAATGACATGTGATGAGTGCAATGATTTAAGGTCTAAGAACCACAAACACCACCATCACTATGAGAGCTAACTATGACTACCATAGTAATGGTCTCCATGTGTCAGTCCCACGGTGGGTCTATCTGATACACTATTCTCTAACATGCATATGTGTGATTGGTTTATATTGCGATATCATGACTAATAAGATTTTGTCATCAACCAACTCACACTCTGATCTTATGTATCATTGTTGTCTATAAACCTTCCACAATAACAACCAATCAGGGAAATAGTGAGAGAATGTATATGTACTCTTAACATCCGTATGATCTCATTCTTCTAGGTCACATACTTGAATACAAACATCATTGAGTAATATTATTCTCTAGACATTTATAATGTTACATCATTATCTCATAACTGAATTAAATAGAATAAATTGGAAGCTTTCCTTTATTTATTAATCAAATCAATTACAATTTATGCTTTTACAATCATCATATGATTAGCTATGTGGTCATACATACCAACATATCTAGGAGTGTCAGAGTACTAAGATCTCACCCCCTCGATTAGTACGAGTGAAAGGTAGTGACATAACAATCAAGCTACCTACATGGAAATATATTCAAGCTGCTAACACCAACCCGTCCTTGGTATAAAGGTCACGATGCTCGATACCATGGTATATAAAACCCTATCATAGCAGATGTCCTCAATCACATCACATATACAATTTTTCAAACCGAGGCATGACCACAACCACTATCCACAACCTTGGGATCAGGATGCCAAGGATGTACACTTCCTGCACCTGTGCATACTCAATGGTTATGTATGCAGCTTCGAGCATCCCTTAGGAGTACTCGTCTCCCCATCCGGCAAATCCTGATAGTGAATGGTTCTACGGTACGTGACACTACATGATTAAGGTCTCACTTGATTAGTTAATGCCAATTCGGTGAATTAAGGTTGCATCAAACAAGTGGATATACAAACCCTAATTCATTTCTAGCAAGCATTGATATATAACAACTCCAGAAGATATAAAACATATGAAGTATAATGCTGATCACAACACCACATGATACTATTTCATTGCCATTCATGAGACCATACTTGTCATCATACCACCACATGATACAAATCCTTATCACATTATCCCAAGATACGAACCCTTGTCAACATAGTGAGGATTACACCCTTATGGGGCTCAATACATGTCCACATGTCATTAAGACCATCACATAATTTCCTACAATACCAACATTATCTTTCAATACCTTATAACAAGGCTCAACAAACCACCATCATACATGTGATACACATGCTCAATATGATATTGCATTAAATAGCTAAAAGATGTTCACATGACATCATAGCAGGGTTATCTTAGCATTAAGAGTATTCCTTCATTATATCAACCCACAAGAAGGCTAGGTATGATTTACCACCATCATATTTATAGTGTACAGATTGAGAATGAGAGAACATCAACCATAAGGGCCATGATAACCACCAGTTAACACATTACAGTTACAACAAACATTAAAGAGAATATTCCTTCATCGTATCATACAAGGAAGGCAAGTATAGCTAGCCATCATCACCTAATTTCATTAGGGTTCGGTGTATCAAGATAAGCTAGATTTTCATTACATATTATCTCATTATGGTGACCTTTTGTTCATATTAATACGAGGGCAAAGGTAAGAATACAAATTTATAATCATAGAACCATCAAATATCCCTCAAAAAACCAAACCGTCAAATTATGAACATCATCCTAACCCATTAGATGTTCGATAAGCATAACCTTGAACCAAACATATAGGGGAAACCATTGGGTTGGGACCTAGATCAATGATCAAATTAACCTAGTCAAACCATTTTTTGAAAACTCAAAGAATACCATTAGTTGAAGACATAAGAAGCACCATCGTTTGACAACACAAAGGACACAATCGGTTGGAGACATGAGAAAACCCATCATTTGTTGACTTCAAAGAAACCATCGAATGTGAGCATATGATCCACCATCAGATGTGAAACCAAGTACTACCATAGGTTGTGTCATCCAGTGCCACCATCAGTTTTAGTACATAGGACCACCATCAAATCATGTGGTTAGAAGGACCATCAGTTGACACCATCAAGTGTTGAACCAGGGCAACCATCTCTTGAAGACCATTGGTCAGAAAATCCATCAAATCTTGGAGTCAGAAAAACCATTGGTTGTTGAACACCGAATCAGAGAAGCCTTTGGTTGTCGTCTTAGAAGAGCCATTGGTTGTAGAACCCAATATGACCATTGAGTTTGGTCAACATGTGGTGAAACATGCTTCAAACTCCAAGGTAAAACCATTAGATTAGAGGGGAAGGAAGACCATCGAGTTCACCACTTGAAGGAGCACCAAAACCATCATTTCTTTGATAAAGAGAGACTCCAAAATAGAAAAAAGTCATGACCATCATTTGGCACAAAAAAGAAAACTAAAATAGAACTAAGCACAAAACCATCGGTTTCATCTCAAGGAGGGAAATCAACACAAAATCTTAAAAGAAGACCATCATTTGAGGGAAGAAAACCATCATTTGTGGGAGGTAACCTAACCATCAGTTGTGTGCATAAAAGTAAACCCAAAACAGTAGCTAAGTGACCTCCATTGGTTGGCACACAAAGGCCAAGCAAAAGAACAACAAGAACAAGCCATCGGGTTGCAAAGAAAGAAGGAAACAATCCAAAAGCCCTAAGTGGTGACCATTGTTTGAGGAGCAAAAACCATAAGTTGTACATATGCAAGTAAGGGCTAGAGATTAATCTACCAAGGAAGGTTTGTGAAAAAGGTTTAAGATTCATCCATGGTGATAAACTACTCAAGAAACATCATATAAACTCAAACCCTAGGCAAAGGTAGTATCCTTATTCTTAGAATCTTCATTTTAGAGCAAGATCATGTACATGCAAGCTAGTAGTAAGCAATAAACGTGAAGAAAGTTATATAACTCATATATAGCTCAAATAAGAAGCTACAAATAGATAGGTAGTTTGAGCAAAAGAGGAATAAACCCTAGATTAAGCACTTCTCTCGGCCAAGCTAGCTCCTTCTCCAAGAAAGGAAGCAAAAGCCTAGGTCAAAGGAGCAAGAAAGAGATGTTCTTTAAGCTCTAGAGTAAGATCTACCATGAAATACCATGGTTCCAACCAAGAATAAGAAAGAAGGAGATAGGACAGCAAAAGAAATGAAGGACAGGGGGGAGAACTTACTTGCTTAGGTCAAGAACAAGCAAAGAAAGCTCTACAAGCACCAAGAGAGGGTAGATCTAAACTGTAGGTGAACATGCAAGGAGATCGGACACCTTATTCTACCTTGGGCACCTTATTCTACACCTAGACAAGGAGGGACAATCTATATACAGAAAGGAAGAAGAAAGGGAGTCCAAAGGGTTCGTTTGCATGCTAGAGGGAATGTATAATAATCTATGGGTGAGAGGGGAGAAAAGGTGAAGGGGTCCTACTGGGTTTGCCATGTGTCCATGGCTTAAAGGGTCACGTCCATGCAAAGAAGAAGCTACATCAGTTGTGGGAGTCCTCAGGGCCATCGTATTTTGGCTTCCTAGGGTGTCCATAAAGTTTCAAAGCATGGTGACCATCTGTTCTGGAACCCTAGGTCACAATGGTGAAAACCATCATTTAAGCACCTCTCTAGGTGAACCACCAACCCAAGGAGCCTCAAGAGGGAAAACCATCAAAAATCACACCTAAAGGGAGAACCAAGGACCTAAATTTGGACACCAACACCATTTTGGATCCCATTCAACCAGGAAGGACCATTGTGTTATGGCCTCCAAGGTAGCTCATCCATGAGAGCAAAGCCCTAACTCAATTCTAGATGGATATCACCATCAAACCAAGGTGCATCTAGGAACCCCAAGGCACAATAAGCTCAATCATGATAATAAAAATCTAAGGCACAAAATGAATGTGACAAATTGCAAAAAAAATCATTGATATGGGTAATTTGTAGAAAAGCCCAAAACAAGCATAAAATTGCATAATTTGCACAAACAATATCCAAACTGGACCAAACTTGAAGCTTAAGATTTTCATATGATATAAATGCACGCCAAAGGGTTTAATTAAGGTTTAAGTCACTTAATTAATATAATCAAGCATGTTCAACCAAAAAGCAAGGTCAGGGGTCTTACAACCATAAAACCCTAGCCGGGATTTCGCCCCCGAAATCCAAGGCAACAAAGATGGGTACCTCCTATGCACCATATCCACTAAACTCCACATGGTCACTTACATTCCATGGTGATGTCACAACACTCTCATAGAAATCACGTTCTTCTCCCTCAACTCTTGTAGGAGTCGTCTTGGGTCAACATGGAAACCTCCACATAAGAAACATCCTCATCCAACTCCATCTCCATTGTCTATTTCTCTTGTCCTGTACTAGGGTGACACTCCCTCATGGAATGTAGAAACTACTGTGCAACATGTACAAGTCTGGTAGTAACTTACAACTCAGAACTCTAGCTGTTTGTCTAAAACTATTCCCATATGTTCCTGAATCACCATGTCCTTTATTGTAGTTTGTTGTATCAACACATCACTCAAAAGCTGTACTTACTTACTTTTACCTATTTACAGTATTCCCAATATATCTTACCATATGTAACTTCACAAGGTGTCATGTCTATGCCCCTCTGGTGGTTGTTGTAGTAAGAAACTCAATCAATTAGGTGGATATCGCCTAACTGTCAAGAACTATAGGTCATATGTTCTTAGAAGATTCTCCAATTGTCTGAATGATTGACTGTTCATCTGTCTGCCACATAAGGCTGTGTTGAACTTCCACTGTATCCTTATCTCTACATGCTTCTAATGTTTCTTATTGACTGGCTAACAACTATGCACTTGACCATATTTGTGCCAGATCCTGCTCCATATTTGACAACCATTACACATTCTTCACCTTATGATACATCTGTGTATTTACCAGAGGACATCATATGTTTCAAAGATGAGTCTCCTTAGGTACTATCTCACCCAAACTATCAACATCTGGAACCATTGTCTGGTTGTAGAATCATACACTGTCTTGTCGCCTTCTCCATCAAAGCTATCCTGCTCACCACTGTGCTACTCTGATATGATGTCCTGTATCATGGTCTCATGCACATGTACTTCTTTATCCTACTGTAGCAGCATTGATTTGACTTACAGTTGTGTCCACAATCCTACTAACTGAGATATTTCCAACTGTACATGCTCCTACGAAAGCGATGATGGTATGTCCTATTTTGCGATACGTTGATGAGCATAAATTTTTCATGTCTGCAAATGTTGACGAAGATGAATTCCTAATTTTCCATATATCATATCCACACATATCCCAAACCGTTCCTTGAAGTACTATAGAAGGCTATGTATCCTTCACTTTGTTCTATCAACATTATCACCAAAACACTTGTCAACTTCTCCTATAGCATGAGGAAAGAATGATGATACTAACATTGACACCTGTCATTCCATATAAGAAGGAATACATTTCCTAGTCAACCTTGTTAGGGGTAAAGCAACAACACTGTCATTCTGCATGGACTTTCCTATAATATCTTGCTAAGCTTAAGAGGCTTTTGCTCTCAGTCGCTGTCTGGGGTTGCAACCATTTTTGAAGTACATTGAGATGATATCAACAAAACTTGCCACAACTCATAAGAACTCAACCTTAACATAATTTTCATTAGTCCATAAACGTTGTTGATTCATTGGTTAATCTAAATGGCACAAACATAAACTCATAGTGACCCTACAACTGATGTCATCCAGTTTGATTCTCATCTGATGATGTCCCAACCTGAGGTCTATCTAAAGAAACATGTAGTACCAGTTGACTATCAACAAACCATCTATCCTTGGCAGTGGTCTTATCCAACTATGGGTAGTCCATATAAAACATCCCAAAATCACTCTTCTTCTTTACAAACAACACTTGGAGGATCTCAACATCCAACTATCTTTGTCTAAGGGGAAAGAAACATCGGGAAGTATCATCTGATAAACATCTTCTAACTCGCATACTATTGGTACACCCCCATATATTAGGACTCATCACCCTAGTATCCGCTACATGTGCTATAAGGAACTCACATCCTTGTCTCATCAACTTTTTTGCCACAAAAACCAACTCAGAACATAAAGAAGGAGTCCTCCTAACTCTTGGAAGGCTCAAAAGCATGCTCATCACAAAACATTATGATCTTGGAAACATGATCCAAGGCAACCGTGCATCACATCAAGGTATCCACCCCTAGGATTACAATGAAACCATGCACACCAAGTGGCATAATATCCACTTGAAATATGCACCCCGAAAAGAAAGAACACAAAGGAAAACACACTTCCCACAACACAACAACACTGTCCAGGGTTACTAGCAAGTGGTTACCGACTCTATCTTCATCACACAAGTTACAACTTTTATGTATCATTTTTACCTTTTTCATTTGGGTCCCTTGCCATTAGAATAGGAATTATCACGATCATCGTGCTTCACTTCTCTTTCTTATTGATGATTTATCGTTATTATGTGTGTGTCTGTTCATGTTATCTTGTTTTTCAATCACTTATCAAGGGTTAGATCATTATTTTTCACATTTCCTCATTATTTTCATTTATATGTCATAACAGTTTCACCTTAACACTTTCTTACATACATAGGTTGGTCTGAGTTTTACTCAGGTTCCACTTTGTTCAACTCTCATTGTTCTTATTCTTCCTCTCATATCACACTTATCTCAGGAGTTCTCTTCCTCTTAAATGGATTTTATGCCTTGAATCATCCCATTAGCACTGATTTATCTCTCTTTTACTTCATTAACTTCTACAATTAGAACTTCAAAAACTCTTCTTTAGCTTATTGGTATTTTGTTTCAAATTTTGTGGTGCCGTATTTTTCTTTTTAGTTACCAAACATTCAAGTTTTTGATAGGTTACAATGTGATTTTGATCTTCTTTTAGGCAAGATGGAGATATTTTCACCATGATTTTATATTTATTACATTCTTTCAGATTGTTTCAGTGACTACTTGATCAGAGTAATAAGAAAGATAACAATCTAAAAGTTCCACACTTACCTTTTCTTCAATAATTGAATGCCTGGCTAGGGCATCCAAGTGTTGAAATTAGACAGTCTTCATCATGTTTACACGTCATGTTCTTTACTTGGTAGTCATCCTAGTCCTAAGTTCTAGTGTCCCTATAGACTCAATGAACCTAGAGCTATGATACCAACTTGTTAGAACCCGTCACACTAAATGTGATTACTCAAAACACAAAACACAATCTATCACTAATGAACCACATAGCATAAAAAGGGGATATATAAAACCAACTTATTTTACCAACATACTCAAGAACATTTACATAAAATCCCAACATCTTGCTTGTAATCTTATATCATGACAATATCTTTTACAATTATTCCGTGGTCTCAACCACTACATATACATATAGAAGAGATTTATCCACATATACAAGCATCAAAATAGTATGAAAAGATTGAGTCGATTGAAACATCATATACAAACTTTCCTGCCCAGACATGAAAGTATAGAGATGACTCTAGGACACACTAGACATATAACAACCTTTTCTAAGGTCCATCACCATAGCTCCTCGTTGTTGTCACGTCTGTTGCCGCTGTTTCCGATCACCTAAAAATGTGTGGTGATCCACAAGGTGAGACCCATGTCCCAACGAAAGATATAACACTAAACAATTCTTATTGATTACAACAAGTTAAGCAATTAAACAAATAGGGCAAATTATATAACAAGATAGGGATACTAGACATAAACTTCTTGAGAACAGTTCTACTTAGAGTCTTATTTGTAACATTGAAAGAATTAGCCTTATCTCAGTAGGACAAAAAACTATCATCATGAGTCTAAATAGTATCATGAATATATCTAACAATTATTAGCATGTCTAACAGGATAAACATATCTACATAAAAAATAGAGCTAACAACATAAGCACAACTATCAACATAAACATGACGAGTAGCTTAAGAATATCTAACTACATAGGCATGGATAGAAATATAAGCATAGCTAACATCATGGGATAACTAACATTATAGACATAACCAACAATATCAGTATCTAACAATATAAGCTTGGCTACTTCTCTTATTGAAACATACATCATCTATGTGTGAAAAGAGCAAACAAGGGTTATCATCCAATGTGAAGTGTTGTATATAACCCTAACATATATACTACATAGATGGATTATGTCTTTTATTAAGACACGGGGAGAGTGAGGTATATCACTCAAACTCCAACTGATCAACGCTTGGTCACAATTAGTTCTGTACAAGATTTAGGAGTGTCGACGTCCTAAGATCTCACCCCCTCAGTTAGTACGAGTGGAAGGTAGTGACATGATAATCAAGCTACATGTAGTGACATATAGTCAAGATGCTAACACCAACATGTCCTTGGTATAAAGGACACGATGCTCGAAACTAGGGTATATAAAACCCTATCATCCGAGGTACAACCGCAACTGTCCTCAATCACATCACATATACAAATTCTCAAACCGAGGCATGACCACAACCACCCTCCATAACCTTGGGATCAGGACGTCAAGGATGTACACTCCATGCACCCATGAATACTCAATGTTTATGTATGCGTCTCCAAGCATCCCTTAGGAGTACTCGTTTCCCCATCCAGCAAGTCCTGACATTGAATGGTTCTAAAACACATGTAACTACATGATTAGGGTTTTACTTGATTAGTTAATGTCAATTGGGTGAATTAAGACTGCATCAAACAAGTGGACGTACAAACCCTAATTCATTTCTAGCAAGCATTGATATATAAAAACTCTAGAAAATATAAAACGTATGAAGTATAATACTGATCACAATACCACATGATACTATTTCATTTCCATTCATGAGACCATACTTGTCATCATACCACCACAAGATACAAATCCTTATCACATTATCTTAGGATACCAACCCCTATCAACATAGTTAGGATTACACCTCCATAGGGCTCAATACATGCCCACAGATCATTAAGACCATCACATAATTTACTATAAGAACTTCATTATCTTTCCATACCTTATAATAAGGATTAACATACCACCATCATACATGCGATACATAAGCTCAACATGATACTGCATTAAAGAGTTAAAACATGTTCACATGACATCATAGTAGGGTTATCTTAGCATTAATAGTATTCCTTCATTCTATCAACCCAGAAGAAGGGTAGGTATGATTTACCACCACCATACTTATAGTGTACAAACTTAGCATAAGAAAGCATCAAAAGGGCCATGATAACCACTGTTTAACACATTAGGGTTACAAAAAACATTATAGAGAATATTCCTTCATCTTATTATACAAGGTGGTTAAGTAATTGCAAGCCACCATCACCTAATTGTATTAGGGTTAGGTGTGTTGACTCAAGGTCATTTAGGTCAATGTTGACTCACGTCTAAATTGACTAAACTCGTGTTTTGATGATGAATAACCATTCCACATATTGGTGTCTAATGTCTCTACTTGAGTGATTTCAGATTAGGTATAGACACACTCCAAATGCCCTAACTTGCGCATATCAAATTGGAGAAAAGACAAGTCAAAGTCATACAAGTGCACGTTTTTCTAATATGATGTATATCCGTTAGAATCATGTTGTAAATCACTTGCAATGATTGTATGACTTGTAATTAAGCTTAGAAAAATATCAGGAACACTCAGATCGAATATTAGAGCACTTTAGATGCAACTTTGAAAATTGATTACATGCACTTTGTCGGTCGAGTTTCTCAGCCTGAAAACTCAACCGATCACCCTTGATCAATTTTCTAAAGATTGCATCGGTCGAGTTGTGTTTACACATAACTCGACCGATCGAGTCACTGACCATTTCGATTCCTAATGGTCGGTCAAGTTTTGTCAGGACAAACTCGACCGATCACTTGGGTATCGGCCTTGTCAGTTACTTGATCGATCGAGTTACCCTTATAGATACTCAACCGATTGCACTGTACGGAAAAGTGCAGAAAAGTGTTTCTAGCCATTGTAGAGTTGCAACAAGTGAAAATATATCTGTTGCAAGCCACAAAAGGGCTAGTTTTCATTCACAAGTGTTCCCAAAGGCTAAGAGGCATCCCCAACTATAAATAGGACCCCTTGGGCTTCATTCCAAGGTTGATCATTCATTGCAAACTCTATGTGAGGTTCCTATTATATAGCTGAGTGCTTCCTACAGCCTCCTCTCTCTCTCTAAGCTTAATCACTTGCTACATCCATTAGAGTGAGTAGGAAATCTATAAGAGAGCTAGTCCTACATGTATATCTTGTGAGGCTCTCACTTCCACCACCTCCCCATCTCTCATTTGCAATCATGAAGATGAAGGTTCTCTCTCTTGTCCAAGAGAGGTGAAGAAGAACAAGGGAAGGAGTCCCTTGGTGAAGATCAAGGCTGAAGACTTGGAGCTAGAGTGGGTAAGCCCTGGGTGAAGGCAGAAGACTCCTTGCTCAAGTAGGTAAGTCCTTGGTGGAAGCTTCTCCGAGTGAAGGTGAAGTCAAAAGCTGAAGATCCAAGAAGAGTGGGTAATCCCTGCAAGGCTGAAGACTTGTGCTAGAGTGGGTAAATCCTTGGAGAAGGCCGAAGACTCTTGCAAAGTGGGTAAGTCCTTGGTAAGGTTGAAGACTCTTTGTATTGGATAGGTAAGTCTTTTGTTTGGTCATGTATTGTATGTCTTATGAATGAATATAAGAGTGCAATAGTTTGGAAGTCCTAGAGGTTGACCTCTCTAGGAAAGTGGACTGACACACTTCTAGTTTGAAGTGTGGAACCACTCTAAATAGCTTGTGTAATTGGTGCATGTTCAATCTCTCTCTCCCTTGCTATGTATGTGTTAGTTGCACTCAAATTACCTATTTAGCAACCTTATCTTGTCATATATCTTGAAGGTTTAATGAGTTTTGTTTAAGTGCTTTTAGCTCTATTCACCCCCCTCTAGAGCATCTAATCACCCATCTAGGATCCAACAATTGGTATCAGAGCGGGTTTTCTCCAAGCATACTTCAACAAGTAGGAGAAGATGGGTGACTACTAAGGAGGGAGAATTAGCCTACCAATCTTTGATGGGAGCAATTTCCTCTATTAGAGAAGAAGGCTCCAATTCTACATCCAAGGATCAAGTCTTGAGATGTGGCAAATGGTGAACAGCCCATATGAGCTACCAAAGACAAATATTGAAGAATAGGATGACCCAACTTGTGAAAGCAACCTTGAATTCTAAAGCCATGCACATACTCTATGCCTCCATGACCCCCACCGAGTTCAACCGAATTTCTTCTTGTGAGACGGCCTATGAGGTATGGAGAAAGCTTTGCATCACTTATGAAGGGACACATCAAGTGAAGGAAAGCAAAGTCTACATGCTCAAAGGGCTGCTTGAGAACTTCAAGATGGGAAAGGAGGAGAGTATAGCCAACATGTACTCAAGGCTCAACACCATTGTGAATGGTCTTGCTGTTCTAGGACATCCTATGTCTAGTGGAGAGATCAATTCAAAGATCCTTAGAACTCTCCCCAAGAGGTGGGAACCCAAGGTGACTTCCATTGAAGAAGCAAGGTCTCTCAAAGATATTCTTATTGAAGAGCTCATTCGAAATCTACAAGCACATGAAGCTACACTTGAAAAGAGGGAGGAATTAGAAAGACAAGAGAAGAAAGAGCAAAAGAGAATGAAGAAGGCTGAAATGAAGGCTCAAATTGAAGCTATCATGGAACAAGTCTCTCCATCCTCTCAAGCTAAAGAAGATGCCATGTACTCCAAGGGTAAACTCTACAAAGGCAAGTCCTCCTCCATCCGGTGCTTCACATGTGGAAAGAAGGGTCACTACAAGGAAGATTGCCCACAAGGCAAAAATACCCATCTTCACAAGAAGGAGAAATGTCACTCAAGCTCAAGTGGCTCCTCCAACTCGAGCTCAAGTGAAGATTCAAGTGAAGGATCAAGCTCAAGCTCTAGTGATGAAGGAGAATGCCATTTTGCTCTTATAGCATCAACAAGTGAAGACTCAAGTGAGGTAAATCTAAACTCTTTAGATAAAGAATCTTTGATTGCTATTATTCATGATATTTGTGCCTCTCTTAAGTCTTCTAAAAGGAAAAAGAAAAAACTTGCTAAAATTGTTGATAATTTGCATGTAGAATTAGATGATCTTGAACATGCTAATTCTTGCTTGCTTGATGATAAAAATGATTGTCTTAGCCAAGTAGACTCTCTTAAACTTGAAAATGTTAGTTTGATTGATAAGATTAGATTTCTAGAAGCTCAAACTCTTATGCCTAGTTCTAATGAAGAGCATACTTTAACTGTTGATTCTCTCATGCATGATATTGATGTTCTTAAATCTGAAAACATGGACAAATATTTTGTTTTGCATGAATTAGAAATAGAAAATGCCTCTTTGCTTGCTAAAATCAATGGGCATGAATCTTGTTCTAGTTCTAAAAACAGAGAGAATGATGTTGCTGCTCTTCATATTGATAGAGATTCTTATTTAACTAAAGCTCTTTGCTTAGAAAATGATCTTTTGCATGCTAGAGATAATATCAATAATTTGTCTTCTACTATTGCTTCTCTTAAGAATGACAATGACAGTTTGACATCATCCTTGCAAAGATTCTTAGTTGGTAAAAAGAGTCTTAATGACATCCTACACCAGACTAGTATACAAATTGGTAGAAATGGTTTAGAGTATGATAGTAGTCAAGGGAACAACAAAGATAAAGGACCTCCAATCTTCCATGGAGAATCCTCTAGTTCCAAGACTATGGGCACATCCAACTATTGCAATGAAATTGGTCATTATTCTACGTGTTGTCCTTTTAGGAAAGCATCCAAGAGAAATAGGATTTGGATTGCTAAACTAACCCCTCCGGACCCAAAAATATGATTGGGGACCGTTTCATCTTTCTTCTTGTAGGTACTTGCAAATGGATTGACTTGAGCTATTGAATTGCAAATTGACTTGTCAATCCACATGAAAGAAGAAAGGTGAGATGTGTAGAGGGTGATAACAAGTGGAAAAAGGAAAAAGGAATGGTAAGCACAAAGGTAATGGTTTTATTGCTTGTAACCATTTCTAACTTGTTTTTGTCAAGTTAGTGTGCACTATGCATATGGTTTTGAGTCAAAAGTGGTATTTTGTGTTTCTCTTCACACTCTTGCTCAAAACCTATTTCTAATGCTTCTATAGTGCATTACTAACTTGCTTAGACATGTTTCGATATGGTTTGTATATTTAGCATGCCTTTAATTATGTTTTTATGAAATATATGTGCGTTTTGACAGCTGCTCTGTCGGTCGAGTTTGTCATGTTTGAAACTCGACCGATAGGCACCAATGGGTGTTGCCAACAACTGTCATCGGTCGAGTTGTCAATGCACAGAACTCGACCGATAACACTGTGCACATAATACACAGTTGGCTTATTGAATGAGAATTTCCATCTCAACTAGATTTTTTCAACTAATAGCCTTATTCTTTGGAACTCCCTTGGTACCGTGATATATGCATATTACCTTGTTCTAAATTTCCTATCTTGCTTACAACTCTATCACTCGAATTGCTCTAAATTGGTATATCTATATCTTGCAATTACTTGCTTTGAGTTGTTTTTCAGGTTTTGATGATGAACTCTTTGGATCTCTTGTTTGTGTCTGAAATTGCTTCCATTGTGCTCTAACTTGCTACATCTATCTAGGTGTATATCTTGTTTTGATACAACCTTGAGGTTCTTAGGGGAAATCATCTTATGGTAAGGATGCATATCTAGTGAGTTATATCCTTTCATGCTTCTAAAATTGCATATCTCTTTGTTTGGATATATCTCTTCATCTATTCATAGCTTGCTCTATCTTGTGTATCGTTTGGTATCTCTTGCTATGATCTAGATCCCACTAGTAGTCCTAACTTGTGATATCATCTACTAGTAGTTCATATACATGTAGTTCTAACCCTGGTTATAAATGACATCTTTGCTCATCTATATGCTATGCTTGTATCTTGTCTCATACATGCTCAAGCTTGTTCCTTGAGTTGCATATCTACTATCTTGAGTTGCTTGCATAACATTGTGATGCAGGGTATATAGATCTACATTATATGTAGAAATTGGAGTATTTTTGGATTTCATGCAGCTTTTGCTCCAGTTTCAGTTTTTGGTGCAAGACTAGTGTTTTTCATGCAGAAACTGCCTTCTAAGCAAGACTCATCGCTTTGCCATGAGCTCTGATGGTTTTTGGTCAAATTCCGTCACCTTGAGGGTCAAAATTATATTTTATTATTTTTCTGCAGCACTTTATCTTGCTTTTTGGGTTGTTCAAGTATATGCTTTAACTTGATTTTCTTTCTATGCTTGGACAAGCCCCTATATGTGCCCTTCTACTCTCCTTATATATAATTTTGTTATCTCCTTTCTCTTTAACAAGTTATGTTTCTTATTTCTTCACAACCCCCCACTTTTTGAAATGACAAAGGGGGATAAAGGTATGTCTTCTTTTAAAAGAGGAAGAAGGCATGTCTTACATGAAGAAGAGAAGCATGTTCATGTAAAGGGAGAAGGTAATGGGGAGAAGACATATATGTGAAGAACATATATGAGTAGAAGACATAGTATTCTATAAATGTTATAAAAGCTAACAATGCAGGAGAAATAACATCAATTGAGGGGGAGTATGAGAACTCCATGCGCATCAATTGAGGGGGAGCATATGAACTCCATTATATTGAAACCCCTAGGTTTCTCCAAAGGTATGATTTTACTTAAAAGCTTTCAATACATTTATGGAATGGTTTGCCATCTTCAAAAATGGGGAGATTGTTGACTCAAGGTCAATTAGGTCAATGTTGACTCATGTCTAAATTGACTAAACCCGTGTTTTGATGATGACTAACCATTCCACATAATGGTGTCTAATGTCTCTACTTGAGTGATTTCAGATTAGGTATAGACACACTCCAAATGCCCTAACTTGCGCATATCAAATTGGAGAAAAGACAATTCAAAGTCATACAAGTGCACATTTTTGTAATATGATGTATATCCGTTAGAATCATGTTGTAAATCACTTGTAATGATTGTATGACATGTAATTAATCTTAGAAAAATATCAGGAACACTTAGATCGAATATTAGAGCACTTTAGATGCAACTTTGAAAATTGATTACATGCACTTTGTCGATCGAGTTTCTCAGCCTGAAAACTCGACCGATCATCCTTGATCAATTTTCTGAAGATTGCATCGGTCGAGTTGTGTTTACACAGAACTCGACCGATCGAGTCACTGACCATTTCGATTCCTAATGGTCGGTCGAGTTTTGTCAGGACAAACTCGACCGATCACTTGGGTATCGGCCTTGTCAGTTACTTGATCGGTCGAGTTACCCTTATAGAAACTCGATCGATTGCACTGTACGGAAAAGTGTAGAAAAGTGTTTCTAGCCGTTGTGGAGTTGAAACAAGTGAAAATATATCCGTTGCAAGCCACAAAATGGCTAGTTTTCGTTCATAAGTGTTCCCAAAGGCTAAGTGGCATCCCCAGCTATAAATAGGACCCCTTGGGCTTCATTCCAAGGTTGAGCATTCATTGCAAACTCTATGTGAGGTTCCTATTCTATAGATGAGTGCTTCCTACAACCTCCTCTCTCTCTCTAAGCTTAATCACTTGCTACATCCATTAGAGTGAGTAGGAAATCTGTAAGAGAGTTAGTCCTACATGTATATCTTGTGAGGCTCTCACTTCCACCACCTCCCCATCTCTCATTTGCAATCATGAAAATGAAGGTTCTCTCTCTTGTCCAAGAGAGGTGAAGAAGAACAAGGGAAGGAGTCCCTTAGTGAAGATCAAGGATGAAGACTTGGAGCTAGAGTGGGTAAGCCCTTGGTGAAGGCAGAAGACTCCTTGCTCAAGTAGGTAAGTCCTTGGTGGAAGCTTCTCCGAGTGAAGGTGAAGTCAAAAGCTGAAGATCCAAGAAGAGTGGGTAATCCCTGCAAGGCTGAAGATTTGTACTAGAGTGGGTAAGTCCTTGGAGAAGGCCTAAGACTCTTGCAAAGTGGGTAAGTTCTTGGTAAGGTTGAAGACTCTTTGTATTGGATAGGTAAGTCTTTTGTTTGGTCATGTATTATATGTCTTATGAATGAATATAAGAGTGTAATAGTTTGGAAGTCCTAGAGTTTGACCTCTCTAGGCAGGTGGACTGACACACTTCTAGTTTGAAGTGTGGAACCACTCTAAATAGCTTTGTTAATTGGTGCATGTTCAATCTCTCTCTCCCTTGCTATGTATGTGTTAGTTGCACTCAAATTACCTATTTAGCAACCTTATCTTGTCATATATCTTGAAGGTTTAATGAGTTTTGTTTAAGTGCTTTCAGCTCTATTCACCCCCCTCTAGAGCATCTAATCACCCATCTAGGATCCAACAATTGGTATCAGAGCGGGTCTTCTTCAAGCATACTTCAACAAGTAAGAGAAGATGGGTCACTACCAAGGAGGGAGAATCAGCCTACCAATCTTTGATGGGAGAAATTTCCTCTATTGGAGAAGAAGGCTCCAATTCTACATCCAAGGATCAAGTCTTGAGATGTGGCAAATGGTGAACAACCCATACGAGCTACCAAAGACAAAGATTGAAGAATGGGATGAAGCCTACTTGATGAAAGCAACTTTGAATGCTAGAGCCATGCATATACTCTATGCCTCCATGACCCCCACCGAGTTCAACCGAATTTCTTCTTGTGAGACGGCCTATGAGGTATGGAGAAAGCTTTGCATCACTTATGAAGGGACACATCAAGTGAAGGAAAGCAAAGTCAAATGCTCAATGGGATGCTTGAGAACTTCAAGATGGGAAAGGACGAGAGTATAACCAACATGTACTCAAGGCTCAACACCATTGTGAATAGTCTTGCTGTTCTAGGACATCGTATGTCTAGTGGAGAGATCAACTCAAAGATCCTTAGAACTCTCCCCAAGAGGTGGGAACCCAAGGTGACTTCCATTGAAGAAGCAAGGTCTCTCAAAGATATTCCTATTGAAGAGCTCATTGGAAATCTACAAGCACATGAAGCTACACTTGAAAAGAGAGAGGAAGTAGAAAGACAAGAGAAGAAAGAGCTAAAGAGAATGAAGAAGGCTGAAATGAAGGCTCAAATTGAAGCTATCATGGAACAAGTCTCTCCATCCTCTCAAGCTAAAGAAGATGCCATGTACTCCAAGGGTAAACTCTACAAAGGCAAGTCTTCCTCCATCCGGTGCTTCACATGTGGAAAGAAGGGTCACTACAAGGAAGATTGCCCACAAGGCAAAAAGACCCATCTTCACAAGAAGGAGAAATGACACTCAAGCTCAAGTGGCCCCTCCAACTCGAGCTCAAGTGAAGATTCAAGTGAAGGATCAAGCTCAAGCTCTACTCTCTTTATATATATTTTTGTTATCTCCTTTCTCTTTAACAACTGATGTTTCTTATTTCTTCACAACCCCCCACTTTTTGAAATGACAAAGGGGGAGAAAGGTATGTCTTCTTTTAAAAGAGGAAGAAGGCATGTCTTACATGAAGAAGAGAAGCATGTTCATGTAAAGGGAGAAGGTAAAGGGGAGAAGACATATATGTGTAGAACATATATGAGTAGAAGACATAGTATTCTATAAATGTTATGAAAGCTAACAATGCAGGAGAAATAACATCAATTAAGGGGGAGTATGAGAACTCCATGCACATCAATTGAGGGGGAGCATATGAACTCCATTCTATTGAAACCCCTAGGTTTCTCCAAAGGTATGATTTTACTTAAAAGCTTTCAATACATTTATGGAATGGTTTTCCATCTTCAAAAAGGGGGAGATTGTTGACTCAAGGTCAATTAGGTCAATGTTGACTGACGTCTAAATTGACTAAACCCGTGTTTTGATGATGACTAACCATTCCACATATTGGTGTCTAATGTCTCTACTTGAGTGATTTCAGATTAGGTATAGACACACTCCAAATGCCCTAACTTGTGCATATCTAATTGAAGAAAAGACAAGTCAAAGTCATACAAGTGCACGTTTTTGTAATATGATGTATATCCGTTAGAATCATGTTGTAAATCACTTGTAATGATTGTATGACTTGTAATTAAGCTTAGAAAAATATCAGGAACACTCAGATCAAATATTAGAGCACTTTAGATGCAACTTTGAAAATTGATTACAAGCACTTTTTCGGTCGAGTTTCCCAGTGTGAAAACTCGACCGATCATCCCTGATCAATGTTCTGAAGATTGCATCGGTCGAGTTGTGTTTACACATAACTCGACCGATCGAGTCATTGACCATTTCGATTCCTAATGGTCGGTCGAGTTTTGTCAGGACAAACTCGACCGATCACTTGGGTACCGGCCTTGTCAGTTACTTGATCGGTCGAGTTACCCTTATAGAAACTCGACCGATTGCACTGTACGGAAAAGTGCAGAAAAGTGTTTCTAGCCATTGTGGAGTTGCAACAAATGAAAATATATCCGTTGCAAGCCACAAAATGGCTAGTTTTCGTTCACAAGTGTTCCCAAAGGCTAAGAGGCATCCCCAGCTATAAATAGGACCCCTTGGGCTTCATTCCAAGGTTGAGCATTCATTGCAAACTCTATGTGAGGTTCCTATTCTATAGCTGAGTGCTTCCTACAACCTCCTCTCTCTCTCTAAGATTAATCACTTGCTACATCCATTAGAGTGAGTAGGGAATCTGTAAGAGAACTAGTCCTACATGTATATCTTGTGAGGCTCTCACTTCCACCACCTCCCCATCTCTCATTTGCAATCATGAAGATGAAGGTTCTCTCTCTTGTCCAAGAGAGGTGAAGAAGAACAAGGGAAGGAGTCCCTTGGTGAAGATCAAGGCTGAAGACTTGGAGCTAGAGTGGGTAGGCCCTTGGTGAAGGCAGAAAACTCTTTGCTCAAGTAGGTAAGTCCTTGGTGGAATCTTCTCCGAGTGAAGGTGAAGTCAAAAGCTGAAGATCCAAGAAGAGTGGGTAATCCCTGCAAGGCTGAAGACTTTTGCTAGAGTGGGTAAGTCCTTGGAGAAGGCCGAAGACTCTTGCAAAGTGGGTAAGTCCTTGGTAAGGTTGAAGACTCTTTGTATTGGATAGGTAAGTCTTTTGTTTGGTCAATTAGGTCAATGTTGACTCACGTCTAAATTGACTAAACCCATGTTTTGATGATGACTAACCGTTCCACATATTGGTGTCTAATGTATCTACTTGAGTGATTTCAGATTAGGTGTAGACACACTCCAAATGCCCTAACTTGCGCATATCAAATTGGAGAAAAGACAAGTCAAAGTCATACAAGTGCACATTTTTGTAATATGATGTATATCCATTAGAATCATGTTGTAAATCACTTGTAATGATTGTATGACTTGTAATTAAGCTTAGAAAAGTATCAGGAACACTCAGATCGAATATTAAAGCACTTTAGATGCAACTTTGAAAATTGATTATAGGCACTTTTTCGGTCGAGTTTCCCAGCCTGAAAACTCGACCGATCATCCTTGATCAATGTTCTGAAGATTGCATCGGTCGAGTTGTGTTTACACAAAACTCGACCGATCGAGTCACTGACCATTTCGATTCCTAATGGTCGGTCGATTTTTGTCAGGACAAACTCGACCGATCACTTGGGTATCGGCCTTGTCAGTTACTTGATCGGTCGAGTTACCCTTATAGATACTCGACCGATTGCACTGTACGGAAAAGTGCATAAAAGTGTTTCTAGCCGTTGTGGAGTTGCAACAAGTGAAAATATATCCGTTGCAAGCCACAAAATGGCTAGTTTTTGTTCACAAGTGTTCCCAAAGGCTAAGAGGCATCCCCAGCTATAAATAGGACCCCTTGGGCTTCATTCCAAGGTTGAGAATTCATTGCAAACTCTATGTGAGGTTCCTATTCTATAACTGAGTGCTTCCTACAGCCTCCTCTCTCTCTCTAAGCTTAATCACTTTCTACATCCATTAGAGTGAGTAGGAAATCTATAAGAGAGCTAGTCCTACATGTATATCTTGTGAGGCTCTCACTTGCACCACCTCCCCATCTCTCATTTGCAATCATGAAGATGAAGGTTCTCTCTCTTGTCCAAGAGAGGTGAAGAAGAACAAGGGAAGGATTCCCTTGGTGAAGATCAAGGCTGAAGACTTGGAGCTAGAGTGGGTAAGCCCTGGGTGAAGGCAGAAGATTCCTTGCTCAAGTAGGTAAGTCCTTGGTGGAAGCTTTTCCGAGTGAAGGTGAAGTCAAAAGCTGAAGCTCCAAGAAGAGTGGGTAATCCCTGCAAGGCTGAAGACTTGTGCTAGAGTGGGTAAGTCCTTGGAGAAGGCCGAAGACTCTTACAAAGTGGGTAAGTCCTTGGTAAGGTTGAAGACTCTTTGTATTGGATAGGTAAGTCTTTTGTTTAGTCATGTATTGTATGTCTTATGAATGAATATAAGAGTGCAATAGTTTGGAAGTCCTAGAGGTTGACCTCTCTAGGCAAGTGGACTGACACACTTCTAGTTTGAAGTGTGGAACCACTCTAAATAGCTTGTCTAATTGGTGCATGTTCAATCTCTCTCTCCCTTTGTATGTATGTGTTAGTTGCACTCAAATTACCTATTTAGCAACCTTATCTTGTCATATATCTTGAAGGTTTAATGAGTTTTGTTTAAGTGCTTTCAGCTCTATTCACCCCCCTCTAGAGCATCTAATCACCCATCTAGGATCCAACAATTAGTATCAGAGCGGGTCTTCTCCAAGCATACTTCAACAAGTAGGAGAAGATGGGTGACTACCAAGGAGGGAGAATCAGCCTACCGATCTTTGATGAGAGCAATTTCCTCTATTGGAGAAGAAGGCTCCAATTCTACATCCAAGGATCAAGTCTTGAGATGTGGCAAATGGTGAACAACCCATACGAGCTACCAAAGACAAAGATTGAAGAATGGGATGAAGCCACCTTGATGAAAGCAACCTTGAATGCTAGAGCCATGCAGATACTCTATGCCTCCATGACCCCCACCGAGTTCAACCGAATTTCTTCTTGTGAGACGGCCTATGAGGTATGGAGAAAGCTTTGCATCACTTATGAAGGGACAGATCAAGTGAAGGAAAGCAAAGTCAAATGCTCAAAGGGCTGCTTGAGAACTTCAAGATGGGAAAGGAGGAGAGTATAGCCAACATGTAATCAAGACTCAACACCATTATGAATGGTCTTGCTATTCTAGGACATCCTATGTCTAGTGGAGAGATCAATTCAAAGATCCTTAGAACTCTCCCAAGAGGTGGGAACCCAAGGTGACTTCCATTGAAGAAGCAAGGTCTCTCAAAGATATTCCTATTGAAGAGCTCATTGGAAATCTACAAGCACATGAAGCTACACTTGACAAGAGGGAGGAAGTAGAAAGACAAGAGAAGAAAGAGCTAAAGAGAATGAAGAAGGCTGAAATGAAGGCTCAAATTGAAGCTATCATGGAACAAGTCTCTCCATCCTCTCAAACTAAAGAAGATGCCATGTACTCCAAGGGTAAACTCTATAAAGACAAGTCCTCCTCCATCCGGTGCTTCACATGTGGAAAGAAGGGTTACTACAAGGAAGATTGCCCACAAGGCAAAAGGACCCATCTTCACAAGAAGGAGAAATGGAACTCAAGCTTAAGTGGATCCTCCAACTCGAGCTCAAGTGAAGATTCAAGTGAAGATTCAAGTGAAGTATCAAGCTCAAGCTCTAGTGATGAAGGAGAATGCCATTTTGCTCTTATAGAATCAAAAAGTGAAGACTCAAGTGAGGTAAATCTAAACTCTTTAGACAAAGAATCTTTAATTGCTATTATTCATGATATTTGTGGCTCTCTTAAGTCTTCTAAAAGGAAAAAGAAAAAGCTTGCTAAAATTGTTGATAATTTACATGTAGAATTAGATGATCTTGAACATGCTAATTCTTGCTTGCTTGATGATAAAAATGATTGTCTTAGCCAAGCAGACTCTCTTAAACTTGAAAATGTTAATTTTCTTGATAAGACTAGATTTCTAGAAGCTCAAACTCTTATGCCTAGTTCTAATGAAGAGCATACTTTAATTGTTGATTCTCTCATGCATGATATTGATGTTCTTAAATCTGAAAACATGGACAAAGATTTTGTTTTGAATGAATTAGAAATAGAAAATGCCTCTTTGCTTGCTAAAATCAATGGGCATGAATCTTATTCTAGTTCTAAAAATAGAGAGAATGATGTTGCTGTTCTTCATATTGACAGAGATTCTTATTTAACTAAATCTCTTTGGTTAGAAAATGATCTTTTGCATGCTAGAGATAATATCAATAATTTGTCTTCTACTATTGCTTCTCTTAAGAATGACAATGACAGTTTGAAATCATCTTTGTAAAGATTCTTAGTTGGTAAAAAGAGTCTTAATGACATCCTACACCATACTACTAAACAAATTGGTAGAAATGGTTTAGGGTATGATAGTAGTCAAGGGAACAACAATGATAAAGGACCTCAAATCTTCCATGGAGAATCCTCTAGTTCCAAGACTATGGGCACATGCAACTATTGCAATGAAATTGGTCATTATTCTACGTGTTGTCCTTTTAGGAAAGCAACCAAGAGAAATAGGATTTGGATTGCTAAACTAACCCCTCCGGACCCAAAAATATGATTGGGGACCGTTTCATCTTTCTTCTTGTAGGTACTTGCAAATGGATTGACTTGAGCTATTGAATTGCAAATTGACTTGTCAATCCACATGAAAGAAGAAAGGTGAGATGTGTAGAGGGTGACAACAAGTGGAAAAAGGAAAAAGGAATGGTAAGCACAAAGGTAATGGTTTTATTGCTTGTAACCATTTCTAACTTGTTTTTGTCAAGTTAGTGTGCACTATGCATATGGTTTTTGAGTCAAAAGTGGTATTTTGTGTTTCTCTTCATACTCTTGCTCAAAACCTATTTCTAATGCTTCTATAGTGCATTACTAACTTTCTTAGACATGTTTGGATATGGTTTGTATATTTAGCATGCTTTTAATTATGTTTCTATGAAATATATGTGTGTGTTGACAGCTGCTCTGTCGGTCGAGTTTGTCATGTTTGAAACTCGACCGATAGGCACCAATGGGTATTGCCAACAACTGTCATCGGCCGAGTTGTCAATGCACAGAACTCGACCGATAACACTGTGCACAAAATACACAGTTGGCTTATTGAATGAGAATTTCCATATCAACTAGATTTTTTCAACCAATAGCCTTATTCTTTGGCACTCCCTTGGTACTGTGATATATGCATATTGCCTTGTTCTAAATTTCCTATCTTTCTTACAACTCTATCACTCTAATTGCTCTAAATTGGTATATCTATATCTTGCAATTACTTGCTTTGAGTTGTTTTGCAGGTTTTGATGATGAACTCTTTGGATCTCTTGTTTATGTATTAAATTGCTTCCGTTGTGCTCTAACTTGATACATCTATCTAGGTGTATATCTTGTTTTGATACAACCTTGAGGTTCTTAGGGGAAATCATCTTATGGTAAGGATGCATATCTAGTGAGTTATATCCTTTCATGCTTCTAAAATTGCATATCTCTTTGTTTGAATATATCTCTTCATCTACTCATAGCTTGCTCTATCTTGTGTATCTTTTGGTATCTCTTGCTATGATCTAGATCCTACTAGTAGTCCTAACTTGTGATATCATCTACTAGTAGTTCATATACATGTAGTTCTAACCCTGGTTATAATTGACATCTTTGCTCATCTATATGCTATGCTTGTATCTTGTCTCATACATGCTCAAGCTTGTTCCTTGAGTTGCATATCTACTATCTTGAGTTGCTTGCATAACATTGTGATGCAGGGTATATAGATCTAAATTATATGTAGAAATTGGAGTATTTTTAGATTTCATGCAGCTTTTGCTCCAGTTTCAGTTTTTGGTGCAAGACTAGTGTTTTTCATGCAGAAACGGCCTTCTAAGCAAGACTCATGGCTATGCCATGAGCTCTGATGGTTTTTGGTCAAATTCCGTCACCTTGAGGGTCAAAATTATGTTTTATTATTTTTCTACAACACTTTATCTTGCTTTTTAGGTTGTTCAAGTATATGCTTTAACTTGCTTTTCTTTCTATGCTTGGACAAGCCCCTATCTTTTCCCTTATACTCTCCTTATATATATTTTTGTTATCTCCTTTCTCTTTAACAAGTGATGTTTCTTATTTCTTCACAACCCCCCACTTTTTGAAATGACAAAGGGGGAGAAAGGTATGTCTTCTTTTAAAAGAGGAAGAAGGCATGTCTTACATGAAGAAGAGAAGCATGTTCATGTAAATGGAGAAGGTAAAGGGGAGAAGACATATATGTGTAGAACATATATGAGTAGAAGACATAGTATTCTATAAATGTTATGAAAGCTAACAATGCAGGAGAAATAACATCAATTGAGGGGGAGTATGAGAACTCCATGCACATCAATTGAGGGGGAGCATATGAACTCCATTCTATTGAAACCCTTAGGTTTCTCCAAAGGAATGATTTTACTTAAAAGCTTTCAATACATTTATGGAATGGTTTACCATCTTCAAAAAGGGGGAGATTGTTGACTCAAGGTCAATTAGGTCAATGTTGACTCATGTCTAAATTGACTAAACCCGTGTTTTGATGATGACTAACCATTCCACATATTGGTGTCTAATGTCTCTACTTGTGTGATTTCAGATTAGGTGTAGACACACTCCAAATGCCCTAACTTGCGCATATCAAATTGGAGAAAAGACAAGTCAAAGTCATACAAGTGCACATTTTTGTAATATGATGTATATCCGTTAGAATCATGTTGTAAATCACTTGCAATGATTGTATGACTTGTAATTAAGCTTAGAAAAATATCAGGAACACTCAGATCGAATATTAGAGCACTTTAGATGCAACTTTGAAAATTGATTACAAGCACTTTGTCGGTCGAGTTTCCCAGCCTGAAAACTCGACCGATCATCCTTGATCAATGTTCTGAAGATTGCATCGGTCGAGTTGTGTTTACACAGAACTCGACCGATCGAGTCACTGACCATTTCGATTCCTAATGGTCGGTCGAATTTTGTCAGGACAAACTCGACCGATCACTTGGGTATCGGCTTTGTGAGTTACTTGATCGGTCGAGCTACCCTTATAGAAACTCGACCGATTGCACTGTACGGAAAAGTGCAGAAAAGTGTTTCTAGCCGTTGTGGAGTTGCAACAAGTGAAAATATATCCGTTACAAGCCAAAAAATGGCTAGTTTTCATTCACAAGTGTTCCCAAAGGCTAAGAGGCATCCCCAGCTATAAATAGGACCCCTTGGGCTTCATTCCAAGGTTGAGCATTCATTGCAAACTCTATGTGAGGTTCCTATTCTATAACTGAGTGCTTCCTACATCCTCCTCTCTCTCTAAGCTTAATCACTTGCTACATCCATTAGAGTGAGTAGGAAATCTGTAAGAGAGCTAGTACTACATGTATATCTTGTGAGGCTCTCACTTCCACCACCTCCCCATCTCTCATTTGCAATCATGAAGATGAAGGTTCTCTCTCTTGTCCAAAAGAGGTGAAGAAGAACAAGGGAAGGAGTCCCTTGGTGAAGATCAAGGATGAAGACTTGGAGCTAGAGTGGGTAAGCCCTGGGTGAAGGCATAAGACTCCTTGCTCAAGTAGGTAAGTCCTTGGTGGAAGTTTTTTCGAGTGAAGGTGAAGTCAAAAGCTGAAGATCCAAGAAAAGTGGGTAATCCCTGCAAGGCTGAAGACTTGTGCTAGAGTGGGTAAGTCCTTGGAGAAGGCCGAAGACTCTTGCAAAGTGGGTAAGTCCTTGGTAAGGTTGAAGACTCTTTGTATTGGATAGGTAAGTCTTTTGTTTGGTCATGTATTGTATGTCTTATGAATGAATATAAGAGTGCAATAGTTTGGAAGTACTAGAGGTTGACCTCTCTAGGCAAGTGGACTGACACACTTCTAGTTTGAAGTGTGGAACCACTCTAAATAGCTTGTCTAATTGGTGCATGTTCAATCTCTCTCTCCCTTGCTATGTATGTGTTAGTTGCACTCAAATTACCTATTTAGCAACCTTATCTTGTCATATATCTTGAAGGTTTAATGAGTTTTGTTTAAGTGCTTTCAGCTCTATTCACCCCCCCTCTAGAGCATCTAATCACCCATCTAGGATCCAACAATTGGTATCAGAGCGGGTCTTCGCCAAGCATACTTAAATAAGTAGGAGAAGATGGGTGACTACCAAGGACGGAGAATCAGCCTACCAATCTTTGATGGGAGCAATTTCCTCTATTGGAGAAGAAGGCTCCAATTCTACATCCAAGGATCAAGTTTTGAGATGTGGCAAATGGTGAACAACCCATACGAGCTACCAAAGACAAAGATTGAAGAATGGGATGAAGCCAACTTGATGAAAGCAACCTTGAATGCTAGAGAAATGCACATACTCTATGCCTCCATGACCCCCACCGAGTTCAACCGAATTTCTTCTTGTGAGACGGCCTATGAGGTATGGAGAAAGCTTTGAATCACCTATGAAGGGACAGATCAAGTGAAGGAAAGCAAATTCTACATGCTCAAAGGGCTGCTTGAGAACTTCAAGATGGGAAAGGAGGAGAGTATAGCCAACATGTACTCAAGGCTCAACACCATTGTGAATGGTCTTGCTGTTCTAGGACATCCTATGTCTAGTGGAGAGATCAACTCAAAGATCCTTAGAACTCTCCCCAAGAGGTGGGAACCCAAGGTGACTTCCATTGAAGAAGCAAGGTCTCTCAAAGATATTCTTATTGAAGAGCTCATTGGAAATCTACAAGCACATGAAGCTACACTTGACAAGAGGGAGGAAGTAGAAAGACAAGAGAAGAAAGAGCTAAAGAGAATGAAGAAGGCTGAAATGAAGGCTCAAATTGAAGCTATCATGGAACAAGTCTCTCCATCCTCTCAAGCTAAAGAAGATGCCATGTACTCCAAGGGTAAACTCTACAAAGACAAGTCCTCCTCCATCCGGTGCTTCACATGTGGAAAGAAGGGTCACTACAAGGAAGATTGCCCACAAGGCAAAAAGACCCATCTTCACAAGAAGGAGAAATGGCACTCAAGCTCAAGTGGCTCCTCCAACTCGAGCTCAAGTGAAGATTCAAGTGAAGGATCAAGCTCAATCTCTAGTGATGAAGGAGAATGCCATTTTGCTCTTATAGAATCAACAAGTGAAGACTCAAGTGAGGTAAATCTAAACTCTTTAGATAAAGAATCTTTGATTGCTATTATTCATGATATTTGTGCCTCTCTTAAGTCTTCTAAAAGGAAAAAGAAAAAGCTTGCTAAAATTGTTGATAATTTGCGTGTAGAATTAGATGATCTTGAACATGCTAATTCTTGCTTGCTTGATGATAAAAATGATTGTCTTAGCCAAGTAGAGTCTCTTAAACTTGAAAATGTTAGTTTGCTTGATGATAAAAATGATTGTCTTTATCCCTGCAAGGCTGAAGACTTGTGCTAGAGTGGGTAAGTTTTGGAGAAGGCCGAAGACTCTTGCAAAGTGGGTAAGTCCTTGGTAAGGTTGAAGACTCTTTGTATTGGATAGGTAAGTCTTTTGTTTGGTCATGTATTGTATGTCTTATGAATGAATATAAGAGTGCAATAGTTTGGAAGTCCTAGAGGTTGACCTCTCTAGGCAAGTGGACTGACACACTTCTAGTTTGAAGTGTGGAACCACTCTAAATAGATTGTCTAATTGGTGCATGTTCAATCTCTCTCTCCCTTTCTACGTACGTGTTAGTTGCACTCAAATTACCTATTTAGCAACCTTATCTTGTCATATATCTTGAAGGTTTAATGAGTTTTGTTTAAGTGCTTTCAGCTCTATTCACCCCCCCCTCTAGAGCATCTAATCACCAATCTAGGATCCAACAATTGGTATCAGAGCGGGTCTTCTACAAGCATACTTCAACAAGTAGGAGAAGATGGGTGACTACCAAGGAGGGAGAATCAGCCTACCAATTTTTGATGGGAGCAATTTCCTCTATAGGAGAAGAAGGCTCCAATTCTACATCCAAGGATCAAGTCTTGAGATGTGGCAAATGGTGAACAGCCCATACAAGCTACCAAAGATAAATATTGAAGAATGGGATGAAGCCAACTTGATGAAAGCAACCTTGAATTCTAGAGCCATGCACATACTCTATGCCTCCATGACCCCCACCGAGTTCAACCGAATTTCTTATTGTGAGACGGCCTATGAGGTATGAAGAAAGATTTGCATCACTTATGAAGGGATAGATCAAGTGAAGGAAAGCAAAGTCTACATGCTCAAAGGGCTGCTTGAGAACTTCAAGATGGGAAAGGAGGAGAGTATAGACAACATGTACTCAAGGCTCAACACTATTGTGAATGGTCTTGCTATTCTAGGACATCCTATGTCTAGTGGAGAGATCAACTCAAAGATCCTTAGAACTCTCCCCAAGAGGTGGGAACCCAAGGTGACTTCCATTGAAGAAGTAAGGTCTCTCAAAGATATTCCTATTGAAGAGATCATTGGAAATCTACAAGCACATGATGCTACACTTGACAAGAGGGAGGAAGTAGAAAGACAAGAGAAGAAAGAGCTAAAGAGAATGAAGAAGGCTGAAATGAAGGCTCAAATTGAAGCTATCATGGAACAAGTCTCTCCATCCTCTCAAGCTAAAGAAGATGCCATGTACTCCAAGGGTAAACTCTACAAAGACAAGTCCTCCTCCATCCGGTGCTTCACATGTGGAAAGAAGGGTCACTACAAGGAAGATTGCCCACAAGGCAAAAAGACTCATCTTCACAAGAAGGAGAAATGGCACTCAAGCTCAAGTGGCTCCTTCAACTCGAGCTCAAGTGAAGATTCAAGTGAAGGATCAAGCTCAAGCTCTAGTGATGAAGGAGAATGCCATTTTGCTCTTATAGAATCAACAAGTGAAGACTCAAGTGGGGTAAATCTAAACTCTTTAGATAAAGAATCTTTGATTGCTATTATTCATGATATTTGTGCCTCTCTTAAGTCTTCTAAAAGGAAAAAGAACAAGCTTGCTAAAATTGTTGATAATTTGCATGTAGAATTAGATGATCTTGAACATGCTAATTCTTGCTTGCTTGATGGTAAAAATGATTGTCTTATCCAAGTAGACTCTCTTAAACTTGAAAATGTTAGTTTTCTTGATGATAAAAATGATTGTCTTAATCCCTGCAAGGCTGAAGACTTGTGCTAGAGTGGGTAAGCCCTTGGAGAAGGCCGAAGACTCTTGCAAAGTGGGTAATTCCTTGGTAAGGTTGAAGACTCTTTTTATTGGATAGGTAAGTCTTTTGTTTGGTCATGTATTGCATGTATTATGAATGAATATAAGAGTGCAATAGTTTGGAAGTCCTAGAGGTTGACCTCTCTAGGCAAGTGGACTGATACACTTCTAGTTTGAAGTGTGGAACCTCTCTAAATAGCTTGTCTAATTGGTGCATGTTCAATCTCTCTCTCCCTTGCTATGTATGTGTTAGTTGCACTCAAATTACCTATTTAGCAACCTTATCTTGTCATATATCTTGAAGGTTTAATGAGTTTTGTTTAAGTGCTTTCAGCTCTATTCACCCCCCTCTAGAGCATCTAATCACCCATCTAGGATCCAACAAGGTGTATCGAGATAAGCTAGATTTGCATTACACATCATCTCATTATGGTGACCTTTATTCATATTCATATGAGGGCAAAGGTAATACTATAAATTTATATGTATAGAACCATCATATCTCCCTCAACAAAACTAAACCATCAAATTATGAACATCATCCTAACGCATTGGATGTTGGATAAGTAGAACCTTGAACCAATCATATAGGGGAAACCATTGGGTTGTGACCTAGATGAGTCATCAAGTTAACCTAGTCAAGCCTTTGTTTGAAAACTCAAAAAACACCATCGGTTGAAGACATAAGAAGAACCATCATTTGCTAACTCAAAGGACACATCAGTTGGAGACATGAGAAAATCCATTATGTGCTGACTTCAAAGAAACAATCGGATGTGACCATATGATCCACCATCGGATGTGGCACCTAGTACCACCATAAGTTGTGGCACCAATGCCACCATCAATTGTGGTACATAGGACCACCATTGGATCATGTGGTCAGAAGGACCATCGGTTGACACCATCAAGTGTTGAACCAAGGCAACCATCGCTTGACGACCATTGGTTAGAAAATCCATCAAATATTGGAGTTAGAAAAACTATTGGTTGTTGACCATTGAATCAGAGAAGCCTTTAGTTGTTGGATCAGAAGCGACACTGGTTGTGGAACCCAATATGACCTTTGAGTTTGGTCAGTAGGTGGTGAAACAAGCTTCAAACTCCAAGGTAAAACCATCCGATTAGAGGGGAAGGAAGACCATCGAGTTCAGCACTTGGAGGAGCACCAAAACCACCATTTATTTGAGCATAAGATACTCCAAAATAGAAACAAAGTCACAACCATTGTTTGGCACAAGAAAGACAACTAAAATAGAACCAATCACAAAACCATCAGTTGCATCTCAAGGAGGGAAATCAACACAAAACCTTAAAAGAAGACCATTGCTTGAGAGAAGAAAACCATAATTTGTGAGAGGGAACCTAATCATTGGTTGTGTGCACATGAGAAAACTCAAAACATCAGCTAAGTGACCACCATTGGTTGGTAGACAAAGGCAAAGCAAAACAACAACAAGAACAAGCCATCAGGTTGCAAAGAAAGAAGGAAAACAACCCAAAAACCTTAAGTGGTGACCATTGTTTGAGGAGCAAAAACCATCGGCTGTCCATATAAAAGCAAGTTCTAGAGCTTAGTCTACCAAGTAAGGTTCGTGCACAAGGTTCAAAGTTCATCCATGGTGATAAACTACTCAAGAAACATCAAATAACCTAAAACCCTAGGAAAATGTAGTATCTTTATGCTTAGAATCTTCATTTTAGAGCAAGATCATGTACATGAAAGCTAGTAGTAACCAATAAATGTGAAAAAGTATATAATTCGTCTCTAGATCGAAGAAGAAGCTCTAAATAACAAGGTAGCTCATCGATGAGAGCAAAACCCTAACTCAACCCTAGATGGATATCACCATCAAACCAAGGTGCATCTAGGTGTCCCAAGGAACAAAAAATATCAAAAAGGATAAGAAAAAATGTAAGTCACAACAAGAATGTGATAAATTGCAAGAAAAATCATAGATATGGGTAACTTGCAGAAAAGCCCAAAATAAGCATAAAATTGCATAACATGCACAAACAATGTCCACACTAGACCAAACTTGAAACTTAAGCTTGCTATATGATATCAAAGAACCTAAAAGGATTTAATTAAGGTTTAAATAACTTAATTATGATAAGCAAGTGTGTTCAACCAAGAAGTAAGGTTAGGGGTCTTACGGATAGAGTCAATGCCAATGTCTGACAACCAATGGAAACCAGATGTCCTAAGAACCTATGGAAATTGTGGTTTATAAACCAAGAAAAGGTTCAGGTTCCTCCCCCCCCCCCCAAAAAAAAAAAACGGAAGGGTAATACTTACAATAAACTAGGTTTCTAGAGAAGAAGGGAACAAGTGCTTAAATCATAAATCAAGAGAAGCGTCAAAGAAAAAGTGGTAGACCAACAAGGTGGCAAACCAATTGAATGTCTGGTTAAAAAATGATGAAAACCCACTAGGGTTTTGTTAATTGAACCAAGTAGAGTGGAACCTTTTGGTAGTGAAAACTATCCAAAAGCAAGAAAGGGGTTGAGAAACCATCGTATATTGATGTTTAAGTAGCACAAAAGGAAAGCTGATAAGGAGGACATTACTTTGTAAGGTTGGTGTCGATGGCTATTTGTTGAACAAATCTGGTTAACAATGTTGATCCTTTCTCCTCCTGTTGAAACAACTTATCCTTTCATCTCAAAGGAGAAGATGATGACCTCAGTTGCATGGCGGTGTTGTCCATCAAAGGAGTAGTCAAACTCAAATTAGAGATTGTGCAACAGAGCATGGAGTTTTCATCAGAGGAGTGGCATAAACTACTTATGATGGAGGTGAATGAGGAAGAACTAGAGAAAATCTGAGGTAGATCAATTGATTGAAGTAGAGTCTTATAGAGGTAATTAGGGCTGGTTAACACTTTTTTCTTAGACTGCTAGGGTTTGCAACGGGAGTACATTTGTAGGACCCTTTGAACTTTTATTTTCGTGAGGATTTTGTGTTGGCAGGCCCCATAGTTTTGTTGGTTGACACTTTGATGTCTAGAATTGTTACAACCCCAATCTTTGGGTTCAATTGGTGAGAAATGTAATTTCTCATATTAAAGATATTGGTACAAATAGTGATATATTTTGCTTCAAATTAATGGATTTCGTTTAAAATAGCCTTGTTGTTTGATTTGTGGGCTTTATTGGCTATTGGGCCCAATAACAAGGAAATAGCAAAGAAAATTCAATTAGTGAAGGAATAATTGAATAATTGATAAAAGAAATATGTGGAAACCTCTAGAAGGAAAATCCAAAGAGGATTTCGTGCCTCTTGGGTTCCTTGGACTCCAAGGAATACAAAGTTGCATAAATAAAGCAATAAGAAAAGAAAAGATTATTTAAGCATTTCCTTATGAAGAAAGAAATTGAAAACATTGATGAAATGTGGAAATTAAGTGAAACGATGGATATTTGAGTTTCCCTTTATGGAATTTCGTATCCCAAGGATTTCTTATGATAAAAGGGATGCCAATGAGGAAAATAAAATAGAAATAAAAAGAAATCCTCAAAAGGAAATATTATAATAAGAAATAAATAAGATAATGTGAAATAATGCATTAAGATGCATCTAGAAAGATAATAAGTAACCAATAAAAAGAAATCCAAAATAATGGAATGTCTTGGGATCCAAGGAGTCCCAATAAAGAGGAAAGAAAGATAAAATACCAAAATTACAAAATATGAGGATAATGTGATTCATTATTAATGAATTTTGGGATTTTTGATAAAAAAGGAAAGTATTTTCCTATTACATGAAAATAGAATTCGTGCCTTTGTATAAAGGGAAAGTAAATAAGAGAATAATGAGAGGGATTTTCGAAATCCTAATAACACAAGAAGAAGGTTTATCAAAGAAATAAGGGAGAGAGAGAGTTTTCCTTCTCATTAAAGGAATATGTTTCCTTTAAGAGGGGGGGGACTTGTTTCCACTAGGAAACGTCTTGGGATGCGAGTACCCACCCGTATAAGGAGGGTAGAACCCTTGCCTCGAGATCTAGAGAGAAAACCCTCGTCTTTCCTCTCTTCTTCTTCTTGTTTCTCTACGTTGGCAACACAAGGGCCACCTTGGCGGTTCGCAGCGAATCTAGATGCTCGATGGAGGCACGACACATGTTCGAGGTTCTGGAGTGGAGAGCCACCTTTCTCTTGGCCGCCATCTCCGCGTGACACCTGCAGCACGGCTGCAGGCCGGCCGCGGGTTGCAGGCTGGCCAGCGTAGGCTAGCTGCTTTGGTCGGCAGAGGAAAAGCACCATCAGGTGCGTCGGAAGGCTGCGGAGACAATGTAGGGGTCGCCAGTGCCTAGGGGACCAAGTAGTGGAGGAAGGAATGCCTCCCCGAACTGCTGCTGGACGGCCGCATTTTGCAGGCTCACTCAGCTCGCACCAGCCGCTATGGCTGCAAGATGAGGGCTCCTAGAGGAGCTTGGAAGCTCGAAGGAGGTAGCAGAAGCGCTCTGGAGGTCGTCGGGGTCAGGGACAAGGAGCTGGAGCCGCGCCAAGGTCGGCACTCGGCGGCTAGGGCGTCTGCTGGCTTCCGTTGTGAGGAAGAAGAAGGGCACGTGAACGTTTGACGTATTTGCCCTTCGGGGTACAAAGCAACGGCTGACTTAAGTAAGGGTATAACGGTAAATCCGTTATATTTCCAAATCTACAACGTCGAATGGACTGTGATGACGTGGCAATTCCCGATTGGCCAAGTAAGTAAAACCTTGTTAATTTCATATCTAATAAACCGTAGCTCGGATAAATGCAAATTATATATGAATTTTGATCCTCAGAATGAGAGGAATCCAAATAAATTATTATTGAAACCTGATTCCTTATGCAATTCGAAAAGTAGTGTAATGTATGAACTTTAATGTATTAATGGTAACGAAACCCTACTTTGATATGATTAAAGTGATTAATAGGGTTTAATGGATCAATAAAGTTGATATTAGCCTGTTAATGATAAAAATGGATATTTGGAAGAAAAAGGATGGACTTGGCGTATAATTAGTTAGTTTAGAGGTTATATGCTTGAAATTGGAAAAGTACATAAAGATATCATCTTTAATGATTTAACCCTTAGATTTGATGTTAGATGGATAATTCAAGATGATATTAACCTACTGATTAATAAAAGAGAAAATAGGATTCAAAAGATGATCCTTTTTATAATCTGGCTTAATTTAGGGTTTCGTGCACAAATGTGCATTAATGAGCTTGAAAACCCTAATTTAGATGAATATGTCTTTTAAATGTTTTAACTGTTCAAATCTGTAAATAAATAGGGATATGATGATCCTAAGTCAATTTTGGGTATAAAAGACTATTAAATGAATAGTTTGAGCAATTAGGGTTTACATAAATGGAAAAGAGTACTATTAGGGTTTGTTAACCTAAAAGAGGTAAAGTTCAAGAAATTGATCTAAGAAACCCTAATGAGTATTAATGGAATCTTAATGTGGATTGAAACCCTAAAAAGAGATCCAAGTCCATAAAAGTAGATTCTTGATGAAGTGTGTAATAAATAGAGTACATATTCTTTTCAGGAATTATGTGATGATTTAATTACTTGCTTGGATCTGTTGATTGGCTTGATTGCATATACATGAAGTAAATGTTGAATAATCTGCATGACTCTTCAAATCAGGTATGTGGTTACTTATGGTTAACCGTTTAGGTTTCCCGGCGTTTTCCGAACGTTTTATCGCTTTGAATGCAACTAAACTGCTTGGATGTTCATATTGCAAATATAATGTGGCTATGACTATCACTTAATGTGTACACCTATAAACTCAGATCCTGGTTCTCTCTGTGGCAAAATAGCTAACCTAGTACATGGCTACTTATGGGTAGGTCATCAGGTTAGAGAAAGACCTAGTACATGGCTACCTATTGGGTAGGTCCATCAGGTCTATGGATGACCTAGTACATGGCTACCCATTGGGTAGGTCCATCAGGTCAATGGTTGACTTAGTACATGGCTACCATGGAGGTAGGACCATCAAGTCATAAAGAGTTAGAGATTGGGCTATCCTCAGATAGTGCCATGCGACTCTATACCTAAAAGAGAGGTGATATCCATGTCCACTGCAGGGACAGCCCAGAGTTGTGAATATGTATGGATTGAGTTATATGGTTTAAAATGTAATCTTGTTTGTTAAATCATTAATTGAATGATTATGTTGTTAACTTAGTTGAACAATTATCTGCTTCTCCCCCACATACCAGCTTCGGCTGACCGATGTTTTGTTCGTCGGCGTTTTAGGTACAATGAAACGAACAAACAGTAAAGTGGCACATGTGATACTAAAAAGGAGGATTAGATAGATTAGTATCGGTGTGGATAGAATTAATCAACCAAGTTTTCAAAAGGTATGTAAAGAAGAATTTTATTACCATTTTCAGTATAGTCTGTTAGAATTTGATAATTGTTTATGGTTATATGCCGAACCTTTGATCCGGGATTAATGGATGCGGCTTCAACCTCTTGGTCTCCCTTAATTGGGGGTTACTGAAAGGTGAGGTCGTAACATTTGGTATCAGAGCTTAGGTTCCTCATTTAACCATTAATAATTATTAAATTTTACAAACTCCATAGAACCCAAGGGAGTTATTAGAGGAGTATCCGAAAGACGGAGGTGTCTAGAAAGGGATCACGACCGGGGGCTGGCAAGATTTTCCTCCGCACCGCTAGTCGGAATACGAGGACTCCCGGACCCGTGTGACCGCCTGGCCAAAGTCTTAGGGTATGAATCGAAATAAGATACCTTTAGGACTTCTCATCTTATTCATCTCTTCTCATCACAAAATTCTGATAAGGACCTAAAGGATTAGGGTTTTCTTTCTTCTCCTCACCCTCTTGAGGTATGGGTAAGGTTAATAAGGATTAAGGAATCCTCCACCAAATTAATGAAAGGCATGTAAATAAGATGTCATGGACATAAGCTTAATAGATTAAGCGCAAACTAAAAATAGATACATGCTTAGGTCGTATGACATAAGATGTCATGTCCTCAGGAGAGACCTGAGGCTAGACCTTCTTGGCAGGAGGATAAGTCAGTCTTGGAGATAGAGATATCCATTGCTAGTAGAGACCTGGCACATCCTATGAGGATGATGCTAACCCTAACCCTAAGTGATGGTTAGAGAGAGATGAGTTGGACCAGGTGTTTGAAAGGACCTGCCTTTGGGATGCCATGGGTGACCTAACGCCTTTGGCAACCCAACCCTGGGAAGGGTCGTGCGTGGTAGGGTAAAGGATAACTCCTTAGATGATGAGGTTAGTGAATGACCTTAGAAACCCTATGGACTTGTACAAGTAGGGCATAGCTGGCACCTAGGGCACGTCATAGTGCTGACGGTAGGATGAAACCCTGGATAAGGAATCATAAGGGGTATGGATGATTTTGAGCAACCATAAGTTCGAACCTAGGCTTCACCCATGTAGAGCATGCCTTTGAGGTTGAACCTTCATGAAGAGAGGACCTCTACTGGTGAGGTTGGATGTAGGGTTATCCCTAGAGAGAGAAGGAAACCCG
Organism: Alisma plantago-aquatica; assembly: GCA_963693085.1. Classification (NCBI taxonomy): domain Eukaryota; kingdom Viridiplantae; phylum Streptophyta; class Magnoliopsida; order Alismatales; family Alismataceae; genus Alisma; species Alisma plantago-aquatica. Next base: position 862,425,346 of record OY856414.1, on the reverse strand, counting down.
GTAAGAAGGTTGGAAGCCTAAAACCCTGAACTATGGATGATAGTGGTTGCTTCATGATCGATCCCTGAAGGTTGATGATATCTTGGTTTCCTTTAGAGGAACCAAGCCCTAGAGATAGAAGATGAAGCATCTGAAGAAGAGTTCCTAGACCTAGAAAGGTTTAGTAGCAGGTTATGAGGCCCTGTACCTTGTTGGGTGACCTTGAGGAGGACCCAATCCTAAGTGTTGTTTGAGTTGAAGGATGACAAGGAGTGCATGTCATGCCTTTTCATGCTTGGTTCGTAGTTAAGAGATAGAGCGTGCAGTTAGACACCTAAAAGTAAACCTAGGGTTCCTAGGCCTAAGAGGGGAAGTGGTATACCTAATGCTCATGATGAGAATTAAGTTTCTATAGTTCGAGCATGGTACGCCTCATGAATAAAGGAAAAGGGAAGTCCCTTAAGTTTAAGGTATGTGTAATGATTCCCTCATAGCTAGGTTGATGATAAAGGAAAGTATGATCTTGATCCATCTTTGAGGAAAGAGGACAAGTATGACCTAGTATGGTTCAGTAGGTGATCTGGTTATGCCTTAATGGCTTGCTAGGGTTAAGTAGGCTCATTAGGATGTAAACCCTAGACCTAAGAGCTTTTGTGACCTTGCTGTCAAGAGATAGTTTTCCTCCCATCCTGGGAGAGGGACCTTTTTGAAGGGTGTACACCAGTTTTTGTGAAAACCTAAAAGAGATCTCATAGGATCTTGATAAGCTAAGTGAAAAGTACATGGTATGAAGAATGAACCTGTAGACCCATAGATATTCATCTCTAATTGTATACGAATGAGTCACCATGGAGGTAACCGGTATGGGGCTGACCAAGGTAGGCAGGCTGCCATGATCCATATGAAAGGATGAAGGCCAGCCCATAAATGCAGAAAGAGAGATGATGAAGACTTGGGTAAGGTTCTAAGTGAACATGTACTATAATGGAGAATCCTAAGTCTATCCTAGGGTCAGGTAGGGATAAGACCGATGAAAGTTGGAGTTGCCTAATTCCCCAGTTGCACATGACCATAGGGTCGGGAGGTAACAGCTATCATTGTCTGAGGGCCATGGGTTAGGAGATTGATCACCTTCATGAACTCATGGGACCCAAAGGGCAGATGAGTAGGGCACTCTCTTGATGCATGAGGGAAGAGGGATGACCCCAAAAGAGTCGGTACCCTTTAGACCTGGAGAAGATGACCAAGGATGGTGTGTCAAACCAAGTAGGTTCAAAACCAGTGTTCCATGGAAGTAACCTTGATATTAAGACGTTTGTGAAATAGAGACGTAGGTGTCACGTTTCAACCTAGATTTGAAGGTGTATTGGCAAGGTGGGATGTACCATCTCTACTCTTGGAATAGGAGGAACTCTGTATTTGGACTGCAGCCAAATGCTTATTTCCTTGTGTTATGGGGGTGAGAGATAGGACATTATGCATGCCGTACACCAAGGATAAGAGATGATGTAGGTTGGAGCGTTGCCACGAGAAATGGGGATAGAGAAATTATCTTACCATAGTAAAGTGAATGAATGATACAGAGATGGTTTGTAAACACTAAGAGAAATGAGGTAGTTCCCTTATGAGGATGTTTTTATCATGAGCTATGTGGAACTTACAAGTTATACCAGGTGGAGTTTGATCACCATGGAGATGGAATCAGAGAGTGTTCTTAGGAAGATAAACATATAGTTTGAGGTGACATGATAAGTGAAATGCATGAAAGTGTAACGTTACCTAATACCTAAGGATGTGAAGTGGTACTGGATGCTCTGGTTGAGATACATCTGACTTGTTTAACTAGAAGCTAGAAGAGGTTGTTTGGCTAACCCTAAGTTTGAAAATGAGAGGTGGTTCGATAACACCCAGACGTAACAAGATACGTTGAAGGGTTAAGGGTTGTTTGGTTAGCCAGTCTAATCCTTGATATGATGGAAGGATGATGGTAGAACCTCAAGTGCACCTCTTTGGAAGAGAAGGTGATGAAACCCCGACTAGAGTGGTTTAGAGTTTCGAGGAGTTGATCTTGAAAGAGTCATGACATATAGGGAGTCATGGTTGGAGATCATCTTACACCGTGGAATATGACAGTAGAACTTTGGATGCTTAAGATGAAGTTGCATGTGGTGTATGGACATGCAAGCCAAGGGGTAAAGGACGAACCCCAGTAACCCAGTGTATCGATATAGAGGATAAAAGAATCCTTGAGAGGGAATGAGAGCTCAACACTATGGATGTTGTGATAGGTCTTCCCTGGATAGAGGAAGGTCGAGATACGATGTGGGTTATGGTAGGTCGCCTTACCTAGATAAGGAAGAGTTCTGTTAAGGGACAGGTCTAGTTGAACTACCATGAGAGAGATAGTTCAATTACACCATGAAACAAGTTCAAAGGATTCCTGAGTTTGACCTAAAGGTTCGCTTCCATAAAGTGGAAGTAGGTACATGAAAAACTCAATGATAGTATAGTTTATCACCCCTAACGATGGTTAGTATGATCCAGACTAAAGGGTCTGATGAGGGCATGCGTGCTCGTTCAGGGTGATATCTAGAGACAGTTCTTGTCCTATGAAAGATGTGAAGATAACCACCATAGCCAGTATCGGGTTTATATGAAGCTCTATAAGGGAGGTGGTGTCGGTCACCACTTCAGTAAGGTGATGTTGGTGAAAGTACCACATGATGGTTAGAAAAAGGGACCCCAGTATGTGTAGATGAAGTCACTTTGATTGTGCAAGGGCTGAAAGGAGCCTAGAGACGATGAGAGTCGTAAGCAGATGCAAAGTAGACTGACATACAAGTTACTGTGGGAGAAAATGTGACATGAAACTCCGACCCCTCTAAGTTATAACTAAGAGAGCTGAGTTCCCGATACATGGGTCCATTAGAGATGGATGGGTGGAGAAGGTTAGGTTGACCCTACCCCTCAGGATAGAGTAATGGGAGATGTTTTCCATGTGTCCAATTTAGAGCACTATGTGAGGTACCCGACCATGTGCTGAGCAATGAACCTAGTGAGCCCCAAGGGAGGCTGAAATGACCTGAGTCACCTGTGCAGTTTATAGACGCCAGAGTGAAAGAACTCAAGGAAAGGAATAAGTGATGATAAAGGTTCTGTGGAAGCGCCATGAGTACGGAAAAGCCACATAGGGGCCAATGATGGATATGGAAAAGTCTTATCCTGAATTGTTTGTTTGCTTGTTTGAATTTTGAGGACAAAATTCCTATAAGAGGGGAAGGATGTTACAACCCCAATCTTTGGGTTCAATTGGTGAGAAATGTAATTTCTCATATTAAAGATATTGGTACAAATAGTGATATATTTTGCTTCAAATTAATGGATTTCGTTTAAAATAGCCTTGTTGTTTGATTTGTGGGCTTTATTGGCTATTGGGCCCAATAACAAGGAAATAGCAAAGAAAATTCAATTAGTGAAGGAATAATTGAATAATTGATAAAAGAAATATGTGGAAACCTCTAGAAGGAAAATCCAAAGAGGATTTCGTGCCTCTTGGGTTCCTTGGACTCCAAGGAATACAAAGTTGCATAAATAAAGCAATAAGAAAAGAAAAGATTATTTAAGCATTTCCTTATGAAGAAAGAAATTGAAAACATTGATGAAATGTGGAAATTAAGTGAAACGATGGATATTTGAGTTTCCCTTTATGGAATTTCGTATCCCAAGGATTTCTTATGATAAAAGGGATGCCAATGAGGAAAATAAAATAGAAATAAAAAGAAATCCTCAAAAGGAAATATTATAATAAGAAATAAATAAGATAATGTGAAATAATGCATTAAGATGCATCTAGAAAGATAATAAGTAACCAATAAAAAGAAATCCAAAATAATGGAATGTCTTGGGATCCAAGGAGTCCCAATAAAGAGGAAAGAAAGATAAAATACCAAAATTACAAAATATGAGGATAATGTGATTCATTATTAATGAATTTTGGGATTTTTGATAAAAAAGGAAAGTATTTTCCTATTACATGAAAATAGAATTCGTGCCTTTGTATAAAGGGAAAGTAAATAAGAGAATAATGAGAGGGATTTTCGAAATCCTAATAACACAAGAAGAAGGTTTATCAAAGAAATAAGGGAGAGAGAGAGTTTTCCTTCTCATTAAAGGAATATGTTTCCTTTAAGAGGGGGGGGACTTGTTTCCACTAGGAAACGTCTTGGGATGCGAGTACCCACCCGTATAAGGAGGGTAGAACCCTTGCCTCGAGATCTAGAGAGAAAACCCTCGTCTTTCCTCTCTTCTTCTTCTTGTTTCTCTACGTTGGCAACACAAGGGCCACCTTGGCGGTTCGCAGCGAATCTAGATGCTCGATGGAGGCACGACACATGTTCGAGGTTCTGGAGTGGAGAGCCACCTTTCTCTTGGCCGCCATCTCCGCGTGACACCTGCAGCACGGCTGCAGGCCGGCCGCGGGTTGCAGGCTGGCCAGCGTAGGCTAGCTGCTTTGGTCGGCAGAGGAAAAGCACCATCAGGTGCGTCGGAAGGCTGCGGAGACAATGTAGGGGTCGCCAGTGCCTAGGGGACCAAGTAGTGGAGGAAGGAATGCCTCCCCGAACTGCTGCTGGACGGCCGCATTTTGCAGGCTCACTCAGCTCGCACCAGCCGCTATGGCTGCAAGATGAGGGCTCCTAGAGGAGCTTGGAAGCTCGAAGGAGGTAGCAGAAGCGCTCTGGAGGTCGTCGGGGTCAGGGACAAGGAGCTGGAGCCGCGCCAAGGTCGGCACTCGGCGGCTAGGGCGTCTGCTGGCTTCCGTTGTGAGGAAGAAGAAGGGCACGTGAACGTTTGACGGATTTGCCCTTCGGGGTACAAAGCAACGGCTGACTTAAGTAAGGGTATAACGGTAAATCCGTTATATTTCCAAATCTACAACGTCGAATGGACTGTGATGACGTGGCAATTCCCGATTGGCCAAGTAAGTAAAACCTTGTTAATTTCATATCTAATAAACCGTAGCTCGGATAAATGCAAATTATATATGAATTTTGATCCTCAGAATGAGAGGAATCCAAATAAATTATTATTGAAACCTGATTCCTTATGCAATTCGAAAAGTAGTGTAATGTATGAACTTTAATGTATTAATGGTAACGAAACCCTACTTTGATATGATTAAAGTGATTAATAGGGTTTAATGGATCAATAAAGTTGATATTAGCCTGTTAATGATAAAAATGGATATTTGGAAGAAAAAGGATGGACTTGGCGTATAATTAGTTAGTTTAGAGGTTATATGCTTGAAATTGGAAAAGTACATAAAGATATCATCTTTAATGATTTAACCCTTAGATTTGATGTTAGATGGATAATTCAAGATGATATTAACCTACTGATTAATAAAAGAGAAAATAGGATTCAAAAGATGATCCTTTTTATAATCTGGCTTAATTTAGGGTTTCGTGCACAAATGTGCATTAATGAGCTTGAAAACCCTAATTTAGATGAATATGTCTTTTAAATGTTTTAACTGTTCAAATCTGTAAATAAATAGGGATATGATGATCCTAAGTCAATTTTGGGTATAAAAGACTATTAAATGAATAGTTTGAGCAATTAGGGTTTACATAAATGGAAAAGAGTACTATTAGGGTTTGTTAACCTAAAAGAGGTAAAGTTCAAGAAATTGATCTAAGAAACCCTAATGAGTATTAATGGAATCTTAATGTGGATTGAAACCCTAAAAAGAGATCCAAGTCCATAAAAGTAGATTCTTGATGAAGTGTGTAATAAATAGAGTACATATTCTTTTCAGGAATTATGTGATGATTTAATTACTTGCTTGGATCTGTTGATTGGCTTGATTGCATATACATGAAGTAAATGTTGAATAATCTGCATGACTCTTCAAATCAGGTATGTGGTTACTTATGGTTAACCGTTTAGGTTTCCCGGCGTTTTCCGAACGTTTTATCGCTTTGAATGCAACTAAACTGCTTGGATGTTCATATTGCAAATATAATGTGGCTATGACTATCACTTAATGTGTACACCTATAAACTCAGATCCTGGTTCTCTCTGTGGCAAAATAGCTAACCTAGTACATGGCTACTTATGGGTAGGTCATCAGGTTAGAGAAAGACCTAGTACATGGCTACCTATTGGGTAGGTCCATCAGGTCTATGGATGACCTAGTACATGGCTACCCATTGGGTAGGTCCATCAGGTCAATGGTTGACTTAGTACATGGCTACCATGGAGGTAGGACCATCAAGTCATAAAGAGTTAGAGATTGGGCTATCCTCAGATAGTGCCATGCGACTCTATACCTAAAAGAGAGGTGATATCCATGTCCACTGCAGGGACAGCCCAGAGTTGTGAATATGTATGGATTGAGTTATATGGTTTAAAACGTAATCTTGTTTGTTAAATCATTAATTGAATGATTATGTTGTTAACTTAGTTGAACAATTATCTGCTTCTCCCCCACATACCAGCTTCGGCTGACCGATGTTTTGTTCGTCGGCGTTTTAGGTACAATGAAACGAACAAACAGTAAAGTGGCACATGTGATACTAAAAAGGAGGATTAGATAGATTAGTATCGGTGTGGATAGAATTAATCAACCAAGTTTTCAAAAGGTATGTAAAGAAGAATTTTATTACCATTTTCAGTATAGTCTGTTAGAATTTGATAATTGTTTATGGTTATATGCCGAACCTTTGATCCGGGATTAATGGATGCGGCTTCAACCTCTTGGTCTCCCTTAATTGGGGGTTACTGAAAGGTGAGGTCGTAACAAGAATGGTAGAAGTACCAATGAAAACATAGCTATCTTCTACTAATAAGAACCTTGCAATACCTATTGATGGAAGGCAAGATTGTGCAAATGGCAATTTTATGGTCCTTGATCATAATTAACCTTCTAATGGTTAAAGATGATTATTTCTAGAGATGGGGGATCTATGTAGTGTCTTCTGATGGAAAGTCAAGTAGTGCCTACTAACAATATTTTGACCTTCATCTTCTAATGTAATTTTTGTGCATAACAACTGAAAAAAGCACAAGCTTCAAGGATCTATGGAATTTCTATTCGTCATGATTGGATGAAGTCACCAGTATTAGTGAGGGTCCTCCTTCTAGTGAAGGTTCTATGTGTTAAACCAATGATTTTTCTCTATTGCATTTTCCATCAGTTTGTTGGTTCTTGATCTAGTGATTGGCTTTCACATCGTTAAGTCAACAAGGAATGCATCAATTGATACTCATGTCATTAATTTAATTTAATTTATAATAATACTAATAAGAGGAGAACATTACTTAAAATAAGGATTAAAATGCTATGCTATCTAAATAAAGAAACTTGAGATTCAAAAATTAAGGAATGTGAGGAAGGAAAGGAACCTTGAATACTCCCTAAGAGCGCTAGTTTTGAGTCATTAGCTTGACTTCATATATTCTTCAATACTAGTTTTGAGGTTCCTTGAGCTTCATATCATATCTCCTAGAAAATTCATCATCTTCATAATACTATTTTTCTCTATGTTGATTCAGTGAGAAGGTCAAGGATTTGTCACTATAAAGTTCCATCATCCCTGGCAGGTAGATCTTTATGACAATGAAGGGACCAGACCATCTCAATCTTAATATTCTTGGGAAAAACTTGATGAAGGAATTGAGGAGAATGACTTTGTCACCCTCTATAACATCTTTCCTTTTTATGTGGTCATCACTCTATACCTTGGTACTTTTTTGTGTATACAAGCATTTTCATTGGCATGTAATCTAATCTCTTTGAGTTATTGTAGTTGTGAAAAGTATTTTCTCACCTTCCATTTCTAGTTCCATGTGTTGACTCAAGTTCTAAACTGACTAAACCCTTGTTTTGATGATGAGTAAACCATTCCACTTATTTGTGTCTAATGTTTCTACTTGAGTGAATCCACATTAGGTATAAACACACTCCAAATGCCCTAACTTGAGCATATCAAATCGGAGAGAAGACAAGTCAAAGTTCATAGAAGTGCACATTTTTAGAATATGATGTAAATCCATTAGAATCATGTTCTGAATCACTTTTAGTGATTGTATGACTTGTAATTAAGCTTAGAAAAAATCAGGAGCACTTAAATCAAATATTTAAACACTTTAATGACATTTTCTAAAATTCATTACAAATACTTTATCGATTGAGTTACAATCTCGACCGATCCTTGATGGATTTTGAGAATGTCATGGTTCGATCGAGTTGCCACTTCATATAACTCGACCGATCCCTACATTGGAAAAAAACTGATTTAAGTGATTGGTCGAGTTTCATCTAGGATAAACTCAATCGATCGGTCAAATTAGCCTTTTCGCATAGTGCATTCGATCGAGTTACCTTTATAGAAACTCGACCGATAAGACTGTATAGAAAAGTGTAGAAAAGTGTTTCTAGCCATTGTAGAGTTGCAACAATCACAAATATATCCATTGCAAGCCAAAAAATGGCTAGTTTTCATTCTTAAGTGTTCCCAAAGGCTAAGAAGAATCCCCAACTATAAATATGACCCCTTGGGCTTCATCCCATGGTTATACAAGCACTATGAAGGTCCCTATTCTATAGTTGAGTGATCCTACAACCTCCTCTATCTCTCTCTCTAAAATTAATCACTTGCTACATCCATTAGATTGAGTAGGAGATTTGTAAGAGAGCTCATCCTACATGCATATCTTGTGAAGCTCTCACTTCCACCACCTCCCTATCTCTCATTTCAACCATATAGATGAAGGTTCTCTCTCTTGTCTAAGAGAGGTGAAGAAGAATAAGGGAAGGAGTCCCTTGGTGAAGAACAAGGCATACGACTTGGAGCAAGAGTGGGTAAGCCCTTGGTGAAGGCAGAAGACTCCTTTCTCAAGTGGTTAAGTCCTTGGTGGATGCTTCTCTGAGTGAAGGTGAAGTCAAAGGCAAAAGATCCAAGAAGAGTGGGTAATTCCTAGAAGGGTGAAGACTTTTGTTAGAGTGGGTAAGTCCTTAGAGAAGGCTGAAGACTCATTACAAAGTGGGTAAGTCCTTGGTAAGGTTGAAGACTCTTTGTATTGGATAGTGTTGTGTGTTTTCCATATCATCTTTTCACATGTTATCACACAAAAATTTGGTTCATTTTGATATCACTTAACCTCCTTTCATATTAATCTTGCCATCTTTTTGCTATTTTACTTATCACATAACATGTATTGCAGATTTGTTCCAAAAGGACTGATTTTCAGAGTTTAATTCTGTTGAAACAGTAGAATGCATGACGTGCATAATGAAAGAAAGGAATGCGAGTTTCCAGAAAGTGCAGAATAAAGTGAACTCTCGATGTGTTTTTGACAACACACCGTGCACCTAGGAGCATCAAGCAGACCAAAACCTACTGGAAAGTCGCACGGCGTGCATTACTTCAGCGCACACTATGCACAGTTCATTCTGGAGCAACTGTCGAAGACTTTGCATGGAGTGCACAAGGAACGCACGCCGTGTCGCTATCAATTTTAAAATTTTAAAAATTATGATCCTTTGTTTAAAACAAAGAGGGAACTTAATGGATGGTTATCCACTGTCATAATTTAAAGTTCTCTCATCCCAGAGCAAGTCCAGAGCAGAGGAAGGCGATTTAGAGGAGAAAAGAGGTGGTTTCTTTCCAAAGGAGCCCCAATCTTCTTCTCTTCTTCTCCATTATCTTCTCTAAAGGTGCAGCAGAGCTTCCCCACTTCACGTAGCTTCTTGTGAGAGGAGTTGGTTCATTTTGGAGTAGCTGGAGGAGTAGAATTTCATCTCCAAGTCAAAATTCTACCTTCTTATGGTTACATCTTTGGATCTTCTTGCTTTATCTTCCTCTAGATCATGCTAGAATCTAAATTTTCTGTAACAATTATGCAAAACATGATTATGGACGAGTAAACTCCTTTTCTTAGACATGGGAGAGTATCTCCCATGTCATAGCATGTATGGAACAAGTTAATTTCTTACTAAATACTATGTTGCTTGTTTTTCTACCATGAGAGTACCAGTTTTATCATCTCTTGCATGTACTGTTGGCCACTTTATATGCATGTGTTATGCTTTCTTGCTTAATATGAGAAGATAGGTAGGAATATATGGAGAAGCTTTTCTTGGAAACTCTTCTTCTACCATGAGAGTGGAGATTATGGAGTTGAGGAATAGGTTGTGATCTAAAACAAAAATTATGCATGAGGATGTGGATTTGAGTTGAGATCGTGGCACCTACACCTAGAGGTGAATTGATACACATACCTCTCCTTTAAAACAAGTACTTAGTATGTTTAAATTTTGTGTTCCTATGATGTTCTATGATATGTGGGTGAAATTCTAATGTCCAAGATCCATTAACATCTGAATCTAAACCCTTTTAGTAATCCTTTCATTGTTTGTTTAAATCTGAATTTCTATAACTAGATCAACATTACCATCATTTTTAAACCAATCTAGATTGTTGAACTTTAGTGCTGTTGCATTTGATTAATTACCAAAGCTCCTTGTGTTTGACCTCGACTACAACTACCTCTGTATACTTGTGGAGATTGGTTAAGTTGAGTAAACAATCCTTCTTAGGATTGAAACTCATTAGCGTAAATAGTCAACAAGTTTTTGGCACCGTTGCCAGGGAGCTACAATAATCTAATTAGAATAATAAGTTCTAATTAGTATTCGAGACTAGATCACCATTTCCATTTTCCTTATACCTTTTAGTTGTGTTCTCAATTCCTCTTGCTATTTTTCAGGTTGTATGCGTCGCTCACAAAGAGGTCTTCAAACATCAACATTGTTAGACCTTGAGATCAAGTATACTCTTTCAATCTTAAGAAGAGAAAGGAGAGTAGAACCACCGCTGCTAGGAGGTACTCCACCATCATCACTATCGCCATCTTCTTCATCCTTTGAGGAAGCTAAACCAAGTGATCCAACCATGGAGGACGACCGTCCTTTGAAGGATTTTGCAATGCCAGTTGCCACAAACATTTGTGGGGCCATAGATCTGCCTACAGTAGAAGCAAACAATTTCTCTATTGCTCCTTCCATGATGCAAATGATACAGTAGAATCATTTTGGAGGTACAACCAATGAAGATCCAAGTCTTCATGTGGCCGAGTTCTTGGAGTATCTGAATACTTTCCGAATCAACGGAGTATCTGCCGATGGAGTGAGACTTGTGCTATTTCCTTTTACCCTAAGATATAGAGCCAATGTGTGGCTTTTGTCTCTTCCAAAGAAGTCAATCAAAAGTTGGGACCAACTCCTAAATGTGTTCCTTACAAAGTACTTCCCGCTAAGCAAGACAGCCCAGCTAAGAAATCATCTCACCAATTTCTCTCAAAATGATGGAGAAACTTTATACGATACATGGGAACAATTTAAGGATCTTCAACGCCTTTGCCCTCACCATGGTTTGACCAACTGGATGTTACTTTAAACTTTCTATAATGGACTATTCTACAACACCCAATTGACACTGGATGCCACAACTAATGGCACATTGATGACTAAGTCTTATAGGGAGGCTTATGACATTATTGAAGACATATCGCTTAATCACTGCCAATGGGGATTAGATAGAGGAGCAAAATCAACCTTTACAACTAGTTCTTCAACTGGGAAGCAAGGAGGGAAACATAATGTTGATGTCGTTGATCTTATTGCTGCCAAACTTGATGTTCTTACACAGAAGTTCGACAAGATGACTACTATGCAAATCCAATCAGCTGAAGTTATATGTGAAGCTTGTGGCAATGCATGACATACTTCTTCTTCATGCTTTGCTCCTAATGCAAATGAAGGGAGTTTTGAACAGGTCAATGCTGTTGGAATGCAAGGGAACAAGTAGTACAATCCCTATTCCAACACCTATAATTCAGTATGGAGAGATCATCCTAATTTCTCCTATCGGAACACAAGCAATGCTCAGAACTTCCAATAAGGACAACAACAACTGTAGCAGCAACAACATTTCAACTGACAAGGGAATCCACTGGGTTCCAACAATAGGGGTTATCAACAGCCACAACAACCCCAATGCTCTTCTTTGGAGGCCATGATGGAGAAATTCATTTCTACACAAATGCAACAAAATGAAGAGTTCCGGGGGAATAATAAGCTATTGAAAGATGCTATTGCCCAACTTTCCACTAAAGTGGATGGCATTTCCACTCATACCAATATGTTGGAGAATCAAATAGCACAACAAGCTCTAGCACAATAAAGGAGTCCACAATCCGGTTCTCTTCCAAGCCAACTAGAAGTGAACCCAAGACAACAAGCAAATGCCATAACTTTGAGGAGTGGAGATGAAATCCAGAAACCTTCTCCACCCAAAGAGAAGAACACTGGGGTGATTGATGAGGAGGAGTCCAACACTCCTATTTGCAGCAAGGATAAAGGTATGAATGAAATACCACCTTCTTACAAGGCTAATGCACCATTTCCACAAATGCTTGTGAACAAGAAGAAGGATTTCAAGTTTAGGAGGTTTATGGACATTCTAAACAAGCTTCATGTCAACTTTCCTCTAGCTGAAGTTATTGTCGAGATGCCATCTTATGCTAAGTTCTTAAAGGATATATTAACTAAAAGAAGAAAGGTGGATCAAGTTGAAACAGTGATGCTTTATGAAAGAATGAGTTCTATTATTCAAAATAGACTTCCACAAAAGCTAGATGACCTGGGAGCCTTCACACTACCATGCAAGATCAGTGACACCACTTTTGACAAATATCTAGTAGACCTTGGTGCTAGTATCAGTCTCATCCAGTCTACTCTGTGGAAAGAACTATATCTTAGAGATATAAAACCGAAAAATATGGCTATTGAACTAGCAGATCATTCCATCAAGTACCTGAAAGGTATTGTGGAAGATGTGTTAGTGCAGATTGGCAAGTTCTATATCCCTTGTGATTTTGTTGTTTTAGATATGGTGGAAATTCCTTCCAATCCCATTCTTTTTGGAAGACCCTACTTAAGATCTGTCGGATGTCTTGTTGACGTTTAGGAAGGAAAACTCACACTCTGGGTGGGTGAGGAAGCCATGGAATTCTCTATTTATGATGCTATGAAAGCACCTTCACGTGTTGAAGAAATTTGTTTATTGGAAACTGTTGATTCAATTATGGAGGACGATGAAAGTATTGATGATTTGATGTTAAACTTTTTTGATGATGATGAGGCTGCAATCAACAAGTCTGAAAATTTTGGAGTATTTCCCATTGCTAAAGCACATGATTCCAATGAAGACACTCCACTTGTTGATGATAAAGTTGAAGAAAGCATAGCTGGGAGAAAGGTAGAACTTAAAGCCCTTCCACCTGGGCTTAGGTATGCATTTCTTGACTCTAATTCTACTTCCCCTATTATAATAAATGATAAGTTAACCAATGACCAAGAAAATAAGTTACTTGTTGAATTATGTTTGTATAAAGATGTCATTGGTTATTCTATTGATGATTTGAAAGACATTCATCCATCCATTTGCATGCATAGAATAAATATGGAGGATGATGCTAAACTGACTATTGAACCACCTAGACGTTTAAATCAAAACATGATTGAAGTGGTTAAGAAAGAAAAATTTAAATTGATTGATGCTAGAATCATTTATCCGATAAGTGACAGCCCTTGGGTTAGTGCCATTCACGTGGTACCTAAGAAGGGGGGTGCAACTATCATTAAAGGAGATGATGATGAGTTAATACAAACATGCATAGTCACTGGCTGGCATATGTGTATTGACTACCGATGCTTGAATAAGGAAACTCACAAGGATCATTTCCCATTGCACTTTATTGATTTGATGCTTGAACGCCTCACTAAGCACTCTTATTTTTGTTACTTGGACGTGTATTTTGGGTTTTTCCAGATTCCTATCTACCCTCCCGACTAAGAGAAAACTAAATTCACTTGTACTTATGGAACATATGCATATCTCCACATGCCATTCAGTCTTTGCAACGCTCCCGCGATTAGTAGTGTATGATGGCCATTTTCTCTGATTTCATTGAAAATATAATGGAAATTTTCATGGATGATTTTATTGTATATGGAGATTCTTTTGATCAATGCTTATGTAACCTGTCATTAGTCTTAGCCCACTATAAAAAGGTTAACCTAGTGCTGAAGTGGGAGAAGTGCCATTTCATGGTACAATTTGGTGTGGTACTAGGCCATATTGTATCTAACAAGGGTATTAAAGTGGACAGGGCAAAAGTTGAAGCCATTGAGAAGATGTCTACTCCATCTTCAGTTAAAGACATCTGCAACTTTCTTGGCCATGTAGGTTTTTATAGAAGATTTATTAAGGACTTTTCAAAAATTGCAAAGCCACTGTGTTCCCTACTTGCAAAATATGCCAAATTTGTATTTGATGATGACTGCCACACAACTTTTTCCAAGCTCAAGGAGGCCCTCATTTCAACCCCAATTATTCAACCTCTGGATTGGGATTCTCCTTTTGAGTTAATGTGTGATGCAAGTGATTATGCAGTGGGAGCTATTCTAGGATAGAGGAAGGACAAGAAACTCCACGCCATTTATTATGCAAGCAAGACCCTTGATGAAGTGCATATCAACTATACAACCACCAAGAAGGAGATGCTTGCCATTGTATATTCCTTTGACAAATTCCAAAAATATTTGGTGGGATCTAAGGTGATAGTATACACTGATCATGCTGCCATAAAATATTTTCTGAACAAGAAAGATGCCAAACCACATCTTATTCACTAGATTTTTCTCTTACAAGAATTCGATCTTGAAATCCAGGATAAGAAAGGTACGGAAAATAATGTTGCTGATCATCTTTCTAGATTAACTACAGAGGTTGGAGATCCATTGCCCATTGAAGATCACTTGCCCATTGAAAGGCTTTATGCGTTATCATCTACTCAAACACCGTGGTTTCCAGATATTGCTAACTTTCTTGCTATTGGAAAACTCCCACCTGATTTGACGTATCAACAGAAGAAGAAATTCGTGAAATTCTACTATTGGGATGATCTGCTGTTATTCAAGCATGGAAGTGATGGGCTGGTCCGCCGATGTGTTACAGAAGAAGAAATGCCTACCATTATTGCTAAATGCCATGCCTCTCCTTATGGAGGCCATTTTGGAGGAGACAAGACTGCTGCAAAGATACTACAAGCCAGTTTCTATTGGCCCACATTATTCAAGGACATCAATCTATTTGTTAAATCTTGTGATAGATGTCAAAGAACTGGAGGTATATCTCGCCAGGATGACATGCCCCTCAACTCTATCTTGGAGGTTGAAGTATTTGATGTTTGGGGAGTGGATTACATGGGACCATTCCCATCATCTTGCGGCTACCAATACATTCTTGTTGTTTGTGAATATGTGTCCAATGGGTTGAGGCCATCCCAACCCAAGCGCCGGATGCCAAATATGTAGTAAAGCTTTTTCAAAAGATCATCTTTCCTCAGTTTGGAGTTCCTTGAGCTGTAATTTCAGATGGAGGCACACATTTTTCTAAAAGACAATTCAACAACCTTCTTTCTAAATATGGTGTAACTCATAAGATCTCTACGCCCTATCATCCTCAAACTTCTGGGCAGGTAGAGGTCTCAAACATGCAGCTGAAAAACATCTTTGAAAAGACTGTTTCTAGTTCAAGAAAAGATTAGGCTTTAAAGATAGATGATGCATTATGGGCGTACCACACAACCTACAAGCCAATCATAGGAACTACTCCATTCAAGCTAATCTATGGAAAATCCTGTCGCTTTCCGCTGGAGTTAGAACATCGTGCTTTGTGGGCCATCAAATTCTTGAACTTTGACATGAAAAAAGGCAGGAGAGAAGTACCTTTTGCAATTATAGGAACTTGAAGAATTTCATCTTGATGCTTATGAGAACACAAAGCTATACAAAGAGAGGACAAAGGCTTGGCATGACAAGAGAATTCACAGGAAGGACTCCTAAGAAGGAGATAAAGTTTTACTATTTAACTCTACACTAAAATTATTTCCCGGAAAGTTGAAATCAAAGTGGTCATGACCATTTCTTGTGTTAAAGATCTTTCCATATGGAGCTGTGGAACTCCAAAACAAGGACAGAAATTTCAAAGTGAATGGACAGCATTGCAAGCTATATACTTGTAGAGATGCAGTAGACAAGGGAGCCTCTTGCTCCCTCCAAGATGCTTGAAGGAAGAATTGAAGAGTCTTACTTCAAACTCTAAACAGAGGACCTCGGGGGAGTTGACCCCACATTAGGATATATTTATTTTAAGTTTTTTGAGTCAAAAACACTATTTAATTTCATCAATAAGCTTGTCATGGATGAATGTAATAATTTAGACATAGATGTCACCACATCTATCATTATATTGTGCTGACCGACTGCTATTTTCTATAAAAATTCCAAAATGTACGGCGTGTCTTTATTTGACACGGCGTGCAACCCATCAGAATAGATACTAAAACCGGACTACATTGCCAGGTTCACGATGTGTTTGCCACCAACATGTTGTGTTTCGTTCACGTAAATGTTTCTGGAAACATACACGACGTGCATTTATTAGATGCACGTTGTGCATTTATCTTTCAACTAAGTAGTAAAAGTTTTTGGAAACTCACATGACGTACATTAACACACACACACCGTGCATCTGGGCGAAAAGGCAAATCTACAAAAGAGAATTTAAGGCAGAACACATCATGCGTGACGTCTACACACCGTGCATCTGAGCGTAAAAGTCAGTTCTGAATAAGGGAAAATAAAGAAGAACACGTCGTGCATGTCATACGCACGCCATGTCTTTTTTTGTAAAGTTTGGCCAAAAAGGGGGCGCACGACCTAACTTCTCACTACACTTGAGAAATCAGTCGTGTGAGAGCAAAAGCCCTAGCCACCGTGCGATTAAACGGTGCAACCGCCTCTTTCTTCCCTGACTCACGCCGTGCACTCACACACGCCGTCTCTTTCCTTCCTCATCCGTGCATGCCGACCAAGCAGCAACCGCCCTCACGCCGTCTACCATCAACTCTGAGTGCTTTCTTCTCTGTGACCTCGCGCTGCCTCCAAGCAGCGTCTCCGCACCACCTCACGCGCCCTAGCCACCGTGCGATTCAGCCGTGCAACTGCCTCTTTCTCCACTGTCATCGCCGCCAAGAACAACAGTGCCACCAAATGACGTCACCAAGCTCACATAGACGCCACCAACGCGCCGCCTACCAGCCACCATCAATGCCACCCTGGTCCTATCGTCAGACCACTCTATCTCCCCCTAAATCTTCACCTCTCTACGTCGACTTCAGACTGCAGAAAATCTCCAGGTGCACGGTGTGCTTCCATTATACACGCCGTGCATTCCAGTTTCAGGGCCAAAGGAATACCTTCCAGGTGCACGCCGTGATTATCAACTGCACGCCGTATACTCCTACAAAAAGAAATGGCACCAATCAAGAAGGGTTCAGGTAGATGTCATGGTGGTGCTACCTCTTCCACCACACTTTCTGAGGCAGCTTTTGTGCCCTCCACCCAATTCCGAGTCACCCCTGAGGAGGATGCAGACTACCAATTCCTCATTACTAGGCAGGTATTACCTTCCCACTACGCTTGTGAAGAAACTCTAGACAAACTTGGCTTCAAGAATGAGGTAATGGGGTATCTTTGATTCTTAGGTCTTCATCTAGTCTGCACTAGAGTTGCAAAGACCTACCCTCACCTTGTTTATGAGTTTTTGACTACCTTTAAGGAGGAAAATGGTACCCAAAACCGTTGTGAGATGTATCTGAAGATCAGTTTTCGTCTTCTTAACAAATGTTTTGCTATGGATCTTCGTCGGTTTTGTACATTGCTCAGGTGAAACTATGGAGGCTACACTGACTATCCGCCCACCTTCCATAGTGATACTTTTTGGTCTGAAATTACCAATGAAAAGGTGCACAGGGATAGGTAGGCATGAGCTTCCTCACTCCATAACCCGATTTTCAGAGTTGTGCATCACCTTCTAAGCACCAATCCTTTTGCCAGAAATGAAACTCAAGGGGTCGTGAGAAAAACTGACCTTCTATTCTTGTGGTGCATGGTCAATAATGAGCAAATCAGTTTCAACTATTATATTATCAATAAACGTCTAGAATCCAAGAAGAAGAAGAAGAGAGAGTCGGGTGATATCATGTGTGGTGGAATGCTCACACTACTTGCTATGAAGCTAGGACTGGACTTGACCAGTTTAGAACCTGCACCAGGGAAAAACCTTATAAACATCAATTATCTTATTTCTTGTGGCCTAATATCAAGGCATGGTGATAACACTAGAAATTTCAAGGTTTTTCTCACAAAGAATAGTTCATAGAAGTCCCCGATACAACCCGTAATGATCTCAGCAACAAAGCAAATTGGAAGGTTGAGTTAGAGCCTGAGGATGAAGAGGAGGCAGCCACCCATGGCACCAGTAGTTATATAGCAATAGCAACTACCATTACAGCTACAACACCTCCTCCACCCTCCACTAGTACTCAGACGGAGTACACTTGGGTGATGCCTGATGTGAGGCATCTTTACGGTTATGTCCAGCAACGGTTTGACCTTATTGACGACCGTTTGGACCAGTTGGGCATGTAGTATACTACGATGCATGACATGGTTCAACTGATGGAATTGTGGCACATCTCTCAGGGCCACTACTCCATCTCGCCGCCATATCAAGCACCACTACCACAACAGCCTGAGTTTCCACCATCTAAGTTTCCATAGTAGCCCGACTCCACAACCCAGCCAATGGACATCCCCGACATTGTCAGATAGTTTTTCCCCGATCAGGAGGGCGGCGACCCTTGTTTCCCGATTGTGAACTCCATAGGTTCGATTGATGCAGTGAGGACACTGCTGATTTTAAGCTTGAGGGGGGCACAACCAGCCTGTAATTGTAGTTTTCATTTTGCATTTCCTTCTATTAGAGTCAGTTGTGTCAGTTTTTCATTCCTTTTTGTTCTATGTTCTATTTTCTTTGATGGCAATCTTAATATAAATTGAGGCTACATGTTAGAATGAACACCATGCTTGATATATCTTGTCCTTTGTATTTCTTGTGGATATATGAAAAGATATTCAACAACATGCATGAGTCAAATGAAAAAGGAAAATCCCCATGTACACGATCATGTTTGTATTTGTGGTTGGACATCTCAATTTTTACATTTTTGATTTCTCAATACATGTAACAGTTCTAAATTTTTGCGAATAAATCAACTTTGCAACACTTTCTAGAATACAAGATACTCTTGTCAAACTCTTAGTGCGTTTACAAGCAACTTTTCAAATATTGTTTTTTCAAAAGAATGATTGAAATCTTACTAATCTTAGAACTCTTGTTGACTCTTTAGTGTTGTACCATACTTGCGCTATCATTTGTTTACCTTTACCCAATAAAAGATGGCAAACAACCCACGTATCATGATAGCCTAGTGTGAGTCCGATATGGCAACGATGGTTAGGTGGTATGAAAAATCAAAAGAGGGTAAAAACAACACCCCAATCGGCATTCCACGTGAGTATAAGCCTAAATTAGCAGTTGAGTGTCGGAAACCCAAATTTTTTTTTTGGATTTGCATGGGCCGAAGCCCACCCCCTCTCCAAACAAGTGCCAGAGCCCAGATGACCCAAGAGGTTGGTAAATACAGCTGACCCGAGCAGAATCGAACCGGCGACCCTTCATGAGGGGCGCACTGGCTTGACCGCCCGGGCTACGCTGGCCGGGTTAAATCCAAAAATTTCCATCATCATATCCTTTGAGAAAAAGAGTACAACTAAGTTTGTTAATGTTAGCATTGATTTCATCATCTTATATCCATACTAGTTGAAAATTTTGTAATGTACATCCACTAATTGTTTGACTCGATTATCCAAATTCTATTTAGTGTTGTCTAGTTGATTATCTCATTTGATTTGGAACCACCATTATAGAACTAAATTTTCTCTATCTTAGATGTCTAAATTGAGAAGATAACAATGAACACAAACACTATGTACATGGTTGGTTGAGCTGATTACATATTTTCTTTTCATTTAATCCATGCATGAGTTTGAATATTCTTTCACCCTCATATTAGCCCCGTTCTTTTTACTTGAGGAAAAACAATAGTTCACGCTTAGGGGGATTTGTTGTGTGTTTTCCACATCATCTTTTCACATGCTATCACACACAAATTTGGTTCATTTTGATATTACTTAGCCTCCTTTCATATTAATCTTGCCATCTTTTTGCTATTTTATGTATCACATAACATGTATTGCAGATTTGTCCCCAAAGGATTGATTTTCAGAGTTTAATTCTGCTGAAATAGCAGAATGCACGACATGCATAATGAAAGACCGACGTGCGAGTTTCTAGAAAGTGCAGAACAAAGTGAACATATGACATGTTTTTGACAACACGCCGTTCGCATGGGAGCGTTAAGCAGACCAAAACCTATTGGAAAGTCGCACGTCATGCATACTTCAGCGCACGCCGTGCGCAGTTCATTCTGGAGCAACTGTCGAAGACTTTACATGGCATGCACAAGGAACACATGCCGTGTCACTGTCAGTTTCAGAATTTTGAAAATTATGATCCTTTGTTTAAAACAAAGAGGGAACTTAATGGGCGGTTATCTACGGTCATAATTCAAAGTTCTCTCATCCCAGAGCAAGTCTAGAGCAGAGGAAGGTGATTTTGAGGAGAAAATAGGTGGTCTCTTGCCAAAGGAGCCCCAATCTTCTTCTCTTCTTCTCCATTGTCTTCTCCAAAGGTGTAGCAGAGCTTCCCCACTTCACACAACTTCTCGGGAGAGGATTTGGTTTGTTTTAGAGTAGCTGGAGGAGTAGAATTTCATCTCCAAGCTGGAATTATACCTTCTTGTGGTTACATCTTTGGATCTTCTTTCTTTTCTTTCTCTAGATCATGCTAGAATCTGAATTTTCTGTAACAATTCTGCAAAACATGATTATGGATGAGTAAACTCCTTTTCTTGGACATGGGATAGTAGCTCCCATGTCATAGAATGTATGGAACAAGTTAATTTTTACTAAATACTATGTTGCTTGTTTTTCTACCATGAGAGTACCAGTTTTATCATCTCTTGCATGTACTGCTGGCCACTTTATATGCATGTCTTATGCTTTCTTGCTTAATTTGAGAAGATAGGTAGGAATGTATGGAGGTTCTTTTCTTGGCAACTCTTCTTCTACCATGAGAGTGTAGATTATAGAGTTGAGGAACAAGTTGTGATCTAAAATGAAAATTATGCATGAGGATGTGGATTTGAGTTGAGATTGTTGCACCTACACCGAGAGGTGAAGTGCAACACATACCGCTCCTTTAAAACAAGTACTTAGTATGTTTAAATTTCGTGTTCCTATGATGTGATATGATATGTGGGTGAGATTCTAATGTCTAAGATCCATTAACTTCTGAATCTAAACCCTTTTTAGTAATCCTTTCATTGTTTGTTTAAATCTAAATTTTTGTAACTAGATCAACATTACCATCCTTATTAAACCAATCTAGATTGTTGAACTTTAGTGCTGTTACATTTGATTAATTACCAAAGCTCCTTGTGTTCGACCTTGACTATGACTACCTCCATATACTTGTGGAGATTGGTTAAGTTGAGTAAATGATCCTTCTTAGGATTGAAACTCGTTAGCATAAATAGTCAACAGATGGGTAATACTTTGGTGGGTCATGTATTGTAAGTCTTATGAATTGAATATATGAGTGCAATGGTTAAGAAATACTAGAGGTTGACCTTTCTAGGTAGTGCACTGACATAATTCTAGTTTGAAGTGTGGAACCACTCTACATAGCTTGTAAATTGGTGTATGTTCAATCTCTCTCTCCCTTACTATGCATGTTTTAGTTGCACTCAAATTTCCTATTTAGAAACCTTATCTTGTGATATATCTTGAAGTTCTAATGAATTTTGTTTAAGTGCATTCAGCTCTATTCACCCCCCTCTAGAGCATCCAATCACCCATCTAGGTTTCAACAATTGGTATCAGAGTGGGTTTCTCCAAGCATACTTCAACAAGTAGGAGAAGATGGGTGACTACCAAGGAGGGAGATGTTTGATCAACCTTCCAATCTTTGATGGGAGCAATTTCCTCTATTGGAAAAGAAGGCTACAATTCTACATCCAAGGATCAAGTCTCGAGCTATGGAAAATGGTGGGCCATCCATACAAGATACCGCAGACCAAGATAGAAGAATGGGATGAAGCTATCGAGAAGAAAGCTACCTTGAATGCAAGAGCAATCAACATCCTCTATGCCACCATGAACCCCATCGAGTTCAACTAGATTTCCTCTTATGAGACTGCCTATGAAGTATGGAGAAATCTATGCATCACTAATGAGGGGACAACTCAAGTGAAGGAAAGCAAAGTCTACATGCTCAAAGGGCTGCTTGAGAACTTCAAGATGGGAAAGGAGGAGAATATAGCCAACATGTACTCTAGTCTCAACAAAAATAATAAATGGCCTTGCCGTCCTAGGTCATGCTATGAGTAGAGGAGAGATCAACTCTAAGATCCTTAAAACTCTCCTCAAGAGATGGGAACCCAAGGTAACTTCCATTGAAGAAATAAGGTCTCTTGATGATATCCCCATTGAAGAGCTCATTTGAAATCTACAAGCCCATGAAGTCACACTTGATAAGAGAGAAGAAGTTGAAAGACAAGAGGAGAAAAAGCTAAAGAGAATGAAGAAGGCTGAAACCAAGGCTCAAATTGAAGCTATTATGGGACAAGCCTCTCCATCCTCTCATGTTGAAGAAGATGTTACATACTCCAAGGGTAGATTCTACAAAGGCAAGAAACTCTCCTCCATCTTGTGCCTCAAGTGTGGAAAGAAGGGTCACTTTAAGATAGATTGTCTACAAAGCAAGAAGACCCATCATCACAAGGAAAGAGAAGAGAAGTACAAGAAGAAGGAGAAATGGCACAAGAGATCAAGTGACTCCTTCAACTCAAGCTCAAGCAAAGAATCAAGTGGAGGATATAGCTCAAGCTCTAGTGATGAAGGACAATGCCATTTTGCTCTTATGGATTCAACAAATGAAGACCTAAATGAGGTAAATTTGAACTCTTTAGATAAAGAACCTTTAATTGCTATCATTAATGCTACTTGTGCCTCTCTTAAGTCTTCTAAAAAGAAAAGGAAAAAGCTTGCTAGAATTACTGATAATATGCATGTAGAATTAGGTGATCTTGAACATGCTAATACTTGCTTGCTTGATGATAAAAATGCTTGTCTTAGTCAAGTAGACTCTCTTAAACTTAAAAATGCTAGCTTGCTTGATAAGATTAGATTTCTATAAGATTAATCTCTTATGAGTAGTTCTAATGAAGATCATACCTTAATTGTTGATTTTCTCATACATGATATTGATGTTCTTAAATATGAAAATAAGGACAAAGATTTTGTTTTGCAAGGATTAGAATCTGAAAATGATGTTTATCTTTCTAAGATTTCTTTGCTTGAAATAGAAAATGCCTCATTGCTTGCTAAAATCAATGTGCTTGAATATTGATAGAGATTCTTATTTAACTAAAGCACTTTTCTTGAAAATGATCTTTTGAATGCTAGAGATAATATAAATAATTTGTCTTCTACTATTGCTTCTCTTATGCATGATAATCATAGTTTAAGATCTTCTTTGCAAAGATTCTTAGTTGGTAAAAAGAATCTTAATAATATCCTACACCATACTACTGAACAAATTGGTAGACATGGTTTAGGGTATGATGGTAGTCAACGGAACAACAAAGGTAAAGGACTTCCGATCTTCCATGGAGAATCCTCTGATTCCAAGGCTATGGGTCCATGAAACTATTGCAATGATATTGGCCATTATTCTAATTGTTGCCCTTTTAGGAAAGCACCAAAGATCAATAGGACTTGGGTTGCTAAGCTAACCCATCCGGACCAAAAAACATGATTGGGGACCATTTCATCTTTTTTCTTGTAGTTTACATGCAAATGGATTGACATGAGCTATTGAATTGCAAATTGACTTCTCAATCCACATGAAAGAAGAAAGGTGAGATGTATAAGGGACAACAACAAGTGGAAAAGAAATGGTAAGCACTGAGGTAATGTTTTTTCTTGATCATATCCAATCATAGTGTGTTTTGCCAAGTTAGTGTGCACTATGCATGTGGTTTTTGAGTCAAAAGTGGTATTTTGTTATTCTCTTCACACTCTTGCTCACAAACTATTTCTAATGCTTTCATAGTACATTACTAACTTGCTTACACATGTTTGGATATGGCTTATATTTTTACCATGCCTCTAAATATGTTTTTATGAAATATATGTGCTTTTTGACAGCAACTTTTTTAGTCGAGTTTGTCCTGTTAGAAACTCGACTGACCAACACCAATGGGTGTTGCCAATACCTATCATCGGTCGAGTTATCAATACATAGAACTCGACCGAAAACACTGTGCACAAAATATGTAATTGGCTTTTTGGATGAGAACTTTCGTCTCAACTAGATTTTCTCAACTAATAGCCTCATTCTTTGGCATTCCCTTGGTAACTATATATGCATATTGCCATGTTCTAAATTGCCTATATTTCTTACAACTCTATCTATTAAATTGTTATAGTTTGGTATTCCACTAGTGGTATCCCTATATCTTGCAATTACTTGTTTTGAGTTGTTTTGTAGGTTTTGATGATGAACTCTTTGGATATCTTGGTTGTGTTTTAAATTGTTTCCATTGTGCTATAACTTTCTACATCTATCTAGTTGCATATCTTGTTTTGATACAACATTGAGGTTCTTAGTGGTAATCATATTTTGGTAATGATGCATATTTGCTAGTGAGTAATATGTTTTCATGATTCTAATATTTCATATCTCTTTGTTTGGATATATCTCTACATCTACTCATAGATTGCTTTATCTTATGCATCTCTTGCTATGATCTAGATCCTACTAGTAGTCCTAATTTGTGATATCATCTACTAGTAGTTCACATACATGTAGTTCTAGCATTTCTTATCTTTTCATCAAGTGGTATTCAACTATATGCTATGCTTGTATCTTGTTTTATACTTGCTCAAGCTTGTTCCTTAACTTGCATACCTACTATCTTGAGTTGCTTGCACTACATTGTGATGCATGATAAATAGAGCTACATTATATGTAGAAATTGGAGGATCTTTGAATTTCATGCAGAGTTTGCTCCAGTTTCAATTTTTGGTGCAAGAGTAGTGCTTTTTATGCAGAAATGACCTTCTAAGCAAGACTCATTGTTCGTCATGAGCCCTAAAACTTTTTGGGTAAATTCGGTCATCTTGAGGGTCAAAATTGCAATCTATTGTTTTTCTACAACATTTTATCTTGCATTTTGGACTGTTCAAGTGCTTGCTTTAACTTGCTTTTATTTCTATGCTTGGAAAAGACCCTATTTGTGCTCTTCTACTCTCCTTATATAACTTTTTGTTATCTCCTTTATTTTAACAAGTGATGTTTCTTATCTCTTCAAACCCCCACTTTTTAAAATGACAAAAGGGGAGAAAGGTATATCTTCTTTTGATAAAAGAGGGAGAAGGCATGTCTTACATGAAGGGGAGAAGGTAAAGGGGAGAAGACATATATGTGTAGAACATATATGAGTAGAAGACATAGTATTCTATAAATGTTATGAAAGATAACCATGTAGGAGAAATAACATCAATTGAGGGGGAGTATGAGAACTCCACTAGCATCAATTGAGGGGGATCATATGAACTCAATTCTATTGAAACCCCTAGGTTTCTCTAAAGGCATGACTTTACTTAAATGCTTTCAATACATTTATGGAATGGTTTGTCATCTTCAAAATGGGGGAGAATGTTGACTCAAGGTCTAAATTGACTAAACCCTTGTTTTGATGATGACTAAACTATTCTTCTTATTTGTGTCTAATGCTTTTATTTGAGTGATTCTAGATTAGGTATAGACACACTCCAAATGCCCTAACTTGCACATATCAAATCAGAGAAAAGACAATTCAAAGTTCATACAAGTGCACACTTTTGGAATATGATGCAAATCCATTAGAATTATGTTGTAAATCACTTGTAATGATTGTATGACTTGTAATTAATATTACAAAAAATCAGGAGCACTTAAGTCAAATATTTAAGCACTTTAATGGCATTTTCTAAAATTCATTACAGACACTTTATCGGTCGATTTACAATATCGACCGATCCTTGATGGATTTTGAGAATGTCATGGTTCGGTCGAGTTGCCACTTTACAAAACTCGACCGATCCTTGCACTGAAAAAAAAACTAATTTAAGTAATCGGTCGAGTTTCATCCAGGATGAACTCGACCGATTGGTCAAATTAGCTTTGTCGCATAGTGCATTCGGTCGAGTTGCCTTTATAGAAACTCGACCGATAGCACTATATAGAAAAGTGTAGAAAAGTGTTTCTAGCCATTGTGGAGTTGCAACAATCATAAATATATTTGTTGCAAGACACAAAATGACTAGTTTTTGTTCTTAAGTGTTCCCAAAGGGTAAGAGGCATCCCCAACTATAAATAGGACCCCTTGGGCTTCATCCAATGGTTATCTAAGCACTATGAAGGTTCCTATTCTATAGTTGAGTGATCCTACAACCTCCTCTCTCTCTAAGTTTAATCACTTGCTACATCCATTAGAGTGAGTAGGATATTTGTAAGAGAGCTCATCCTACATGTATATCTTGTAAGGCTCTCACTTCCATCACCTCCCTATCTCTCATTTCAACCATGAAGATGAAGGTTCTCTCTCTTGGCTAAGAGAGGTGAAGACGAATAAGGGAAGGAGTCCCTTGGTGAAGAATAAGGTAGAAGACTTGGAGCAAGAGTGGGTAAGTCCTTAGTGAAGGCAGAAGACTCCTTGTTCAAGTGGGTAAGTCCTTGGTGGAAGCTTCTATGAGTGAAGGTGAAGTCAAAGGATGAAGATCCAAGAAGAGTGGGTAATTCCTTGAAGGATGAAGACTTGTGCAAGAGTGGGTAAGTCCTTGGAGAAGGCTGAAAACTCATTGTAAAGTGGGTAACTCCTTGGTAAGGTTGAAGACTCTTTGTATTGGATAGGTAAGTCCTTTAGTGGTTCATGTATTGTAAGTCTTATGAATGAATATAAGAGTGCACTTGTTAAGAAATCCTAGAGGTTGACATCTCTAGGTAGTGGACTGACATAGCTTGTAAATTGGTGTATGTTCAATCTCTCTCCCTTGTTATGCATGTTTTAGTTGCACTAAATTTCCTATTTATCAACCTTATCTTGTGATATATATTGAAGGTCTAATGAATTTTGTTTAAGTGCATTCAGCTCTATTCACCCCCCTAGAGCATCCAATCACCCATCTAGGTTCCAACACCATGTACTTAATGGACAAGAAGTCTTTGCGATCTAGATCTACAAGCATGTGATAAATTTTCCCATGTTAATCGATAGGGAGTGGTCCCTATAGGTGTCTTGTAGCCTGTTCTATATGACCATAGTTCATTATCAAGTTGGTTGATCAGTCTTTCCTTGACTTACCAACAACCTTTTCCAGGATTTGTTTGATGCGTCTATTAAATACTTTGACTTGTCTAGACATTTTTGGGTGGTATAGGGTAGAAAATTTATGCTTTACTCTGTATTTCCTCAAGAGTTCCTCAAATTTTCTTTCAGAAAAATGGGAACCACCATCAGTTATTTAAGTTTTGGGAACCCCATATCTTGGAAAGATAACCTTATTGAAGAGCTTCATCAAGGACAAGTATCACAAGTGGGATTTTCTACAACTTCTACTCACTTAGATGTGTAATCAACTACAACCAAATGTATTGGTTGTTGTAGGATGAAATGAAGAGTCCTATATAGTCTATCCCCCACACATCAAAAGTTTCAACCTCAATCCAATTAGACATTGGAATTTTGTTGTGTCTTGATATGTTTCTAGTTATTTGACATTCATTATAAGACTTGACCAAAGCTTGGGAGTCATTGAACAAAGTTGTCCAGTAAAACCCTGATTGAAGAATCTTTGTTGCAGTTCTATCTTGTCATAAATACCCACCATACGGAGAGGCATACCATTCATTTAATATTTTTTTCATCTCTTGTTTGGGTATACACCTCCTATAGAGGTTATCAACACATCTCTTAAACAAAAAGAGATCATCCCAATAGTAGTTTTTCATATTTGAGAAGAGTTTCTTCTTCTCATTGTAGGCGATGTCATGAGGTAGATATTAACAAGCCTAATAGTTGTAGATGTTTGCAAACCACGACACCACTGGGTTGACAACCTTTGCTAACATTAACCATTTTTTAGGAAACCTATCGTTGATGGGTAAAGACCTATCTTCTTCCAACTAAATCCTATAAAGATGGTCAACCACCACATTTTCAGATCCTTTCTTATTGACCATCACATGATCAAATTCATATAGGAGGAGGAACCATATTAATAATCTATGCTTCATATCTTTCTTTGTAATCAACTTCTTTATGGATCCATGATCTATGTACCTATCACTTTAGAACATGTCATATATGACCCAAAATTTATCAAAAAAACATATACATTGTCTTGCATCTCTTTTTTTCTAGTGATGTAATTCACTTGAGCTTCATGTAGAGTTCTCCTAACATATCATATAACATGCTGCTTCTTATCCTTCTTCTGGCCTAATACTGCTCCAACAACATAATATTACATCACCCATAAGTTCAAATGGAAGATCCCAACACAAATCTTAGATTTTGGGTGTGGTTCTTAGACTGCCCTTACGGTGTTAAAGGTTTTGAGACAATTTTCATCAAAATAAAAAATAACATCTTTCAAAAGCAAACTTGATAAGGGTTTGAATATTTTTGAAAAGTTCTTGATAAAATGTCTATAATACCCTACACAACCGATGCAGTTTCTCATCTCCATCATAGACATGGGAAGCGGAAGTTTATATGTTTCTTCAACCTTACTTAGATGGACTTCAATTCATTTTTTCAGAGACCTTGTGTACCAAAACTATTCTTCTTGTACCATGAATTGAAACTTTTCCAAATTAAGCACTATCTACTTCTCTTCACATATTTTTGGCATGAGGGACAAATTCTTGAGACACTTAGAAAAGGATGCTCCATATACCAAAAAATCATCCATGAATACCTCCATAATATATTTGAGGAAGTCATAGAAAATGGAAATCATGCACCTTTAAAAAGTCATGGGTGCATTGCATAAACTAAATGACATTCATCTAAAAGCATACATACCATAAAATAATGTGAACATCATCTTCTCCCGATCGTCAAGATGGATAGGGACTTGGTAGAATCCCGAATAACCATCAAGGTAATAGATATAGGAGTGGTGGTGTAGATGCTTCAAAATTTCTATGAGGCATAATTGATTGTCTCAATCTCTGAATCTTCTTAAGTTTCACAGTCTCTTTCGTCTACATCAAGGTAGTCAAGTAATTCCTCAACTTCAGGATCATCTACTTCAATAGTTTATTCCCTTAGGGATCTTCCACTATAGTGTTCTATACCTGTATTTACACTCATAGTTGATTGTAGTTGTTGATGAAATATACATACCCGAATAGGGATGTCCCCTCATGGAGTCTTAAACTTTAGAATCAAAATTGTCATTTCCAACCCTGATTGTCATTCCATCTTCAACATAAATAAAATCTCTCATGTAGATAGGAAATATCATCTAATGATCATTGAGTAGGTTGGGTCCTCAACTATGTTTATCACGACAATGTCACATTGAATGAAAAATCTCCCAACTCTGATAGGAACATTTTCGACAACACCGATCGATTTTGTAAAAGTGTGGTCAACTAGATGGATTATCATGCCAATTATTACCATATCAGTGAGACTAATCCTTTTATCTAGCATCAACAACATCAAGCTTATGCTGTCTCCCAAATTAACTAATCATTTTCTCTCTTCATTATGCCCCACGTTGAACGGGCTGGTAAAGGCTCCCAAATCCTTTTTCTTAGTTGGCATCTTTTCTTGCACAAAGGTGATTGACATCTTTGTGACCTTGACCATATGTACCTCATCACCTTGTCTCCTCTTGGTTATCAAATCCTTGAAAACCTTGGGATACTTCAACATTTCTTATATGGCATATTGAAACACTTATGTAAATTTATCACATATCTTCTTCAAATGAAACTTGATCAAAATTATAGGGAAATGAGATCCTTAAAGCATGTGGATCTCTATTGGAAATTGTTGTTTTAGTTGATTTGGATCTTTTATCTTTAGCAGACTTCTTCCCCTTGGTTTTATCCTTTGGCACAGACTTGTCTGGAATAGAGGTAGGGGTTTTCTCCTATTCAACATGAATGGTTTCTAGTTAGTGATTAGAGATGGGAGTGCTCTCTTTTTGAGATTCAAGAGTTGTGGTTTTAGGAACAATTATAGATCTTAGAGTAGCAATCATAATTTTTTCACGTCCTCCTAGATTTCTGATAAATTTTCAAGCAACTGATCAATCATCTTGTTGTATTGTTGTAGATTAGAAATCCTCCTAGTCACATTTCCCATATGAGCTTGCATCATTCTCAACATGTTGTTGTTGTTGTTAATAACACTTTGGTTTATCTTGTAATTAATATTGTCTTGCCTATTTGCAAAGGATAACATTTCTCCCATCAAGTCAGTTTGAGGTTGAGACTGGATTTGTTCTAGTTTTGGTTATGCTATTGGAAATTGTTCTTGTTTTGCTAAAAATTTGTGTTGCAGGTGAACGCAGATGGTCCACTCCGTCCCCAAAACCATATGGTTTAGTAGATGATTTTTAGGTTTGTTCATCATATGAGAGTTTTTGCCTCATTTGTGTTCCCATATGAAAATCTTGGATGACCCAACCTCTTGAAGTTGACATAAGAGACATTTTTAAGGGATCCATCTTGGCTCTATTCTTCTTCATAGGTGTATATGTAGTACTCAGAACCATGTCCACTCTCCCCACAAGTAACATAATTCATGATATTTTCAACATGATGCTTTCCTATAACACTGGTCTCATTTAGAATATGAACACTTGTGGATACTTTGTCAAGCTTGACAATCAGATGTTCAAGGACTTTAGAGTCAGAAGTAGTCCCTACATCATAGACATACCTAGATGGCCCTCTTTCCTAATTCCATCCAGCTTGCAATGCATCCATATTGTCTATGATTTTCTTTGAGTGTTCTAAGTCATGTCCCATGAAGTCACTTCTGACTATCATGTTTAACAATATCCTTTCAGACCGAGTTAGTATATTATAAAATTTAGTGAGAAAATACCCTACATAAAAACCATGATGGAGGCAGTATTTGTGATATTCTTGGAATATTTCACGTGGTTGGCTCAAGTATGCTAAAGGTTTCTATGTAAAACTACTGATCTTGTTTTTGCATCTGATAATCTTCTCTAATTGGAAGAACTTAGTGACAAAGTAACGACTGTGAATGCCCACCCCTGGATGCTCTCATGATTTAAAGTTTGATACCATGCAAGAAATTTTTCTCTCAAAGAGAAATGGAAGGCCTTTCAGTGGATCACATTTTAAGGTACCTTATTGATCTTCAAGGTATCATAGAATTCTTGAAGGCTTAAATGAGATGATAAGGGTTGCCTCAAGCAAATTTCCTTTAAAGGTATGATGTTGAACTATGGGTCTAAAGGTTATCTTCAACTCAAAAGTAGCGAGGTTCATCCTTAGAAGCATGATGGGTAGCCTCGTCTCATTGGTGTAGGTTTAAGCCAAGGAACAAAGAGAAGGAAAATCAAGTGATGGGCTTTGTCCTTCTCCAACTCTTATAGGAGGTAGTGGTGGGGGTGATTTGTTCCCATTCTTGTTCCCATTCACATGTCCTTAAGAAGCCATGGTTTCTTCTCTTGTTGAAGGAAAAATCAGATTGCACTAAGTACATGAAAGAATCATATGAGTCAAGGTAACATACATCACACACTAAACAAACTTTCAAGGTATAGTGTAATTGGAGCTAAAGAGTGTGCAATTATGTATATTACTAAACTACATTGATGAAGTGTAAGTAAACCTTGGGTCCTTAATAGTTGCCCATCGCCTTGTCTCATGAAATGCTGCCAAAAGTTGATCACCTCCAAATCACCCGTACAAAATGTAGGTAGATCAAAAGTAATAGGACTTTAAATTTATACCTGATACCCACAATGATAATATAATGTCTTGCTAGTAAACAGGGTTGAATACATGAACAAGGGTGATATATTGTTAAGAATTAAAAGTCTTAGCTTATCTAAATTGTATTAAAAGGTAGATAAATTTTTCCTTATGGAAAAAAGTGACTAAACAATAATATGACAAAAAAATAAAATCAAACAAGGTTAATAAGGAAAAAATTAGTATAGATCTTTTGATGTGTTTTGATATATGGATATAAAATGGATTTGATTTTTCCATATAAGTACTCTCACCAACCTACAAACATTGATGTCCATTTTATACCCTCAACATGATTTATAAGAAATCATCATTAGTGTCTATTCCATTCTCTCTCAAGACCAGGTTAGATCTATATCATAATCATATATGTCTCTCTTTAGAGGACAAACAAACAACCATACAAACATATGATTCATAGCTCTAGTATTACATAAGTTTTGGGCATTCATACCACTCCTTAACTCTAGATATGAAATAATATTACTTTTTGAGTCATTATAAATCAAGCATCACAAGATGGTAGCTAATCATGCAAGTGAATCATTCAAAACAAGACTAAAGAGATTAACAATTCTAAGAGTATATACATTCAATGGATATGATATTTATATATTAAGAGAGACTTAGTGTCTACTATGGTCTATCCACTCATTTTCAAGAGAGACAATATGGATTTATAGATGATGAAGTCCATATCTAGAGGCAGAAATGAAAAGGGGTGAACAAACTGGGGGGTAAAGAGGCATCATAACAAAACAATACTCATAACGGTAATGGACGTCAATGAAGACCTCATCTCTCTATGAGAGACAATGGAAGAGGCCATGGACATGTCTGTGATCTTCCTTCTATAAGGCCCCCGACCTAGCTTAGTGCTTGAATATGCTTGCTTTTCTTAATGATATGTTTAAACCTTAATCTAATCTCTTGATATGCTGTGACAAGCTTATGTTTTTAGTTTGGTCCTATTTGAATAATGTTTGAGCTAGTTTTGTTACATATGTGCTTGTTTTGGACCTAGTTGCAATTTACCCATGTTGAGGGGCTATCTTGAAATTTCTCACATGTAGAGTGTATCTTTGATACCTTCGCATCATGAGAGATAGGATGGTGCTTTGGGGCGCCAAGTATGCTTTGGTTTGATGTGGAGAGAAGTGGTGATATGTTTCATATGGTTTCTAGGGTTTACTTTGATGCCCTAGTTTTGTGTCGACCTTGTGTTGACCGTTTGATGTTCTTGGTGTTAAAAGACCATCCTTGGATATCCTTTATGGTTTCTCTACGATAAAATGAGGTTTGGTTGGTGCTTTGAGTTTCCTTCGATCGCATGAAGTCTTAAATCTCTCCTTTGGGTCATTTGACGTAGGGTTAGGTCACTCTAGAGTCGGTTGCTTGGTTTCTCTACGACCATGTGCCTTTGTGGCCATGATCCTCCATGACCGATGGTCATGTAGGAAGACATGAGGTCACTAGTTTAACTAGTTTTTCATGACCTTAGTGTTTGCATGGCTTTAGTGGTTGGATGTTGGTTCTTTGATGGACATGTGGCACTAATGTGCATGACACCTTAACCCTTCCATCTCTCTCATACTCCGAAGTATATAACCTCTCTCCTACACATGAAAGTATCCCTTTTAGCCTTACTCTTTCTTCCTTCCATCTTGTACTCGTCCCTAGTGTGCTTGGTGGTGAGGAGAAGCTCATCTTTGGTGCTTGGTGGTCGAGGTCTTTTGCATGTGGTGATCCAAGCTTGGAGAAGCTCTTCCTTGGTGACCTTTGGTGGTTCCTTGATATTTGGTAAGTGTTTCCACCTCTTGATCTTACTTTCTAGAAGAACCCTACCTCCTCCTTCTCCTTTCTTATCCGTAGACTATGGTTTATCCATGGTGGCTGTTTTGAGGGACTTCTCTCCATAGAGATTGAACCTATGGTTATCCATGGTAGTACCTGAGTGAGATGAAGATCCTCTCCCTTTTCTCCTTCTTTTATTCTCTTCGACCTTGAGGTTTTAGGTTCTTTATCTTGCCCTTTAACCTAGGGTTTTCTCCTCTTTTGAGGTGGTGACTATCTTGATCGTGGAGGAGATCAAAGCTAGGGTTTCCTTCTTGCTTTTAGAGCTTTTCTTGGAGGTAGTGCATTCATCATCTAAGGTGGGTGATAGAATTTCTCTTTACTATCATGGAACTTTAATTCTGCATGCAACTTGCTTTAAAATGTGATTACTTACTATTAATAATGATATCTTGACTAGGTTTATGTTTCTATAATGAACATGCATGTATCTTGGCCCTTTATCTAAACACTAATTCACCCACTTGAAAATCTAAGAGATGGAGATGAAGATGGGTTGGCATGCAACTCATCCTTGGTTTTAATACCTTGGTTCTTAGTTCAGTCGTCTTGTGAATGATGAAGCTTAGGTTCTATTTTCATGTGATTGACCTTGGGTTCTACCCTTTGTAGTATGATTTTCATGTTGATCACATGTGATGCTTAATTTTTAGGGTTTTGAACATGATCATGCCCTCACAAGTTCCCTTGCTTTAAGTTCTATTTTCAAGATGTTAAATCCTATCTTGGTTGTGTTTTTCTCTCTCTAAGATGTCCATCATGTGATGTTCCATGTTGTTGAAGACTTGGTTTTGGTTTGATCAAATGTGGTGTTTCCTTGGTCTTGGTCGCTTAGACCATTAATTTTATTTGGTTGCATAGAATTGTTGTTCTCCTTCAACCATTTGAAGTGGTGTGCCCCCCTTTGACCATTTGGTTTGAGGATTCCTTGGTCACTGAACTTGATGGTTTTCTCTTTGACCATGTTTGAGTTGGCTCCTTCAGTTGCTTAGATGGTGACTCTCCTTTGACCACTAAACTTGTTGGTTTTCCCTACGATCACATGGATTTATGACCTAGGGTTCTCCTTCGACCATTTGGACTTGGTTGAGCTTTGATCGTTGAGGTTGCCTATGACCAGGATCTGTCTTCGACCACATCCTTTTGAGACCTAGTTCTCTCTTCGACCATTGATGAGGTGTGTCTATTTGATCACTTGGTTTTGGTGATCTTATATTCTCTCCGACCATGAAGTATATTTCCCTCCAGTTGCATGATTTGTGACCTAATGCCTTGTTCAACCTATGAAGGGTTATGACATGTGTTTGATAAGAATGGTTGTTTTGATGTTAGTGATGGTTGACCCATATGTTCCAAGAATGTGGGAAGGTGAGATACCTGTGAATGACTGATAGTGTTGTGATGTAAATCCTAACCCTAATGGGGATCATGATATGATTGTCTACCTTGTGCAATGTGATAGTATGTAGTGATGCTACATTGTTTCTCTCTCTCCTATTGGTATGATTCTAACCATGCAGGTGAATGAATATCATAGCTATATGAATGCTATGATGATTGTGGGCCTTTGAGAGGCATGATGAGATAGTGATGATGTGACATGGGTCTTATGACCTGGTGAGGGCTCAATGCCTAGTGTGATATCCTCTAGTGATGTGGTGAGGGATTGATATCCCCCTAGTGATGTGATAATGTTTATGGCCTTGTAAGGCAATGGTAACATGTGACGATGTGACAAGTTCACACCTTATACATTTTATATATTCTGAAGTTGTTTTATAGTTATGCTTTCTAGGCTGAGTTAGGGTTTTGTATGTCCACTTGTATGATGAAGCCTTGATTGACCCAATTAGCATAACTAATCAAGTGAAACCTTAATCATGTAATTGCCATGTCCCATAGATACATTCCAGTGTCAATTTTATTTCTGGATGGTGAAACAAGTCAATCCTACGGAAAACTCAAAGCACATATTTTTTAATATGTAGGGATGCAAATCGAGTATCTCCTCGCGTCCACAATTACGGGTTGGGTGAGACAGCCATGCGTGAGCTGATCTCCTTGTTCTATGTGATAGGTAACATTTTAACTGCACTTGATGCCTCTTTTAAGAACGACCATGCATGAGCCTATTCTTATAGCGTCATGACCTATACTGAGGTGGGATATGTGTTTATTTAAGGATGGCCATGCGTGAGCCAATCCTTCATCTTGAGTATATGTCACTGTTTGTAGTTGACTGATATGTCTCTGTGGTGTTTCTCTTGTACTGATTGAGAGGTGTTGGAGAGGTTGTGGATTCTGATTCTTCCATTGACCTTATGTGGCATTGATTTTGATTTAGCAGTGGTTGGTTGGGTTTGAGTGGTATGACTCAAATCCTTAGGGAAAAAACATTGAAATACATAATACAACCTTGTAGTATATTTGCTTAGGGTTAAATATGTCTCACATTGAATGAATCCTTTGCCTTATCTTTGTAATAATTTCTTGAATTATAATGTGGTAAGAGAAATCAACTATTATACATGTTCTTCATATTACTTCTTAGAATATTAATTGTTCTACTGCTCAGTGGTAATTACATTATCTATTTAACTTGCATTATCAGTATAACACATATCAGTTTACTGAATCTACTCAGTATAATCTATTTATGCTTATAATAGTTGCGATAGAGAGTTATATCTCTCGCTGGGACATTTGGTCTCACCCCGTGGGTTTCTACATTTTTTAGGCAGTCGTGCACGACGAGATAGAGATCGTGCTGTTGAGGCTAAGCAGTAAGAGGAGTAGTATCTATTGAAAGGTTGGATATGCTGCTAGTGTTTTGCAGTAGAGTCCTATGTGTTGTCCCTATACTCTCAGGTCCTTGGGGAGGTGTTTCATGTTTTATATATATCGACACATATTTTGGCAGTAGGCAATGGTTGTACAAATATGGCATGTGTATATATATATGAACAAGTTACTTCTTGTAAGAGGTTGTGGCCTATAAGTCAATGAATAGTGATATGATGTAATGATACATGCGGCTTCATGAGGACTGATATGTAATAAGTAAAAAAATTTGTGCTTATGTGATATCAATTTAAATTTCCTGTGTTTTCTAGTAGTCTAGTTGATTAGTAATAGTTTGTGCCTTATTTTGAGTAATATTTTATGGCACGTTTGGGCGTCATAGTTTGGTTGGTATTAGAGCTTTAGGTTCACCGAGTCTACAAGGACATAGGACCATGATTTGTGTCTGTTCTAGTGTCCTACATTCTATTAATGGTAACTTCTTCTTATGCTGAAGAAGAAGAGAACATAAGATGACTAGAGAACACAAAGAACACGCTATAGAGAGTAGTGTTGCTGCACCTGGAGGTGGTGCAAGGAGGCATGCTAGAGATGAGAGGGTGCCTGAAGTGCCCTAGTTTGACCCAACCATGATGCAAAAACCTATCTTTCAATCCTTGTTCAGGAAGTTCATGGCAACTATGACACATATGGTGGATAGATTGCCCGCTCTTCAAGCAAGAACAGTAGTCCCCAATGTGGAATCTTTGAGTTCTGGGAAAACCTTTGAGAGGTTACGACAAGTTGGGGCTATGGAGAATGCTAGTACGGAGGACCCAGCGGATGCTGACCTTTGGTTGAAGGAGTTGGAGAAGGCCTTCAAGATCATCAAGATCCCTAAAGAGGATAAGGTGAAACATGTAGTCTATCTTTTGAAGGGGAGTTCTAGCCATTGGGCATCGGGGAGAAAATGATGCCTGGTGCTGTGATCAATTGGTGTGACATCCCGCTATCACACAGACAACGAAATGCCACATGAAAATGTACATAACTTCCATAAACCACATTTTTACAAAAAATATGGGTTAATTAAAAATGATTGCGGAAAGTAGATAAATAAAGAAACTATTACATCCAGATCCTTATCCTACAAGGAAACATGTTATATAAACATACATAAACCTTGATTCGTGTCCATAGTTCATAGGAACCAGCTGTTACGTAGGCACAAAGAGTTCACCACTGCCTATATACAGAATAGACCATACCAGGCCAACAGTAGGATAAACAAGGCTACATCATCTATACATCATGAAACATCGTAAAAACACCTCCAAGGACCTAAGAGTACATGGATGACTCTAGGACTCTACTACGAAA
Source organism: Alisma plantago-aquatica (assembly GCA_963693085.1). Classification (NCBI taxonomy): domain Eukaryota; kingdom Viridiplantae; phylum Streptophyta; class Magnoliopsida; order Alismatales; family Alismataceae; genus Alisma; species Alisma plantago-aquatica. The sequence goes on along the minus strand of OY856414.1, from coordinate 862,387,115 downwards.
TGACCAGAATAGCATCATATCCATCTCTTGCCTTCTACTATTCTTCTTGCTTCTTGACCGCAACCTCACGACCGCCACCACATCTAGAACGATCACCTAAAAAGGTTGTAAACCAGCGGGGTGAGACACACAATCCCAGCGAGAAACATAACTCCCCGCCGAACTATAAAAATTCAGATAAAGAAGGTAACTGATATAAGCAGCATAATGAACAAAGCTTAACTTTATTAACAACTTACCAAGATATCCAGGAGGCATATAACCAGATATTTCTTTATGGAACATGATTGACAAGATAAGCTTTATAATAACTTATCGCAAAATATGAGGGATGTACAGATAAATACAAGATATAACTAGAGCAACTATACAAGCAAGGCCTCAACCAATATTCCGTGTTTTGCCTTAAGCAATATATACTATACGACTGGATTACAATTTATTATGTCCTGAGGAAGTAAGCCGTATCGCTCAAATCCAACCTTCGGCTGCGAAGCCCAAAACTAGTGCCATACAAGGTCAATGGAAGAGTTGAACTCCACAACCTCACCTTTTCATGGTCAGTGCATGATAACTAAAGCAGGACCACAGTCTCTTGCTTGAGTGGCCTCAGCCACAGTGTTAGCTCACATAGTCTACCCTTTTCTCTAGCCCGCCTTGGTACAAGTCTCGATGCTAGTATACTTGAGCCACGTGCCAGTTCACCATGCTCTTTGAGCCATGAACGCATTCATGCTCTATCATACTGAGCCATGGGCTTGTTCACCATGCTCTTATACACATCTTGAGTCCACAACCACAGTTGCACTCAAATCCTCCTACTTTCGGCTAGGAGAAACCCCTCATATTCAACAATATGCGCTCCAGGTAATCCCACAGGATAAACCCATTTCACCACCACCAACTACTGACGATGATGGATCTATGGCCAGGGAAAAACTAAATGGAATGTTCCACTATCATTAATTAGTATATTTTAGGTGAATTGTTGAGGCAACCAGGTTATAAAACATAAACAACATTGTGTCACATTATTACTATCATTATCACATTGCCTTGGGATCTCAGTCCCTCATTGCATAACGCCACTGCCTCTCAAGGTTTCATCATCATACATCATTATGGGATATCAATCCCTCATCTCATCATCAGAGGTTTACACCTCAAACAAGCACTCGACCTTTAATAGATCACCAAACCTTTCTCATCATACTGGCAATACATGTTATCTCATCAACAAGGAGCATCCTTATTTAGTGTTATACAAAACACATACACCTCATAGCTCTTACCTGGCTATAAATTCATTGGATACACCTGCATGGTTAGTATGCATATCAAGAAAGAGATAACTGGATTATAAATATTAGAGAACATAACCATTATCTTATCATCTTACTTAACAATGACCTTAGGTAACAAGCATATCACTGGTCACAACCTATCTTTCATATCTCAAAATCATCTTAACCAAAGATGTGAGCTCAAGATAATAGGTTCACCAACCTAGAGTTCCCGGGCTAGGTGCATCCCTCACTAAGGGTGTCGCCTACCCTCACCAAAGGTGTGGCGGGCAGGGCACCAACCCTCACCCAAAGGATATTGGCCACAAGCATAACGTGCACCCATGCACAAGGAGATAATGGGCATACTAGATCTAAAGGCATGTCGTGCAACCATGGACCAAGAGTGTATCGTGCAACCAGGAACCATGGGTGTATCGTGCAGTCATGACCAGGAGTGTGTCGGGAAACACATCCACCCCATCGGCCAAGCCCACTAGGATTAGGGTTCCATATTGGGCAACCATCAACACCATGTCGCCCAAGGTCAAAACCATACCGCCCAACCTGCACCCTCTTGGCTAGCACAAGAAGGTGTCCAAGGGACTCTCATATCGCCCAAGGTAGTCAAGCTAGGGTTTCACCATCCATGACTCATATCGGGTGACACCCAAACCAACCCATGTCACCCAGGGTACAAAGAAGGGATGTCTACCAAGCATCTCGACCAAAGGAATAATGCACAACAACACCCTCTAAGGTAAGGGCCCATATCAGTTAAAGGGTCAACAAAACATCACTTAGCATATCGCCCCAGACTCATCCCTAGAAGAGGGATATCGAGCAGAACACCATAAAGGGGTATCATGCAAGAGTTCAAGGCCATGACAGGTTGGTCATCTTCAACCTCAAGACTGCCACCAAGAAGCCCTAAGAGTTCAATAGAATTGGCTCACCTCTCAAGACAATTAAGTGAGAGAGGGTTATTGCACAACTTCCATCATCTGTCAGGCAACAAGGAGGTCTATCAAAACATCTCATATCGACAAACCAACCAAAGCTCAACTCACCCTTGGATTAGGAGACCCTAGGCTCACCTCTCAACAACAAAGTGAGAGAGGGGTTTTGCCTAAAGAACTCCACATTCATGGTTTGGCCAACCCAAGGCAACCCAAGATAACCATCTCAACAAGGTCTAGGGTACATCTAAAGCAACCTTATAACCATTAAAGAAAGAAACATAGCTAAAAGATGACATGTCTGATCAAGATAGAACATATAGCATGCAACATGAAAAAGAAGTAGTATAGCTAGGGTTAGGAGTTATGTAACCTGCCTCAAGCTCACTCCTCAAACTCCAAGGTTCCAAGCACCAAGCATCAAGCACCAAGGCACCACCTTCGGCCAACACACAAGAGGAGAAGGAGCAAAGTACTCTCTAGGGTTCGACCACCACTACAGGAAGAAGGAGACTAGAGCTATGTCACCCACCAAGGAGAGAGTATTGGCCACCAAGCTCCACCAAGGGGAAGTGTATCATCCACCAAGGAAGAAGGAAATAAACTAAGTGAACTAAAGGAGCCGCTAGTAAGCAAGAAGGGTCGATTATATACTTAGGGGTGAAGAAGGAGAGCATGGCAAGGTGGCACCCGACCCTAGTAAACTTGTCCTCGGGTCATGCCACATGCTAGCACCCTCAAAACCACAAGTCCATGACTTGCCACCCACTAAGAAAAGCAACTGCAACTTGTCCCAAGATGGTGACACAAACAGGGCTAGGGTGGAGGGTGTGTGTCGCTCAAGATGGCAACCTGACACATCCACCAACACCCTTGGCCAATACACCTTCCTGGCTGATAGAAGGCACCAGGCTCACCCTTGCCCGATGCCAAGCCTCAACAAGGCTCAACAAGGCAAAACAAAGCCCAACAAGGCTCAACAAAGCTCAAAGATACTCAAGCAACGAGCCCAACCCATCCTTTTAGGCCTAGAGGATGCAAGGAGAGAAAAGGACATCTCTCAAGGTGACAAACTTGCACACCAACCCTAAAATTGGGTAATTTGCAAGTTGCACCTCAACCTCTCAACAAAGCACAAACAAACCCTAATCACAACTTCAGGTGGTTAGCAAGCATCTCAGCACAAGGTTAGGTAAAGCAAATAGGGTAAGCCCAAAACAGAGGTCAGGGTCCTTACATTTGGGAGGAGTTCTAACATGAGTTTGTCAGTTGGTACTTTCCTTAGACCTACCTGGATGAGAAGATATCCCAATTTGAGAGGAGAGTAGGGATCTATGTCTATCAATGAGTATGAGGTGAAGTTTATAGAGCTGCTGAGGTTCTATCTTCATATGGCTGCTACAAATTAGGAGAGGATCAAACATTTTGAGAAGGGTTAGAGCATAGAGATGACAACTCAAATATCATCTTTGGAGAATAGAGAGAAGTTCACCACATTTGTGGAGTAAGTCAAGAGGGTGGATCGATCTATAGTGGAGAAGCATGAGACAAAGGACAAGAAGAAACTTGCTTAATATCAGGGACATTCGTCAGGTGGCTTTAAGAAGTTGAGGTTTTTATCACCTCTTCCATAACAGATATTGACAAGTCAATCACAGTGGTCACCGAGTAGAGGTAGAGGCCATAGTTTTTCAATGATAGGAGCCCACAATGTGGCATCAGTACCAGTGACAGGGCCATATAGTCCATGGTATGAGAGTAGGATATGCTATAAGTGTGGATAGACTAGGCATACGAAGCTGTACTACCCAATGAAGGATGATGAGGTGACCCAACAACCAAGACATAGTTAGCAGGGCTCACAACGAAAACTGTTTAAAAATGGTAGTGGTAGAGGACATGGACATGCATCACAAGTTGGTTCTTTGGGACAAGCCAATAGAGGACAAGGGAGACAACAAGATACAACTCGATTCTATGCTATGAGTCAGACGGAAGGAGTGGTCAAGCTGTGAGTGGTGACATGTCATGGATTTATTTCATTCTAATTTGTCTTCTTCTTGCTTTATATCTATTTTGGTTGACCCAGGTGCACCATACTCTTTTATCACTCGAGAAGTGATTGCTAGCTATTCTTTTCCTGTTAGTCATAGACATGATAGTATTTGTTTAGAAACCCCATTTGTTGGTTTTGCGGGGTTGCGGGAGGTGAGTCCTTCCCGTGTCCTTTCTTTTTTAGGACATAGCATTCAAGTGGATCTAATACCACTTGACATGCATGGATTTAATGTGATCCTTGGAATGGACACCTTGGAGAAGTATCGAGTGGTCTTGGATTGTAGTTCCAAGGTAGCGGTGTTTGTTGATGGTGAGGTGATGTGGGTCTTTCAAGGATATAGGAAGATCCTTCCTATGTGTCTGGTGTCAGTGATGGTGGTAGAGAAGTTGAAGAGGCTAGGATGTGAGGCATTCTTGGCACATGTGATGGAGACTAAGGTGAGGAGTCCTAATATCCAGGAAGCACCAGTTGTCTATAAGTATGAGGATGTGTTTACAGATGATTTTCCCAGTGTTCCTCCAGTCATAGAGATTGATTTTGAGATCAATCTAGTACCTAGTACACATCTGATAGCACAGACATTGTATAAGATGGAACCAACAGAGATGACATAGTTGAAGAAATAATTGCAAGAACTTTTTGAGAAAGGTTATATTAGACCAAGCACTTCACCTTGGGGTGATCCCGTGTTGTTTGTTAAGAAGAAGGATGGATCCACGAGGTTGTGCATCAACTACAGATAGTTGAATAAGGTGACCATAAAGAACAAGTATCCTTTACCGAGGATAGATGACATGTTTGATCAATTGAGGGGTGCCATGGTATTCTCAAAGATAAATCTGAGGTCAAGATATCATTAGTTGTGGATCTAGTCGGATGACATACCCAAGTCAACTTTCAGTATGAGGTATGGTCACTATGAGTTTGTGGTTATGCCGTTTGGGCTAACCAATGCACCAACAACGTTCATGGACCTGATGAACAGGGTATTCTGACCTTATCTTGATTAGTTTGTGGTGGTGTTCATTTACGACATCCTGATATACTCTCATGACATCCAAAAACATGAGCAACATCTACAAAATGTGTTGACTTTGTTGAGACATCATCAGTTGTATGTGAAGTTTAGTAAGTGTGAGTTTTGGCTGAAGGAAGTGTCTTTCCTTGGACATGTGATATCTATTGAGGGTGTCTATGTGGATCCAAGAAGGTTGAATTTGTGATAGAGTGGGAACAACCAAAGATGCCAATAGAAATGCACAATTTCCTTGGCTTTACAGACTACTACAGAAGGTTCATTAAGAACTTCAACGCAATGGCGTTACCCCTAATGAAGCTAACAAGGAAATGTGTGCCTTTTTCCTAGGATGAAAAATGTCAATGTGCATTCTAGCATTAAAGGAAAAGCTGACTAGTGCACCAGTGTTAGTTTCCAGAGCAAGGAAAGGGCTACATCGTCTTTTGTGATGCATCCAAGAATGACATGGGTTACGTGCTAATGCAAGATAAGAATATTACCTCCTTTGCATCACACTAGTTGAAGAATCATGAGGGGAACTATCCCACTCATAATTTTGAGTTAATTGTAGTGGTTCATTCTTTAAAGATCTAGATACATTACTTGTATGGTGGGAAGTGTCAGATCTTCACAGATCACAAGAATCTATAGTATATCTTCTCAAAGAAAGAGCTGAACATGAGGCATTGTTGCTGGATGGAGCTGATCAAAGATTATGACTGCGCTATAGATTACCATCCAGGGAAGGTAAATGTGGTGGCAATTTTTTTGAGAAGGAAGTCTTATTCGTTGTCATCTACTGATAGAGCACAATTATGTTCCTTAGTGTGCCATAGAGAGACATGTTGATTTCCTTACACCAGATGAATGTGAAGTTGGAGGTTTCCTTTTTAGTTGGACTGTTGGCACAATTATAGGTAAATCCTATGTTGAGGAAGCAGATTCATGATGCACAACATGATGATAATGTCATACAACATATACAAGCAAAGTTTGGCAACGAGAAGCGTGATGGCTTCTATGGGTCAAATGATGGGACAATATGTTACCACGGTAGATTAGTGGTTCTAGATGTGGCTGATCTGAGGAAGATGGTCTTTGAAGAGGCTTAGTCTTCGATGTATTCTATGCATCCATGTAGCACAAAGATGTATCCAAATATATTGGTGGCTTGGCTTGAAGTGTGATGTGGCTGAGTTTGTGACAAAGTGTGCAGTGTGTCAATAGGTTAAAGCAGAGCACCAGAAGCCTGCAGGAAATTTGCAACCATTACCCATACCATAGTAGAAGTGGGATCATATGATAATGGACTTTTTGGTTGGTCTTCCTAGGACAACCAAAAGTCATGACTCCATATGGGTGATCGTTGACAGGTTGACAAAGTCAACACACTTCCTTTTGGTAAAGACAACTTATATAGCAGAGAATCTTGCTTATATCTATCTTGATGAGATAATATGTTTGCATGGTATCCCAACTACCATCGTTTCAGATAGAGGCCCTTAGTTTACCAGTCACTTTTGGGAGTGATTGTGCCCAATAATGGGTACGCAGTTAAAGTTCAATACAATGTTTCACCTATAGATAAACAGTCAGTCAGAGAGGATGATACAAACTTTGGAAGATATGTTGAGAGCTTGTGCTTTGCAATTTTTGGGAAGGTGGGATTTTCACCTCAGTTTGATAGGGTTTGTCTACAACAACAATGATCAGATAAGCATTGATATGGAACCATATGAGGCCTTGTATGGGAGACATTGCAGATCTTTGTTGTGTTGATACGAGACTAGTGAGTATTAGCATTTGAGTCATGATCTTGTGTAACAGACCATAGAGAAGGTAAAAGTGATTCAACAATAGTTGAAGGTATCCCAGGATAGGCATAAGTTGTATGCGGATAACAGGCATAGGCCGTTGGAGTTCCAAGTGGGAGACAAGGTGTACCTCAAGGTATCCCCTTGGAAAGGCATGCTGTGGTTTGAGAAGAATGGTAAGTTGGCTCCTAGGTATATGAGACCTTACCCAGTGGTGGCATGTGTTGGGAAGGTGGCATATAAGTTGGAGTTACCATCTGAGTTGCACAGGTTGCATCCAGTGTTTCATGTTTAGATGTTGAGGAAGTGTCACCCTGACACAGAGTTTGTGTTGCATCTAGTAGAGGTAGAGTTGGATGAGGACATATCTTATGTGGAAGGTCCTATGTTGATCCTAGATAGAAGGATCAAGAAGTTGAAGAAGAAGGATATAGTTCTCATTAAGGTTTTGTGGCATCATGGTGGCATTGAGGAAGCCACGTGGAGCTTGAGGAAGGGATGTGTAGGAAGTACCCATCTCTTTTCACATAGGATTTCAGGGGCAAAATCCTTGTTAGGGGTTTATGGTTGTAAGGCCCATGATCTAGCTTAGTGCTTGAGTATGCTTGATTTGCTTAATGATATAATTAAACCTTAACCTAATCTCTTGATATGCTTTAATAACATGTGACAATATTATGTTTTTAGTTTGGTCCTGTTTGAAAAAGGTTTGAGCTAGTTTTGCTATATATGTGCGTGTTTTGGACCTAGTTGCAATTTACCCATATTGAGGGGTTATGTTGCAATTTGTCACATGTAGAGTGTACCTTTGGTACCTTGGAATCATGATAGAGAGGATGGTTCTTTTGTGCTCCTTGTTATGCTTTGGTTTGATGAGGAGAGAAGTGGTGATATGTTGAATGTGGTTTCTAGGGTTTACTTTGATGCCTTAGTTTTGTGTTGACCTTGTGTTGACCGTTTGACAGTCTTGGTGTTCATAGACCATCCTAGGACATCCTTTATGGTTTCTCTATAGTAGAATGAGGTTTTGTTGGTGCTTTGAGTTTCCTTTGATCTCATTAAGTCTTGAAGCTCTCCTTTGGGTTGTTTGACCTAAGGTTAGGTCGCTTGGTTTCTCTGTGACCATGTGCCTTTTTGGCCATGATCCTCTGTGACTGATGGTCATGTAGGACCACATGAGTTTGTTGGTTTACCTAGTTTCTCACAACCTTAGTGCTTGCATGGTTTTAGTGGTTGCATGTTGGTTCTTTGGTGGACATGTGGCACAACCCTTCCATATCTCTCATACTCCTAAGTATATAACCTCTCTCCTACACATGGAAGTATCCCTTTTAGCATTCCTCTTTCTCTCTTCCATCATGTACTTGGCCCTCATGTGCTTGGTGGTGAGGAGAAGCCCATCTTTGGTGCTTTGTGTCCGAGGTCTTTTGCATGTGGTGATCCAAGCTTGGAGAAGCTCTTCCTTAGTGACCTTTGGTGGTTCCTTGATCTTTGGTAAGTGTTTCCACCTCTTGATCTCATTTTCTTAAAGAACCCTACCTCCTCCTTCTCATTTCTTATCCATAGACTATAGTTCATTCATGGTGGATATTTTGAGGTACTTCTCTCCATAGATATCGAACCCATGGTTCTCCATGGTAGCACCTGAGTGAGATGAAGATCCTCTCCCTTTTCTCCTGCTTTTGTTCTCTTTGGCCTTGAGGTTTTGGGTTATATTTCTTACCCTTTAACCTAGGGGTTTCTCTTATCTTTTGAGGTGGTGACTAGCTTGATTATGGAGGAGATAAAATTTAGGGTTTCCTTCTTGATTTTGGAGCTTTGGTTGGAGGTGGTATCATCATCTAAGGTGGGTGATATAACTTTCTCTCTACTATTATGGCACTTTAGTTCTACATGCAAATAGCTCTAAAACGTGATTATTTACTATTGATGATGATATCTTGATTAGGGTTATGTTTATATAATGAACATGCATGTATCTTGTTCCTTTATCAAAACCCTAATTCACCCACCCAAAAACCTAAGAGATGGAGATGAAGATGGATTGACATGCAACTCATCCTTGATTTTGATATCTTGGTTCTTAGTTCGGTCCTCTTTTGCATGATGAAGTTTTGGTTCTATTTTCATGTGCTTGAATTTGGATTCTACCCTTCAAAGTATGGTTTTCATGTTGATCACATATGATGCTTTATTGTTAGGGTTTTGAACATGGTCATGCCCTCAATAGTTCCCTTACTTTAAGTATTGTTTTCAAGATGTTAATTCCTATTTTGGTTGTATTTTTCTCTCTCTAAGATATCCTTCATGTGATGTTCCATGTTGTTGAAGACTTGATTTGGGTTTGGTCAAATGTGGTGATTCCTTGGTCTTGGTCACTTAGACCATTAATCTTCTTTGGTCACACATAATTGTTATTCTCCTTCAACTGTTTGATGTGGTGTCCCCCCTTCGATAGTTTGGTTTGAGGATGCCTTGGTTGCTGAATTTGATGGTTTTTCCTTCGACCATGTTTGCGTTGGCTCCTTTAGACACTTAGATGATGACTCTCCTTCTACCACTGAACTTATTGATTTTCCCTATGATCGCATGGCTTTATGACCTAGGGTTCTCCTTCAATCGTTTGGACTTGGTTGAGCTTTGATCATTGAAGATGCCTATGATCAGGATGTGTCTTTGACCGTATGGTTTTGTGACCTAGTTCTCTCTTCGACCGTTGATGAGGTGTGGTCTATTCGTTCGCTTGGTTTTGATGATCTTATATTATCTTCGACCATGAAGTATATTTCCCCTCGATCACATGATTTGTGACCTAATGCCTTGTCCAACTGATGAAGGGTTATGCCATGTGTTGGATAAGAATAGTTGTCTTGACATTAGTGATGGTTGACCCATATGTTCCAAGAATGTGGGAATGTGAGGTAACTAGGGTTCGTTGATAGTTGTGCGATGTAAACCCTAACCCTAATGGGGATCATGATATGATTGTATACCTAGTGCAATGTTATAGTATGTAGTGATGCTACATTGTTTCTCTCTCCTATTGGTATGATTCTAACCATGCAGGTGAATGAATGTCATAGCTATGTGAATGCTATGGTGATTGCAAGCCTTTAAGAGGCATGATGAGATAGTGATGATGTGACATGGGTCTTATGACCTGGTGAGGGATCAATGCCTAGTGTGAGGTGATATCCTCCAGTGATGTGATGAGATATTGATATCCCCTAGTGATGTGATAATGTTGATGGCCTTGTGAGGCAGTGGTAACATGTGATGACGTGACAAGTTCACACCTTATACATTTTATATCTTCTAAAGCTGTTTTATAGTTATGCTTGCAAGTTTGAGTTAGGGTTTTGTATGCCCACTTGTATGATGAAGCTTTAATTCACCCAATTTCCATAACTAATAAAGTGAAACCTTAATCATGTAGTTGCCCTGTGCCATAGATCCATTCTAGTGTCAGTTTTATTATTGGATGGTGAAATGAGTCATTCCTATGGGAAACTCAGAGCACATATTTTTTAATATGTGGGGGTGCAAGTTGAGTATCTCCTTGCGTCCATAATTACAGGTTGGGTGAGACGACCATGTGTGAGCTGATCTCCTTATGATGCGTGATAGGCAACATTTTAACTACACTTGATGCCTCTTTTAAGAACAACCATGCATGCGCCTATTCTTCTAGCACCATGATTTATACCAAGGCATGCTAGGTGTTTATATAAGGATGGCTATGCATGAGCCAATCCTTCATCTTGACTATATGTCACTATTTGGAGTTGACAGATATGTTTCTGTGGTGTTTCTCTCGTACTGACCGAGGGGTGTTGGAGAGGTTGTAGATTCTAACTCTTCCATTGACCTTGTATGACACCTATTTTGACTTAGCAATGGTCGGTTGGATTTGAGTGGTACAACTCAAATCCTCAGGGAAAAAATAATAAAATATGTAATATAGCCGTGTAGCATATTTTCTTAGGGTTAAATACGTCTCACATTGGATGAACCCTTTGCCTGATCTTTGTATTGATTTTTTGAATTATAATCAAATAAGAGAAACCAACTATTATACATGTTCTTCATATTCCTTCTTAGAATATTAATTGTTCTACCACTTAGTGGTAATTGCATTATCTGTTTAACCTGCATTATCAGTATAACACATCATTTAGCTGAATTTGCTCAGTATAATCTATTTGTGCTTATAATAGTTGCAACGGAGAGTTATATATCTCGTTGGGACGTTTGGTCTCACCCTGTGTGTTTCCATATCTTTTAGGTGGTCATGCACGATGAGGTAGAGATCGTGCTGTTGAGGCTGAGAAGCAAGAGGAGCAGTAGTTGTTGAAAGGTTGGACATGCTGCTAGCGTTTTGTAGTAGAGTCCTATGTGTCGTCCCTATACTCTTAGGTCCTTGGGGAGGTGTTTCATGTTTTATATATATCGACACGTGTTTTGGCAGTAGGCCATGGTTGTACAGATATGGCATGTATGTATGTGTGTGTGTGTATATATATATATATATATATATATATATATATATATATATATATATATATATATATATATATATATATATATATATATATATATATATATATATATATATATATATATATATATATATATATATATGAACATGTGGCTTCATGAGGACTCATATGTAATAAGTAACAACTTTTGCTCTTATGTGATATCGGTTTTAATTTCCTGTGTTTTCTGATACTCTAGTTGATTAGTGATAGTTCCATGCCTTGTTTTGAGTAATCTCATTTTGTGGCACGTCGGGGCATCATGCCTTCTCCTGATGGTGGAAGGATGGAACCCAAGAGGGACAAAAACTAATTGCATCAGACTCTCATCCTTCACCAACTGACACAAATTGCAAGCAACAAACAGATTAGGCAACGATTTGCATGGTAGAAGACATGCTTTCTTCTAAGGCTTGGGGTCCCTATTTATAGGGATTGGTGGCATCCTCAAGGCAAATGAAGTATGAGATCTTTACTTATTGTGCTTCAAGCTCTCTAATACATGCTCAACTAATTGAGGTGGCAACTACTATTGTAGAGATTCTATCAACTATTAGCCTACTCAATAACATAATCACATGACAACCATTCTGCAATGCCATTGGTTGGTGGAGTAGAATTTCCATAGGTAGACAGCTCTAAATCTTCCTCCATAGACAAATGGCGGCTATCTTTCTATAATTAGATATAATCTAAAGTTTTATCAGTAGACAACTGTGGTCACCCATCGTATTAGTGTTGGCAGGATCCCCGTTAGTTGATGGTCTTGAAGGTTTCTCAGGTTCACATGTTTTGATTTCTCATCGGTATATGGCTACTGATGAAGGGTCTGTGCCTCCTGCATCTAACTGAGCTCCATAGATTTCGTTGTTGAGTGTCATCAACCGACGAAATAACTTCATCCTTCAAAATTAATGATTTCCTATAGAAAAATGCAAAGTTATTATTGGAAAAAGTAAAGTAGAGAAAACATTCAAGTAAATGGGAGAATATTCACTTAAGACTATGATAATAAGGGAAATAAAGAAAGAAATAGGCATGTAACATCCATAAAATTTGAATGTTACCAACCGTTCATGAGCATCTTGGTATAATTATTCCATCAAATATGAGCTATATGATGGTAGAACCATTTATTGTGAGATGAATGGTTTTGGTGGTATGGTGTTTAGTATGTTAAATGTAGGCAAGGATAGGGTGTAAACATTTGTAGTCATATATAATTCCATATAGGTATGATCATAGACATGTTGGACCCAAGGAGGGTAGGTCGGGGTGCTCCTCACCAGACCACATCAACACAAGATGATTGAGTTAGGCATACAGTTAAACACAAGGTCACACTACCTAAATAGGTAAAACTCTCATGTTTTGATGATATTATAATCAAATGTATGTAGCTAAAACTGTGATATTGATTTGATCTAACATACATTTAGTTTATATCACTTTCCTTTGTACTTCGAGATTTTTATTTTCCATACAACGGTGGTTACTTTTTCATTTTTTATATTTTTGATGCCAAGTTTCAATTTGCATCAATTGACCCCATTTACCAATTCCTCAATTTATGTTCCATGCTACCATTTTGCTCAACGATCACATACTTTATATATATTTTGTCTCTTGCATCTCCTTCTTTGAGAAGTTTTATAATATAGTCCCTCAATTTAAATTCATGAAACATTTTGGTACCATTTAGTGCAAGTTGAAATAATGTGTCCACATATATTGGTTGGACTTATCATTCATCAAGTAGCTTGATTTGGTAATTAATTGCTTTAGGATTGATATTAAATATTCATGGAATTAATTCTATATATATATATATTTTGCATTTTTCATGAGGGTATTTTTTAATTCTATAGTAGTCTTTTACTTTGAGGAGTTAGTACTTTTATAATGTCTTTTTAAGGTCTAGTATTTTTGGTATTTACTCTAATAGAAATTGGACCCATGATAAAAGCTTAGAGAATTTGGATTTTTTATAGGAGCTAAAATATTTAGAAGAAATTTAAATAAATCCAATATTATCTTTATATTTATTGAAAAGAAGAAGAAAAAAATCTATGTATAATGCTTTTACAAAACAATATCAATATATAACCCCTTAGAAATATTCCCCAAAATAGTACACTTTTTGTAAAAGTTCACTCAAAGTGGTATTTTATGTTTCTGGGGTCAATAAGAGCCACAATCTCGATGTGCTATTTTTAAAATAAAAAATATAAAAAATCACGTAATGTGGCATTTTTAATTATTTCACTTAATTGTATTTTATTCTAAGAACAAAAACATTGATGGGCATGACTCTCCTTGACCCATGACACAGTGAGCTTCACTCAAAGTAGAATTTTAGACCATAGATTGTTATGTTGGGAAATGTTTTCTCCGGAGTGCTATTATTTAATATTTATGTTAAGCATGTTAGATTGATTTTTTGCATCTAATGTATTTTGGATAAATATAGAACATTAATTGCATAAAACATGGTAATTTTTTAATGTCTAATGAGCGTAATTTGTCAATCCTATAACAACCTTTTTCCTTGAGGAATTATTACCTTTCTAATTTATTTTTTGAATGTCTAGTATTTTTATGATGTCGTTTAATAGAAATTGGACAAACAATTAGAACTAAGATGATTCCAATTTTATGAGGAATTAAAAGTTTCGTCTAAATGAATCTAGAATTATCACTAAAAGATGATAGTATGCTGTATACCTCAAAACTTTTCACATTTTTCCCAAAAAAAAAACAACGATAGATTTATATGTCGGTTCAACTGGTAAGCCTGATCTATTTCTTAGTTACAGTTCAATACCAACTGGAACACTTTGGAAGAGGTTAAAAGCAACGAAATCTTGCATTGCGTAATGTAGTGACTAAATGACATGACACTCTTCACAAAAAGACTGACATCAATAAAAAATGACAACGCCTTTTCTCTAGAAACAACGAATAATGGGAATGAGAGAGATGTATCACGTTCACCTCTACTACCTCAACAGATCTCCAGTAAAGACTAATTTGGTACGGTGCGATGGGGTGTAGTTGGATGATTTTGGAAAGAAATCAAATATAATCCTATCTTTTGCCATATATGAATGATATTTGGTACACAAAAAGGAAGCGCGATTGTGACAAAGTTTGCAATTTTTTTCTTGTAATCGTACCAACACCCCGCATCGCAGCTGTAGCATAGCCAGAAAACATTTCAAATCTCCCTCGGTACCTTTGGGAAATTGAGATCTTCAGAGGCATTGCCCACTTAATCGGGACAACTCTACAATACATCAGTCCTGAAACCTTACATCCTTCACAATACATCAAATCATATTGTTTCTTTTCTGTCAAAGCTGCTATCTCCCTTCCTCCAACTATCAATATTAGAATTGGCGAATCCATATATAATTTAAAACTTTCTACTGAACATCCCTCCGAGAACAGCACCGCCTTCTCAGACCTCACAAAACACCCACCATCTTGGTTTAGCCCAAACAAAGATAAAATGTCTGCCATGCATTCCAGGGCATCAAATGACCGAAATCATGTTTGGATCCGGAAAAACTCGAACCACTCTGAAAACTCATACCTCCAGACAAGCAAGAAAAGAACCAGATCACCCGAACCTTCATTCCATGATAACACATACATACCAAGAGGTTCCACCTTCCCATCTCCTTCCTCTACCAAGGAGAGATACCCATCTCAAAACCAAAAACATCTAGCTACAAAGAACCAAAACCCTTCTCAGTATAAGGATGAAAATTCTTTGCGGAGTGCGGAGCAGGAGAGCCCACAACAAAGGTATACTTCCAGCTACCTCCAGAAGATCATGAAGCCAAATTACAAAGACTCAAAAAGGTCTATCATCGTCAACCGAGCAAAGACATGTACTTCCCCAAATATCTCTCCCCGTTCATTCAGTGACTTAACTTCTTCTTATCCTTTATCATCTACTCCCCCTTTTAAAGACAAAAATAAAGAATTAGATTCTATTGATGATCTAACATCTTGGTCAAACATAAACAACTTCACTTCCTTTGCTAACAAGATTGGCATTCAACTAGATGATGATGATAATGCTCATAAAGTTCTAGATAACCTAGAAACCTTTATGGGTTGGTCAAATAAAAGACTCTTTCCCACAATGACAAAATCTTCGACCTTCTAAAAAGCCTTTTAAGTGTATATCATTCCAGGAATTAAAAATGAAAATCACATCTTGGAACATATGTGGAGCTGCAAACCTCCATAGAAGAAAAAAATACGTACTCACATATACAAAAACAAAATCGACTTGATTACCACTCAAGAAACAAAAACCTTTCTAACCCCTTTTGCTCTTAAAACAATAGGGGGAAATAGAATCATCAACTGGATCCAATTACCTCCTGAGGGATTCAAAGGAGGCCTCTTAGTTGGTTTTAACAACCAATCTCTAGCTTCAGAAAACACTTCTCAATAACCATTGATTTCAAAAACCTTTCCGATGGATATCTTTGGTCATTCTCTGGTATATATGGGGAACCAGGACACAACAAATCCGTCTATCTAGCTGAACTAAATCATCTCATTACAAAATACCACTTGTCTCCCTAGGTTTTGGGTGGAGATTTCAACCTGATCACTCAAGTCTCAGATAGGCTCAACTCCAACCCCTCCCCACAAACTTTGTCTGCTGCAGATAAAAAATTCAGTAAGATGCTTACAAACCATTCATTGATTGACATCAAACCTTCAAATGCTTTATACACCTGGTCTAGAAACCAGACATATGCCAGACTCGACCACTTCATTTGCTCAAACATCTGGGAAGACAAACACCCTCTCTCATCTGTACATATCTCCCACCGAACCATATCCGATCACTTCCCTCTAATCCTTGACACATCATCTACCTCTTGGGGCATGCGACCTTTTAAATTTGAAAACTATTGGCTCTCCATAAACAACTTCTCCAACTCCTGTCTAGAACAATGGATACTTGCCGACTCACAAATAGAAAACATAGGATTACATATCCAAAACAACACAAAAAATATTAAATCCCATATCAAAAAATGGAAACTCCAAAACCCAAAAAACTTATTCGAAATACAAAAAAATCTTGAAGATCAGTTCTTTTTTGTGGATAAGGACCCATTTGCTGACCCTGCTCTTGTCCTTACCATCAAAGCTGAACTGGACTACATAAATAATTGTATTGACACCAAATGGAGACAAAGGGCAAAAATCACTTGGGCTAAAGAAGGTGACAAAAACAATAAATTTTACCACAAAATTTGTAACCAAAATTTTCAAAAAAATACCATAACCCATCTAACAATAAACGTTAGACTCACATCACACAAACAAACCATCATAACTCACATAACTAACCATTTCAAAAATATCTTCAACAACAATCACAATTCCACATGCCTTAATAACTTATCATGGAACACCATTTGTCAAAAAAGCATAAAAAATCCACAAGAACTCATCAAATCCTTCTCCCATGAAGAATTGAATGCTGCCATCTCTGACCTAGGTAAAAATAAAGCTCCCGGACCAGATGGACTCAGCACTGAATTCTACCTGGCGAATTGGGACCACTATAAAAAAGATTTCATAGCCTTTATGTCCGCTTTTCATGCTAGTACAAACCCACATAACATCATCAAATTCATAAATAAAACTTTTATCACTCTAATTAAAAAAACTAGCCAAACCGACCACATATCCCTCTTTCGACCCATCGACCTTATAAATACCTCATATAAAATCATTGCTAAAATACTAGGAAACAAAATTAAACCTCACTTGGAGGACATCATCCCGCTTAACCAATCTGTCTTCCTAAAAAATAGAAGTATAGAAGATGCCTTCGTGATGGTCAATGAAACAATACATCTTTGCCACAAAAACAAAACCCCCCTTCTAGCAATCAAACTAGATTTTGAAAAAGCATTTGATTTTGTTAATTGGCATTGCCTAATCAAAACTCTAAAGGGTTTTGGTTTTCCAGACATATGTGTAAATTGGATCCATGCTTGCATATCTACAAACCATTTCTCTACTATCATAAATGGTGTTCCTTTTGGTTATTTTCATAACATAAATGGACTTAGACAAGGAGACCCACTCTCTCCTATATATGTTCATCATCATTACAACTATTCTTTCCCGTATGATCCAATTGGGCAAACAAAATGGTCTTATCAGTTCTCCTGGGGAATGCAAGGAGAATATCATTCAATTTGCGGATGATACTATTATCTTCTCCTCCCCGGATGAATCCTCCCTCCTTAATATCTTCAGAATCATTGGCATCTTCTCATATATCTCTGGACTCAAAATAAATATGCATAAATCTTCCATTTTTGGGGTAAACATAAATCAACCTTCATTGGAACATTTTAGAGATCTCTTAAGATGCAAGACAAAAGAATTTCCAATCAAGTATCTGGGTCTTCCCATTACTCCATACAACATAAAAAATGCTATCTGGACCCCTATCATATCAAAGATAAACTGAAAACTCACAAATTGGACAAATAACTTCCTTAATCTCTCTGGTAGACTTACCCTTCTAAACAGTGTCATCACTCCTATCACTACTCACTTCCTAAGCTGTGTCCCCCTTCCCTCTAAAACAAAATACATTCTAGACAAAATCAAAAGAAATTTTCTTTAGAACAACTTCCACAAATCGGAAAAATCAGGGAAACATTATCATCTTGTTAATTGGAAAACTATATCAGCTCCTCTTGATCAAGGAGGTTGGGGAATCATCAACATTGAAACACACACACTCTATCTTATAACTAAAATCATCGATAGTCTGCTCCAAAACAAACCAAAAATCTGGACTCAACTCATCCAATACAAATATTACCAATACTCACCCCCCTGGCATCATATCCCAAAAAAATCAGCTTCCCCTCTTTGGAAATACATCAACAAAAACATCCAAACAATCACTCAAATCATTAACATTCCCCCTCATTCTCACCAAAATATCTCCTTCTGGTTCGATCCTTGGTTCGAAAACAACTCAGTCATCAATCTTCGACCAAATTGGACCATTCCAAATAGACTCCTCAACATGAAGATAGACAAAGCTCTACCTCTTATCACCAGCAACAAATCAAATTCCCTTAAAAGATGTATTCAAACACAGATTAGCCAAAACGACTTCAGAAATCTAGCTCTCTCCTTGGAAAACAACACCTCAAATTCCATTACTTGAAAATGGGATAGCAAATACACGGTTAAACAAGCCTACACCTACCTATCCTACAGAGGTCTGTCCCCATCAACAACAAAAATCTGGAAATAGAAATGGCCGCAAAAATATAAAACATTCCTTTGGCTTTTACTACAAAACAAACTTCTCACAGGTGAATACATTACAAAAAAGGGGTTTATTGGCCCATTCAGATGCTCTCTTTGCAAAAAAAAAAAACAGTGATTCCATTGATCACATCTTCTTCAAGTGTATCATCTCACAAAACATCTTCACACATTTTTCATGAAACTGCCTTCCTGACCTCAAGGAAGCTACATTTCCCTTACAAATCACACCAAATAGACATTACAAAAAATTCAAAGGTAGTGATATTTTCACCACAATCAGTTGGAATCTCTGGAAAGAAAGAAACAACAGAATTTTCAACAACAAAAAAAATCTGAAACAAAATATTATATCACAAATAGATGCAGATCTTTATATTCTAACAATATGCAGGTAACCAAGTTGAAGGAGGACATGATGAATCTGATGAAGGAGAATCTGAAGCAAAATTTCGGTGTGATCTCAAAGCTATGGTAGACGACAAAACAGGTGTCAGTTTAGTTCAGCAACAACTGTGACTCCATTCTCGGGCGGAATTTCAACAAACTTGGGACTATCTTCTTTATATCATCTAGAGGCTTGTTAAGGGGTGCCTCCCCCACTTTAACAAAACATTGCTTTTATCTTATCCAGGCTTGTATGATTTCAGTTTTTTTCTAGTCTACGATAATTTCATCATCCTGTAAGGTACTCACATAAGCAGGTGTTTGCTTGCTTTGATGTGCTTTCAATATATGACATAACCTTTCCTAAAAAAAAAGCATAGCCAGAAAACTAAAACTGCACCTGACTACCTTCCATTTCTACACACTACAAATTCCGTACTTTTTCAGGCAACCATGAAGTTGGATGCAAACTAAATTCAACCAACTACTCTTGAAAACACCCAACTAAATAAATAAAAAAATTGAAAAGTAGACATTTGTTTGTAATGAATTGCAATTACTCCCTACCAAAAAGACCCTAAGCACACCCTAACCTAAATACTCCACCATCATTAACACCTTCTCCACACAATGTAAAATGAAACTACAATTGTTTAACGCTTTCATAGCCTCCAATCATCCATTTTCCCTCCGGCTCAGTCCCCACATTGGCAAACATCTCTCAAAACCTCGAAACCATCCCATCTTACAAATATAGCATTATACATGGAAGGCCAATAATAAAATCACATTACCCAAAATTTTAATTACTAAAATCCCATATTTATGAAAATAATGACCAAAATATCACTTTTCCACTATGTGAGAGCAATGTGGCAATGAAGGGAATGCAAAGCGTATGGTTGAGGACACATTGCTCTTAATTTTTTTATAATACATATCATTTTTATATTGTGTTTACTAACGATTCTATTAGTTAGTATAAACATGAATATTTATCATTACACCAAAAAGGAATAAAAATTAAACATATATTATTCATTAATACACAATATTAGCAAATACAATAATGACATATAAAGTTCATATATAAAATAAAAAATGTAAAATAAAGTATATACATTAAATCGATACATATAACATGCATATTCATTTATATTAAATTAGCATACATAATATTAAAAATAGATAATACAATACATGACACTACAAATTAAAAATAATATAGATAAGAGAATGATAGTAAATAAATGAAATGACACATAGAGGTGTAAATGGGCAGGTATGGAATGGGTCTAGTCCCAGTTCTAGACCCGCATTATAAAAATCTAGACCTATACATATGAGTACCCACAATAATAGCGGGTCTGTGATGCATGTATGCGGGTAAGCGGTTCTATTTAACATCATATTTCTTATGTAAGAAAAATTATAACTTATGTTCCATATATTATAATACAACAAGATATTGCTATTATATATGATATAAATATACAATAGTTATATTTAATAATTGTAATACTTTGTAGATTGCAGATTAACTGAATTAACAATATACATATTTGTAGTCATCATCATGATGTTTTAATTATGTTGTTTATCATGTAACTATTTTGATTTTAAGTTTACATATGTTGCTCATAACTGTAATGAGAATAGTTAATTCTCAAGTAGATGACTAGTCTTAACCTTATTATAATTAGAGTAATATGTAATCTCAAGTATTATATTAATTACAGTAACAAAGTATGATATAGTATGTATAGCGGGTACGCGGGTCTGGATCCAAGCATAATTATCACTTGACCCGCTTATATGGGGATCCACTGGGTATGCGGATCTACGGTTCTACGGGTCCAAAAATTTAAACCACCATGACAAATTTTTAAAGAGTCCAACTTTGCAGATCTGAGGATCTACCCATACTCATCTACAACCCTAGTTACATGATATACTACATTATTAAAATACTATGTACTACATAATTGACACTATACCGCTTATTAATTTGAGTAGACATCAAAATGAAATGATGGTAATTGAGTACGAGTATAGTTTCATTTCATTTTTATATTATTAGTACCATTTTATACAATATTGTTTTTACATGTATATCCATGTATTATATTTTTAATATCACGTATTCTAGATAATTTAAATATAGATAAGATGATAACAATAAATATTATGCATTATTTAAAGTTACCAATACTACATATAATAAACTATTATTTTTTATTTATTATTTCATTATATATATATATATATATATATATATATATATATATATATATATATATATATATATATATATATATATATATATATATATATATATATACTAATAGATCGGTTTAAAACTCTGCAAATAAATTATAAAATATATTGACAGGAAATCAACAACAAAGAAAACCAATTTAAGAGTAATGTGTCCGAGTCGTGTTGCATTGTTCCATATGGAGCCATGCATTCCGCTTTGGAACGTATTGCTGTGAAAAAGTGCATCATTATTTTTTAAAATTTGACACATTGCTGTTAAAAACTAAAAAATGTCATTTTGATTTTTTTGGGGTACATGGAGAACGTTGAGATTTGTGAGTCGTCTGACATCAACGTACACAATAACGAGTGTTCCTCCTTGTTTATTCTCCGACAAACCATAATCCTGAAACACATCATACAGCTTTATGACACCTAAAACTGAAGATAGTATCTCTGCGAATGTAATCTTAGAATGAAAGTGCAAGGTCAGTTGTAGCATATGCGAGATATGTAATACAACTGATGGGGATCTGTAGACCAACTTCACAAACGGACTAACACCTGTAGCAACTCACCAACGACGTAGACCCTCATGAAACCCACTGCTGCTCTCTCTGATTTCGTTGCTACACCAAACTGTGTGAGAGGTTGAGAATGACTTCTTTAGTGTTGTGATCACCTGCACACGCAATAAAAGTTGCAGTTTCAGACCTGACTAACCGGGGGACAGACTGGTAAAGTATTTCTCACCTCCTCAAGCCTCTGATCACAGGCAGTTGTCTTCAGTATGCCGAGGAAGTCAGAAATAAATCAATTTCTCAATATATAGACTGATCATAAAAAGATCAGTATACCGAGTGTCGGTCAATATAATTGTCTTTGTGACTGGTGTTTTCCAAACATTAGTTAGTGATGATGACGCGAACTCAGATACTATTTAGCATAGTATTGGTAAATACAAGTAGTAATATAATTGTGTAAGTCATTTAATTTAATGGTTATGTTGGTATATATAGCATTGAACTTATACCAGTAACTAGAAAGCATGTAATCATGTAGTTCTATATTAAGGGTACTAAACAACTGATCAAATAATTTGAAATATAAACTTAATCATACTGATAAAGCAGATCAGCTGATCCATTACAACCAATTGTATTGTATTCATATATACATGACTATACATATATATACGTCAATGTACTACTAGTAGCAAGTCAGTGACCAGGAGATTATCTATAGAAGTAAGAACGAAACGTGACAAATATAGATGTGGCAATAATGATAATTATTTTATATAAAATATTAATTGCATTATTATGAAAATAAGCCCGTGATCACAGCCGCGAAATCAGACATAAGGAAAGACAGGATAAGGTTTTAATGTGTTGACGTACAAGTAATACCAGGAAGCACATTAAATTTTTTAGGAACACAACATAAAATTTTAACGGGAGGCACTCAATAACAAGTTTCTAAAGAGTGACAAAGATAAAAACATAGGGAAATAGCTGGGTGAAAATAACATTGAACCATCCAGATCACATCTAGCAATCGTCCTCAGATGCAATCAAGTGGGAATCCAAAGACTAGAAGCCCTTGCATTATTCTCCATCATCTGTTTGAATATGCAAAAAGTAACCTTGTTCCAAATTTATCATCAATAAACTTGTATAACCTAAAATTGTGTAATGATATAAATAGTAATATAATGGCACCAAGGGATGGGTAGAATGTATTATCATATATATACCTATTACGAGTAGTCCATATATTTCAATAAATGCAATGGGCTAGAGTATCTGTATGGCTAAAATATTATGTGAGGGACATATTTATTAGGATTTTGTCTCTTATCCTAGTTGGATAAGAAATAATATCTAACAATATTAGGAAAGTACAATTAATGTTAGACTTGGAGTCCAAGACATTATTTCCTTATCCTTTTGTATTGTCGTTCCTAATCCCTATCGAATTGTCATATCTTCTTGTATTCTCTAACCAGGAGTCCCTATCTATAAATAGGGATAGACATCGATAGATATTGGGGGCCAAGAAGCACCGATGTGTGGGGTTCTAACGTGTGGTAACTTCGGGTGTGCCAATGTAGGACAACATCGTGTGCCAAAACGGGAAGCCACAAAGGATAGTCAAAGAGGGGAGAGAACGAGAGTGGGTTACGAGATTCTATTGTGGGCACGAGATTGTGAGGGAGCGACAATCCTTGTAAACTTCTTGAAGTTGCTTAATATAATTATGCGGTCTTCTTCGCCAATCATGTTCTCTGCTTGGTTATTTATTTGGTGGTTATTGGCTTTGTCGACGTGGGCAGTCGTAGCATTTGTTGTACGTGCTTGGGCTATATCTCGTGTGACGTTTTTCCTGGGCTTGAAGCTTACGTTAATCCTTTCAAGTGGTATCGGAGCAAGGTTCATGCGAGGCGATCAGAAAGCATTAGAAGTACAGAAAAACATGACGACGTCGAAAACTACCATTGGAGGTCATCCAGTAGTAAATTTTGATGGCAACATCGTTATGTAATCAGGCGGAAGCGAATCTACGTGTTGTGAAATATCAACGTGAGGTGGAGTCGTGCAATTCACTTGCAAGGGACAAGCGACAACAGAGGCTACCTGGTTCTATCGACTGGTTGGATTTTTTCTAACCAAAAGAGGAGCGACTGATGAGAGGTCTACCGACATGGAAGGTGTAGATGAAGCAGTAGCATGGGTGGCGGGCGTCATGAACCCGAAGATTTCTAGATGTATTCAACTCTCACGGGCAGTCTGGTATGAAATTGCAAACTCGGCTGCAAATTTCAACAGATGCAGAAATGAAGTTGTCAATTGTTAGAAAGAGGAAGTCGTGGTTGGACCGACCACACAGTATCTTCAAGTGGGTGTCATTAAAAGAAGACACAACCCTATGGCATGGGGGCCAAAGGTGCGAAGGATGCGGTTCTTTCAACTGTAGGTGGAGGCGGTGCAATTTTTCAAACTATACAACATGAGGAGCTCTCACATGAAGAGTTCGGGCGGTCATGCCTGGACACACACTTCATGTAGGCGTGCATGGTAAAGCGCTTCTGGAAATAGGAGCAGCTTCCTAGGGCGGAAGCATAGAAGAAAAACGGGAGCAGACTTCTTGGAGGAGCAACTTCAGCGGATAGGATTCAAGGTGGAGATTGTTAGAATTTTGTCTCTTATCCTAATTGGATAAGAAATAATATCCAACAATATTAGAAAAGTGCAATTAATATTAGACTTGGAGTCCAAGACATTATTTCCTTATCCTTTTATATTGTCATTCCTAATCTCTATAGAATTTTTGTATCTTCTTGTATTCTCTAAATGGGAGTCCCTATCTATAAAGAGGGATAGACACCGATGGATATTGGGGGCCAAGGAGCACCGATGTGTGGGGTTCCAATGTGTGGTAACTTCGGGTGTGCCAACGTAGGACAACATCGTGTGTCAAAATGGAAAGCCACGAAGGATAGCCAAAGAGGGGAGAGAACGAGAGTGGGTTACGAGATTCTATTGTAGGCACGAGATTGTGAGGGAGCGACAATCCTTGTAATCTTCTTAAAGTTGCTTAATAGAATTCTGCGTTCTTCTTCGTTAATCATGTTCTCTGCTTGGTTATTTATTTGGTGGTTATTGGCTTTGTCGACATGGGCAGTCGTAGCTTTTGTTGTGCGTGCTTGGGCTGTATCTCGTGTGGCGTTTTTCTTGGGCTTGAAGCTTCCTCAAATCTCTTCAATATTATGGTGCAGTATGTGGATAGTCAAACAAGCAGTGTTCATAGGATTGTCTTATTGTTGGAAGACGTGGTTCCAAAACTATTTTCTATGTGAACAAGTCAAAAAGACATGTGTTACATCCTCATATTGTGATTGACAAATAAGGAAAATGTTTGATCCAGGGAATCTAGGGGGAGATCCAATGATTGCCAATAAGGAGTTTTCTTATGTCCAATTAACCAAATGAGAAGGTGAAATTTAGGGAGACATTTGATCTTCTAGAAGGACTTGTCAGATACAGTGGTAATGTTCGGGTGAATCATACAATTATAGGCCTTTTCTATGGTGTAAGTATGTCTCCAACTATAATTGATATTTGTAGAAAAATTAATAGAGTAAAGAGTATTCCAAATTTGGTTTATGTCGTGTGATGAAAATAGATTGGTAATGTATCTCTTGAGTGAGTTATCACATTGGGGGTGATTGGTTTTAAGTTCTCTAAAAGTAGTTATGTTACATAGATCAAAAGGGATGAAGAGATTGATCAAGGAGTTCTAGACTGAAGTCATATATCCAAGGATCTATATAGAAATGGGTGTGCTCAATGAGAATACAAGGGACCTTGATTCCATTATGAATGATATAGAACAATATGTTTAGAATTTTCTAGAGTCAGAAAATGTTTGCGAGTTGGGTATTCTTCTAGGGATTTTGATGCTTATAATATTTATTCATGATGTGATCATGCTATATAGTGGGACCGTTGAGGTATAAAGAGGTTATGATTTTGTGCACAAGACAATGTACATGAATTTGGATGTTAATAATCTCCCAACCTCTAGAAAACTTTGATTTGCATAGCGTTTGCCACTTGATCAGATCATGTTTGTTTTTATCATCAATGAATCCCCAATTTACAACTTTAATCTATCTAGGTGTGGAATATTGTCGAGCACTGAATCTCACAATCTCCCTTAGACCATAGTACTTGGATTTGAGGTGATCAACTCGACTAATAAAAAACACACACAAACCCCCCCTTTTTTCTTTACAAGGTAAGACACATCAATCAAGTTCTTGTTGCACATACAATCCACAATAACTATTCATATTGATCACTTGACATGTATAATTCTTTCTTTCCACACTTACAAACCTAGAGTTGACATGGATCGAGAAGGACTAATTCTATCTTAAAATACTACTAACATCCTTCTTTGGCATGAATCTTCTGACTCTATTGGTAGTGTTATCTATTTTTTCCCAAAGAGTGTGTGAGCTTCTGGCTCACTGAATGAAAAGTCACAAACTAGACAAGATAATTCCATTTTTTTGTTAAGTGGATTGTGATGTAAATAGAAATAAGTGAGCTATTAAGTATTGAATTAAATGAGAAATAATGTTAATTCAGCATCATATACTAAAATGCTAAAATAATAAACAATACAT
Source organism: Alisma plantago-aquatica (assembly GCA_963693085.1). Classification (NCBI taxonomy): domain Eukaryota; kingdom Viridiplantae; phylum Streptophyta; class Magnoliopsida; order Alismatales; family Alismataceae; genus Alisma; species Alisma plantago-aquatica. Next base: position 862,360,263 of record OY856414.1, on the reverse strand, counting down.
TTTTAAATTTGATTACTTCATCTAAATGATTGAATAATACATTCTTGAAATATGATTTCTTAGTCTCGTAGTTGTATTATTAATACCCTATACCCACATGAAGAGTACCACAACATGTGAATAAATCACACCAAGCTACGATCTCACCATACAAGACTTAGAGTTAACCTAGGATTCTCAGTATTCTAACTATCTGCTCAGTCAGCAAAGAGTATTGCCATGTATGGTCTTGATGACTATATCACCTAGCCGAATAAACTAGAATCCTCTTCTAAACCTGGGTGCTCAGGTGAACAATCAAAATACTCTAACTTAAACTACCTACATCAATGATTCTTCAAGGGCTGACTCATTGAGTAGTAACTGAACTGGATACCATCAGAGTCTCTGATTAAAGTTGGTTACCCCTATTGTAAATCAAAAGATCATTCACATTGGGCTTAACCTCTCATGCCTCGTCGCCACACTCTGACTTCCTCTTGTAGACAATGTCTCTGGATATGTCATTTCCTCCATTGCAGCGCATACCCCCACAAGGAATATATGGTATTCAGGGCATCTAAATGTCTAATAGTTTCTTTTATTTTTTATATACAATGATCTACTAAGATTTTCTTATCTTTATCTTGTAGTTAAATCCTTCCATTTTTTTATATTCTACACTACATTTCACTACGGGAAACATTACTAAACCATTATTTGTATTTCTGATACTTCAAAAAAGAATACAACTATACAAAATTTCAACATCACATTTCACTTGAACAATTTTTAATAGACTAAAAGTGTCTATAACAATACTTTGATCTTTCATACTAAATGTTGTTGATATGATCTAGCTAAATTCTATAGACCTGTTGTTATTTAAAACTATGAATAAATTGATAATGGGGAACCTCATGGTCAAAATAAAAAACTAATTATCAAGATCAAAATTAATTTATAAAACCAATTAAAATAAAATATGATATAGATTTCAATCATCAAGTCTGCTTTTCTAAAGAATCTTACAAAGCCTATATATAGGTGTTTAAATCCAACCAACTAGACAAAAAGTCAATATGGGACTAAACCACATGCTTTACAAGACAAACTGGAAAAATACCAAATAACCCCTAAAACATAGAGAAGCTAATAAAATAATATGAATACTATTTAAATGACTATTCAAAGGCTAGATCATCCTATATCAAATCTCACCCTCTTCAAAACATTTAAATCTGTAGCATCACACCAATGAAAAAGGTGACGACACAAGAGATTAGGAAAGAACACCATGGTTGTAAGTAAATTAGCCACAACAATTTTTGAAGGTTGTGGACAAGGAAAAATCTTATAAATTTTGTCTAGAGTTTGTGGAGGAGGCCTAAGAAGAACAAATTCATGAAAATATTTAGTTTGAGTAGAGGAAGTCTTGATATTTTGAGGTTGTTGAAGAGGAACAAGCTCACAAATTTTGTCAAAAGGTTGTGGAGGTGGCCTGAGAAGAACAAGGTCATGACAATCTTTAGTTCGAGTAGAGGAAGTCTTGATATTTGGAGGTTGTTGAGGAGAAACAAGCTCATAAATTTCGCCAGGAGGTTTTGGAGGGGCCTGGGAAGAATGAGGTGAAGAAAATCATTAATTTCGTACATGATACTCATTTTGAAATCCCAACCCTTAGATACACAATGCAAAGGGCTATATGAAGGCTATGGAGGAGGCCTGGAAAGAAAGAAGTCAAGACAATCACTAAATCATATATCATATCTTGATGTTTAATACATCTATGCTTTTCACCATAGCATGTTGAGGTATCTTTGTCTTAAGTGGTATACAAGTCATCAACAAAGTATCAACTTTTTAAACAAGTACTTGAGGATCAAAGTTGGCCAAAGGGGTTTTATTGTCAATATTTTCACTTGATAGTTGGATTTTCTCCTTTGGTGTAGTTTGCAAGTCTTTCTCCATATCCATTGTTGCAAAATAAAAATCCTTAATAGAACAATTTTGCATGATATTGGCACCAGAGTTGTAAGTGGAACCACACACATCTGAATTGTGGTGTTCATCCAGAGAATATTTTTATAGGTGAAGCATTGACAAAAGTAGATATACAATCTAAACATGGCTGAAAAACATGAGGTTATTGGGTTGTAATTGAAGCACATGCATTTAAAGATGCACTATATTATATTCTGGATTTGTAACTGAAGCTATAGGCATCCGAGGCTACAAAATGTTAGGCATTGGAGTTGTAATAGAAGCCACAAACATCTGAATCTTGGTATTCATAGTCAAAGGATATTCTACATGAGGAACACCGTTAAGGGGGTTCACTAGCATGGATTGTGTTTACCTAAAGAATGACACAGAGCTCATTCATGATGTTATTGACCACTTGACCAAGAGTGTCAAGGGTGACCACATGTTTTGAAGATTCAAGAATGACATTCAGATTACCTTCAACAATATATATTATATCCATAAGTGTCAATATCTATAATGCTTTGAAAATGTCAAAAAAAAATACCAGAACATGAGATTGTTTTTCATCACCATATAAAGCTCCATGACATCTTAGGCAACATAGATACTCATTGAAGTAGATTTTTGGATACTCATATCACAACTCATAGTGAAAATAAATAGTCCTTAATGTATAAGGACTATGGTGATGGTATTGTAGCGCAACACCCCTATGAGAATAATATATACTTGATTAATTTTATTTTTAACAATTAAGTTCAATATTGTCTGTCCATCACTTTCTAAGCAGAGTGATGTTCAATGCTCTTCAAACATAGATTTGTTCAAATAGAAAGTCATTCATCACTCTCTAAGTAAAGTGTTTCAAGTTCTTAGTTCAAATAGAAAGTTATTCATCACTCTCTAAGTAAAGAGTTGTGAGTTCGTAGTTCAAGTGTCACTTTCACAAAAAAATCATAGTTCAAGTGTTGGCATCACAAGAAATTCGATACTATCTTCAAGTTCATGTTTTGAGTGAAATCGTCCTAAGAAAATTGTTAGTTTATAGTCTAATATTTCCACAGTTCCTAGTTTGAAGTTCAGTGTATTCATCTTGGTTGAATTAACAAAATGGATTTATTAACTCTTATTGGGAAAGGGGATAGGCTAATGTGATTTAGGACTGTAGTGGTATGTATTGGGACATTGTAGGATAAGCTTGGAAAATTGGAAAACATGGACGATAAGTAGAAGGGGATGTAGTAGACCATCACTGGGGTGAAGGGTAGAAGCTGCATTCAAGCTGGACGTAGGGATATCACATTTTCGGCTTGCGGAATTTGCAATGGTCGGAGGAGGAAGCAGAAATCATAGTCAGATGAATAAGGACATAACTTGGAGGGTGGGGGTCAATGAGGAATTGCGGAAGGTGGGTTGATGCCTTCATAGGATATGATGTTGGGGATGTTGATGGGAATGGATTTGACTGGGGTATTGTGAGGGAAGACAGACATAAGATGAGATAGGATTTTATTGTGCACATGGATCTCTAAGGTTTTTTTTTTGGTTTGGAGGTCTTGTATTTCTCTCAGGATGTCTTGATAAAAAATAGGGATTATGTATCATGTGGCCGAAAAGAGAAAGAAAAGCAAGAGGGAGAAAAAAGCTCAAATAAAAGGAAAATATTTTGCTTATAACATTTTTTTGAAGAAATAAAAATTAATGGATTCTTTATAAAAATAATAATCCAACAAGATCAATATTGACATATTTTTGACAAATTAATATTGAATATAAAATGAGTATTGTATAATACTCATATTCTAAATAAAAACAAATTCAAAAGGATGTATTGCATGACGTTCTTGTTCTTTGTATAGTACTCAATTAAACTTAGGTGGATAGAATTTTTTGTGGCTCCAATGAATTGCATTTTGTGGCCATAACCATCATTTGTATGTTTGTAATTGAATGTTTTGTTTGTGGATATAGTATGGATATGATACATATTATTGGTATGTGGTGATTGGATATGTGTATGTATTTATATATAAAATCCCTCTATTAATATTAAGTCTAAGATGCTTTCCATAAGTGACACACATGAAAAGATTGATAGACCAAGCATGGGTACACCCTAGCATGATGCACCCTCTATTCATGGAAGTTTGATGGTAGTTATGTTGGTTTGTATTGGTAGTGTGCATTGCTATCATGTTGGACTTTGGTCCAGAGTTAAGTAGGTGACCTTAATACGATTAAGTGCCTAGAAGCATACAAATGAACTATGGAAAGGAGTTGTGCATACCATCTATCCAATAACTTCATGAGATGCAATTGGCAAATGTTGTCTACCTTAATAATTGGTTGTGAGAACCAACATTGGTTGGGTTTTGACATAATATTTTGGAATTGGGATCACTAGAAGGTTGTACGTTGCAATCTTCCAAATTGATAAGTTAGGGCTACTAATTTGAACAAAATAGGGGGAGAGACAATTATTTAAGACATAGTTAATATCATCAAACTTTTCAAATTAGATAAGATCAAAGTGTTACGAAAAAATGTTAAATTTCTTTTGTAGAAACAAATGGAAAATACCAACACATTTTTGTTGCGATCGGTCCTTGAGAAGGAAAAACTGAATGGAAATAACTTCCAAAAATGGTTCAGGAAGTTGAGAATTGTTCTCACTCAAGAGCGCAACCTCTATGTCCAAGAGATACTAGATCCAAATGAACTTTCTCCCACAACTAAGGATGAAAGGGATGCTTACAAGAAGCATTCTGGATATGTCATGGATATTGAGTTCTAGATGATATGCTCTAAACTATGAGTTGCAAAGACTATATAAAAATATGGAAGTCATTGAAATGGTAACACATATCAAGATCATGTTTTAGGATCAGGCAAGACAAGAGAGATATGATATCTCAAAGGCATAGTTCAGGTTTAGTATGGTAGAGAGAGATCCAATGGGTCCTCATGTGCTCAAGTTCATTGGTTACGTTGAGAACCTAGAGAGAATGGGATTTCCCTTAGGCTAAGAGTTGGCCATGGATGTGATTTTACAATTGTTTCCTGAATCACATAATCAAATTATCATGAACTAATACATGAACAATATTGATAAACTGATGTTTGAGTTGCTTGGCATGTTGAGAACTATTGAAGAACAAATGAATAAGGACGACCCTCAATCAATGTTCATGATCAGTATAGGAAAGGGAAAGTCCAAGGGTAAATCTAAGGTCAAGAAGAGTTCTAAAGCCAGCCAACAACACAAGTCTATTGTACTTAAAGCAAAGGGAGGAGTGAATAAGGAAGGGAAGTTTAACCACTATCACAATCCTATACACTAAAAAAGGAACTACCCACTTTTTTGGTGACTGAGAGAACCCACTTCATGCTAGCTTAACACGGTAAACTCTTGAGGCATGAGACCATGTGGTCCAGTCACCCCCCCCTTCTGCGCCAACTTAGTGTGGGTTGCCATTCATAGAGTTCCTTCATTGTGGTTCAAACCAAGGTCCTTCATTGGAACTTACCAAGCTCTTACCACATGGGCTACTCTGGCTGGACAAGGAACTCAGAAAGAAGTAGGAGATAGAGATCTCCACTTCAAGTTCTAAGAAGAAGTAAGCGAGATAAGATGGAACTGTATGAAGCAAGAGTTGTTGCCAAAATAGTTGAAACCTATCATTTCTCTCAGCCTAGTGGTCTGGCTGTGATCACGTGTGCCTGGGTAAATCCTTTTATAAATCCAATTTAAATGTGACATTTAATACTTTCTGACATTATTTCCAAACCTTAGGTATTTTTGTAAAATCCATATCTCCTAATCCGTTAATCTTTTTGATCCCAAATTTTGAGAAAAAGTTATTTATGACATAATCTATCATTGGGAACAATTTGGGATTAAAACTCGAAAATAATTTCTATTTTTCTTCATATGCAAGTCATGCACCAAAAAGGCATATATATTGCATTAAAACTCATATTTCCTCTCTCTTCCTTTGCTATTCTCTTAATTTTGAATTTTCTAGATATTAGAAGGCACCCATGTGCTTCTTGTAGGATATGAGTCATCAAAGGTGACTCTTTAGGAACCCAAATATGATTCTTATATTGGATACCACCATCCACACCCAAGGATAGGTGCGTCTGAGGTTTCTCCAACAAACCTCTCATCTTCTCAAGCTCTAGACTCGCTAGTTGGGAAACTACTAACTTGGTCAGCAAGTTGGGTTTTATCTGAATGTTAGCCAAATGAATCCGGTCTTCCAACGATTGTGGGGCCCATTTGGCATACTCCTCCAGCTCCCTCCACTGAGTGAACAAGGCGGATGCTCATATAAGTTGCTTCCGACTAAGAGCATTTGCCACCACATTGGCGTTTCCCGGGTGATACACAATGGTGAATTCATAGTCTTTCATATATTACATCTACCATCTTTGTCTTAGGTTGAGGTCCTTCTGAGTCATGAGATACTTCAAACTCTTATGATCTGTGAGAATTTCAAAGGTAGCACCATACAAGTAATGTCGCCAGATCTTCAGGGCATGTATAATCACAACCAACTCTAGGTCATGTGTCATATAGTTTACTTCATTTGGCTTGATATGTCGAGATACATAAGCAAAAACATGCTTATTCTACTCTAACACACATCCCAGTCCCATCTTGGATGCATCGGTGAAGATCATAAAACCTTTTTTTGCCGTAGGGTAGAGTCAACACAGGCGTTGTGGTCAATTTCTCCTTTAGCTCTTAGAAACAGGCTTCACACAACTCAGACCATATGAACTTATCATCCTTTTGAGTGAGCTTGGTAAGGGGAAGGGTGGTCTTTGAGAAATCTTGGATGAACCACCGGTAATACCCTGTCAATCCCTGGAAGATGTGAATATTTGAAGGATTCTTTGGTGTCGGCCAATCGCGTACAACATACACCTTGGCATGATCGACTGAGATTGTCCCTCCAAAGATGATGTATCCGATAAACATGACGCGATCAATCCAAAACTCGCATTTCAAGAACTTCCCATAAAACTTCTGCTTCCTCAGGATTTCAAGGACTCTAACCAGGTAATCTCAGTGTTGGTCGAGGTTGTCCGAGTACACTAAGATGTCATCTATGAACACTATGATGAAAGAGTCAAGGAATGGTTGGAACACATTGTTCATGAGGTTCATAAAAACACTTGGGGCATTGGATAGTCCAAACGGCATGACTAAGAATTCATAATGGCCATAACGGGTATGAAAAGTGATTTTTGATATGTCTTCATTCTTAACTCGTAATTGATGGTATTTGGACCTTAGGTCAATTTTGGAAAAGACTCGGGCCGACTTAAGTTGGTCAAACAGGTCGTCGATTATGGGTAAAGGGTATTTTTTATTGGTAGCTTGGTTTATCATATGATAGTCAATGCACATGCAGAGTGATCCATCCTTCTTCTTTACAAAGAGGACTAGAGCTCCCCAGGGTGAGATACTAGGCCTAATGAAGCCCTTGTCTAGCAAATCCTATAGTTGCTTCTTTAGCTCTAAAAGCTCAGCAGGGGCCATCCTATAAGGTACCCTGGAGACAGGGTTTGTTTTGAGAGCTAACTCTATGGTAAAATCCACCTCTCTCTTTGGAGGCAGACTAGGTAAATCATTTGGAAACACATCTGCATAGTCCCGAAATACCTCTATCTCTCCTAAGGGTTTAACCTTAGGTTTAGGTTATGTGACAACTATGAGGAAAGACTGACAATCTTTGGCTATCATTTGCTCTTCTTTTAAGACCGACACATATAAACTGGTGGCCGCATCCTTCTTCCCCCTAATGGTCAAGGGCGGGTGTCCAGGTCTCTTTATCAAAATCTTTCTCTCTACAGTCAATATGGGCTCTATAGGTATAAAGCCAATCCATGCCGATTATTACATCAAAGTCATTCATGTCCAAAAAAATAAAATCGGTAGGGAAATCATGACTTAGATATTTAACAGGTAAAACATGGGTTTTCACAAGAGATCTAAGGATCCGACCGCTTGGGGTAGTGACATCCAACACATATCCTAAATCCTTAAAATCCAGATAAAGCATAGTCGCAAGATTTTTCAAAACAAAAGTATTAGTTGATCCACAATCATAAAGAGCTTTCACACTTTGTTCCATAATTTCAAGTGTGCCTACATAGTTTTCATGATAGTCAAACTTCCATTACATTGCATAATCAAAGATGGAAAAACTACTCTAAGGGTTATTACCCTCTATCAGACAATTGGAATTAGCATGGGCTCCCTCATTGTCGATGGAAAACACTCGAGCCTATCGACGATCTCCTATAGGTGGGACTGGTGGGGCTGTGATTACTGGTTGGGCCATTGGTGGTGCTTCTACCACTAGTTGGGCTACCACTGGGGCTTGTCCTCTAGGATCAAGAAGGGGGCAATTATCCTAGAAGTGTTCTTCTTGCTGGCATCGAAAACACACCCTCCTTTCAAAGTAACACTTCTCGGGATGGTTTATCCCACATTTGCTGCTCGTTGTGAGGCTTCCCTTTCCCTCCCTTGTCGTGATGGCGACCCTGGTTCTTCCGATTGTCATTCCTGGGGCCGAAACTTCCCTTGGTGAAGCCGAGGTACCACTTAGGCTGGTTCTACTGGGGCATGGCTGTCTTCTCCACGTTTAGGGCAAAGTCGAGAGCTTTAGAGAGAGTTTTAGGCTTACTTGCCATGACATGGGGTTTAATTGCAAGGTGAAGTCTGTCCATAAAATGTTCAACCCTCCTTTCTTCTATCAGCATGTAGACAAAATGCTCCAAGAGGTAAAACTGGTGAGCGTAGCCGGCCATGGACAAGTCCCCTTGAACTAGGAAGGTGAATTGCTTTTCCTTTTCCTTCTTGGCTACTGGAGGTATGAATCTTGTAGTGAATAGGGCATGGAAATATGGCCAGGCCATGGGTTCTTCACTTAGGTCTCGACCCATGATATGGTTCTCCCACCATATCTTTTCTGCCCCCTCCAGAAGATGAGCGGCGAAGAGGACCTTCTTGCTTGGCTGGACCTCCAGAATGCGAAACCCATTTTCCATAGCCGAAAGCCATGTGTGGGCCTTGTCTACTACTTATGTCTTGTCTTCCCCCCAGAACTTCTTGATATTCAACTTCACAAAATCCAAAATAGTAGCACCAAAGAGGGGATAGACGGGTACAATTTCACCGTTCTCATTATGGGGAACATCTTTGAGAGAGAGGGCGTTGATGGCTTCAATCAACTTCTTCTTCTACTCTAGCCAGAGCATCTCAGTAGCCGGTGTCACAATCGGTCTGACTGTTGGTCTAGAATCAACAACATCATGTACCTCATCCTCAGACATGGGTTCTTCTTTGGGTTTAGGGATCTCTTCAAGGTGGTCGATGTGGAAGGGGACATGTTTAGGCTCAGGGCCTTTCTCTCCAGAAGCTTCATCTTATCTCTTCCTTTTCTTGGAGGATTCTCCTTCTAAGATCCTTCTCTTTCCATAGGAGGGCCTCTTCTTATGCACGGGCCTCGGCCCGGGGTACTCGTTGACGATCTCATTTGGTACAACAAAATTTTTGGTATGGGCCATGTTGTAACACAGGTAACTCTATTACAATAGTTTTGTAACTTATAATTATCTTACATCTGTGTCATCTTGTTTACATGCATTTTATTATTTGGTAGAGGATACCCTAATCCTTATCATCCATAACCACATTACTCAAAAGGAGGTGGAGTGAGAGAAACCCTTGGCACTCAAAGAAGTGATGAAAGTAGATGAGGAATCCTAGAGGTATCTTATTTCGAGTCAAATCCTTGGATTTGGGCCAGGCAGTCACACAGATGTGGGAGTCCTCGTAAACTGACTAGTGGGGTAGAGGAAAATATTGCCAGCCCCTGGATCGTGATCCCTTTCTAGACACATCCATCCTTGGAAAATCCTTTAATAAATCCCTTTGGGCTCTACAGATTTTGCAAAATTTAATAATTATTAAAGATTATGCGGAAAACCAGGCTCTAATACCAAATGTAACGACCACATTCCCCGAAAACCCCCAATTAAGGAAGGCCATGAAACTAGAACCGTCATCCCAAAATAGGATCAAAATGGTTTTGTGCATAATTAGAAATAATTAATAAAATTTACTAAACTACAAAACTTGTTGTAGGACAATAAAAATTTTATTTTTCAAAGTTAAAAAAAAATAGGTTCTAGGATTTACCTAGTATTAGACTATCTAACTATATCCTCCATGGCTTACTTCATTTATTTTGCTTCAATGCCTTCTTCTTTGAATATCCAATTTCCAGCAAGAGTAACCTAAAATGCCGACAATCAAAATGTCGGTCGATATGATAAGTCATACCGGTATGTGGGGGCAAACAAAGTTTCATATATAATGTTAACAACATAATTCTTCAATTAACGTCTTAACAAACCAAATTAACAACTTATACCATGGATACCAAATCTATGTTTCACCTCCTATGTCGTATCCCCTCAGGGCCTTATACTTTAGTATTCATTATCCTCCCCTCTCCAGGTGAATGACTTCATCATGTATCCCCCTATCCAGGCGGGTGACTTCTCATGTCTCCCCCCATCCAAGTGGGTGACCTCTCTTATACTCCCTATCCAGGCTAGTACCAAAACATGCCTTCCCCTATCAAGGTGGATGGCCTTTTCATAGATCCAAAGGTGGCCTAGACTTGGACTAGTCATGTTCATATATGATGTGATAATCATAGTCACTTTAGAGTTGGCATGGAATGTAAAAAACATCCAAGCATATAATTTCAACCATGCGAGAGAAACAATCAAGAAACTATGTGAAACTACATCGGGTAATATTAAGCGTAACCACATACCTGTCTCAAGAGAATTTGTAGTCCAAAAAGGAATAGTATACTAAATCACAATCAAGCAAGTCAACCTGAAATTAAAGGCATGTACCCACGTGTCACTATATGACTCTAAATCCCATCAAAGGGCTGACTTGATTCTCAAGTTAGGTTTTTATGTCCACTTTCCTTTGTCTTTATCCCTATTACTCTTTTCTCCAATTATTGTCCTTTTTCACTTCCTAAATTCACAAACCCTACTTTTAGGCTCCATATACCCAATTGTGCTACAAAAGGTATCTTTTATGTAACAGTCCCAATTTTATCCTTTTCAAGCCAAAATAGGGTTAGAGAGGTGAAAAGATGAATACTTGACAAATTTATGTTTATTGGGTTGACAAACCCTAATTCCATCATTTAATACCATTTTACGCATAAAGAAACCCTAATTCTACAAAACTTAGATTTCAATATTCATATGAGTCCAAGGTTACCCTTCCATTCATAAAAGCTCAAACTTTGATTAGCAACATCGACTAAGTCTATTAGGCTCATTAATATTCACAAATTAGGGTTTTGGTCCCATTAAAGTATTAAAGCATCCACTTCTCCCATCTTTCAAATTAGAAGTAGATACTAACCAAGATTATATTTTTATCATGTAGCTTGCATTTTTCTGATCAAAATGCATATATTACTTGTAGTTTTTGGCCAAAGAATAGATTTTTAATCAATCTTACAAGATAAAACTATTTCTTTGATTTTCTGATCAGAGAGACGACTTACCCCTTTTTTTTGGAAAACTGTCGATCGTCAGATCCGGGTCTCCTTTGACTGGATGAGGATCGGGTGACTCGTGTCTCTCGCACCCACTCAACTGATCGCCAACGCGGGGTGAGCCTGTGCCATTGATTCCTTCACGAGTCAGCGGGTGACTCTGATCCAACGACGCCTGCTCCCTCTTCTTCCTTTGCTTCTGCAACCAAATTCATGATGAAACCGCGATGTCGAGATCGGAAGAGGGTGGGAAACCGCATGCTAGACAGTAAGAAATAGGACAATAGCTAGCCGTTCGAAGTCGTGGGGCTAGGGTGAGGTCAGGGATGCCCTTATATATAGGATTTGGGGGCTAGATATAGGGTTTCCAACCCTCACTGTTGTTGGGTTTTTGGGCAAGTTTGGGCATTTACTCTAGAGTTTTCTACACCCTTCAAAACATAGGTTAGGATGGTTCAGAATCTCCTCCCGAATCCAACCCAACAACTGCCTTGCTTACTCACACATCAGGCTGTGAGAAAATCGAGATCGAAGATCTCATTTACACTACACAAGCCCTTCTCCTGTTAGAATTGGGTGATGCATAAGTGTCGTTGGATCTTAGATCCAATGGCTGCAATCACGCATGCCTGGATAAATCCTTTTATAAATCCAATTTAAATGTGACTTTTAATACTTTCTCTTATTATTTCCAAACCTTAGGTAATTTGTAAAATCTATATCTAATTTGTTAAGATTTTTTATCTCAAATTTTGAGGGAAAGTTTTTTATGACATAATCTATCACTGGGAACAATTTGGGATTAAAACTCGAAAATAGTATCTCTTTTTCTTCATATGCAATTCATGCACCAAAAGGCATATATATATTGCATTATAACTCATATTTCCTCCCTCTTCCTTTTCTATTCTCTTAATTTCGAATTTTCTAGATATTAGAAGGCAAGTGGTAATGAAACCATCCTATTGTGGCCACTTATGCCACCTTCTAGAGAATTCCATATTTTCTTAAAACAAAACATAAGTTATTTACTTCCCTCTTGGCTTTTCCCTTATTAAGGATTTTTTTTGCTTTATCCATCCATTGACTTATTAAAATAGGAAAAAGCATGAAATTCATAATTCAAGAAAATTTTGCAAAGTAACCCAAGTTGTAAAACAATGCACACAAATTGTCAAGCAACCCCTTTTTATTTAATAATTGCATAAAAATACAACCAAAATTGGGGTTATAACACAAACTTTTCGAGTACTACTTTTCTCTCACAAATTCATTTGGAAATAAATTCCCTTTTAGGAATGTAAATATCCTTGCAACAAACACTTCATTGTCAGATCAAATATAAAAGTAGTATCCTTTGGTGTCCCTAGGATATCCAACAAAATAACATTTATCTTATTTTGGATCAATATTTTAAGAAGCTATTTTCTCTCATAAGCCTTACATCCTCAAATCTTCAATAAAGACATGTATGGACACTTCCCAATCCTTATATCACATGGTGTCTTTTGAAGAAATTTGGATGGTATGTAGTTTAGTGTAAACATTGCAGTTTATAAAGCATATTCCTTGAAGGAGTTTGGAATATTAGCTACACTTATCAATGCTCGTAATAGAGTATGATTCATTCTTTCTGATATATCATTATGTTTCAGGTGGAGTCCATTGTGATATAATATCACGGTCCCATGTAAGGTCCTCAGCCATTTTGATTCAAGTATTCTCCACATTGATCGTATCAAAGTGTTTTAATGCTAGAAGACACCTTTTACTTTTTTTAAAAGGTCTACATACATCATTATTTATGAGTCATAATAAATCCCTCTCTCTCACTATTTCCAGTGAAAGAAGCTTTTTTCATCTTGCCTAACAAACAAGACTCACATATCTGTATTGGTTTGAAACTAAAATAGTCCAAATGAACAACCTCAAGGATTCTACAAATGTGTTATTTATTTATGTTCCCTAATGACAATACTATAGGTATATATTTTTGAGTCATCGAGTCATTCAATATATATGTTATACATATTTTCTATTGAAGCATTGAATATAGACTATGAGACACTAAGAATTGCCATAAAATCTCTTATCTTTAAAATAAAACATCAATCGTTCATGGTACTCTTGTCCAAACAATATACATATATGATATTTTCACTAAATAGGATCAATATGATTTTGCGCATAGTCAAAAATAATTAATAAATTTTACTAAACTACTAAACTTGTTGCAGGATAATAAAAATTTCTTTTTCAAAGTTTACAAAAAAATAGGTTCTAAGATTTACCAAGTATTAGACTATCTAACTATATCCTCCATGGCTTACTTCATTTGTTTTTCTTCAATGCCTTCTTCTTTGAATATCCAATTTCTAGCAAGAGTAACCTAAAACGGAGACAATCAAAAAGTTGGTCAGTATGACAAGTCATACTGGTATGTTGGGAAAACAAAGTTTCACAGATAATGTTGACAACATAATTCTTCAATTAATGTCTTAACAAACCAAGTTAACAACTTTTACCATTGGCTACCCAAACTAGGTTTCACCACTTCTGTCGTATCCCCTCAAGGCCTTACACTGTAGTATGCATTATCCTCCCCTCTCTAGGTGGATGAATTCATCATGTCTCCCCCTATCCAGACGAGTGACTTCTCATGTCTCCCCCTATCTAGGCAAGTGACCTCTCATGTACCTTCTATCCAGACTGGTACCCAAAAATGTCTCCCCTATCAAGGTGGATGGCCTTTTCATAGATCCAGAGGTGGCCTTGACTTGGACTAGTCATGTTCATATATGATGTGATAATCATAGTCACTATAGAGTTGGCATGGTATGAAATAAACATCCAAGCATATAATTTCAACCATGCGAGAGAAACATTCTAGAAACTACGTGAAACTACATCGAGTAATCTTAAGCGTAACCACATACATGTCTAAGGAGAATTTATAGTCCAAACATGAATAGTAGACAATCACAATCAAGCAAGTCAATCTAAAATTAAAGGCATACATCCACATGTCACTATATGACTCTAAATCCCATCAAAAGGCTGACTTGATTCTCAAGTTAAGTTTTTATGTCTACTTTCCTATGTCTTTATCCCTATTACTCTTTTCTCCAATTATTTCCCTTTTCACTTCCTAAATTCACAAACCCTACTTTTGGGCTCCATATACCCAATTGTGCTACAAAAGGTATCTTTTATGTAAAAGTCCCAATTTTATCCTTTTCAAGACAAAATATGGTTAAAGAGGTGAAAAGATGAATACTTGACAATTTTATGTTTATTGGGTTGACAAACCCTAATTCCATTATTTGATACCATTTTATGCATAAAGAAACCCTAATTCTACAAAACTTAGATTTCAATATTCATATGAGTCTAGGGTTATCCTTCCATTCATAAAAGATCAAACATTGATTAGCAACATCGACTAAGTCTATTAGGCTCATTAATATTCAAAAATTATGGTTTTAGTGTACTAATTTTCCTACAACTAGATTCAAACCTGAGACCTTTTAGTTAGAACTCAAACAACTCACAACTACACCATGAACACATTCTTTATGAGTAATACAACATACATAAGGATTTGAACTTGAGACCACTTGGATATGGTTGCAGCTACAAAACACTCCACTAAGTCCATATTTTACAAATTAGGGTTTTGGTCCCATTAAAGTATTAAAAGCTTCAACTTTGCACATATTTCAAATTACAAGAAAATATTGATCAAGATTATATTTTTATCATGTAGCTTGCATTTTTATGATCAAAATTCATATATTACTTGTTGTTTTTGGCCAAAGAACGGATTTTTAATCAATTTTATAAGATAAAACTATTTCTTTGATTTTTTGATCAGAGAGATGACCTACCCCTTTTTTTTGGAAAACTATCGGTCGTTAGATCTGGGTCTCCTTTGACCGGATGAGGATCGGGCGGCTTGCGTCTATCACACCCACTCAGTTGATCGCCAACGTGGGGTGAGCCTAGGTCGTTGATTCCTTCGCGAGTCAACGACTAACTCTGGTCCAACAACGCCCACTCCCTCTCCTTCCTTTACTTCTGCAACCGAACTCGTGGTGACTCTATGACGTCAAGCTCATCATAGGGTGGGCAACCACATGCTAGAGAGCAAGAAATAGGACAATAGCTAGCCGTTTGAAGTCATGGGGCTAGGGCGAGGTCAGGGGTGCCCTTATATATAGGATTTGGGGGCTAGATCTAGGGTTTCCAACCCTTTCCACTGCTGGGTTTTTGGACAAGTTTGGGCATTTACTCTAGAGGCCTATACACCCTTCGAAACCTAGGTTAGGATGGTTCCAAATCTCCTCCAAAATCTAACCCAACAACTACCTTGCTTACTCACGCATCAGGCTGTGAGAAAATCGAGATCAAAGATCTCGTTTACACTCTGCAAGCCCTTCTTGTGTTAGAATTGGGTGATGCACAGGTGTCATTGGATCTTAGATCCTAGTTTCCTGGCATTCCTTAATTGGGGTTGTCAGGGAATGGGGTCGTTACAGTTTGAGATCAACAAGAAAAACCATTGAACCTACAGAGGTACAATATGAACCAGGAAAATACAAATTGTTATGGAACCTCAAATTCCTCATGTAACACATGAACCATATAGATCTAGTAGGAAAATACTTGAATCTAAAAGATTGGATATCTTTTAACTCAAGAAGGGCATGATTTGTTCATAGATTATGAGCCAACAACTTACCAAGAATATATCAAGGGATAGAAGTTTGAGAAATGGCTTGAGGCCATTGGATCTAAAATGGACTCCATGTTCACCAACAAAGTATGATCTTGGTGAATCCACCTAAAGGGGTAAAACCCATAGGATGCAAGTGGGACTTCAAGAAGAAGATAGACATGGATGGTAATGTACACACATATAAGGTAAGATTGATTGCAAAGGGTTTCAAATAAGTTCAAGGTGTTGAACGTGAGGAAATATTTTCTCCAGTTGCCATGGTTAAACCATCAGGATCATGCTTGCTATTTCAACATGCTATGACTGTGAGAATTGGCAGATGGATGTTAAAACCACATTCCTTAATGGAAATATTCATTAGAATGTGTGAATGACACATCTTGAAGCTTTATTAATCCAAATAATGTAAATAAAGTCTGTAAGATACAAAGGTCAATCTATGGATTGAAGCAAGCATCTCATTGCTAGAATCTTCAATTTCACAAGGCAACAAATAGTTTGGCTTTAGTCAAAATGAATATGAAACCTGTGTTTATAAAAGGTTAGTGGGAGCATATATGTATTCCACATATTGATGGGGAATGACATCCTTATCCTACAAATGTGAAAAATCTGGCTGGGAAATTACCTTATCTATGAAGGATTTAGGAGAAGCATCCTATATCTTAGGAACTAAGATGTATAGAGATATATCTAGAAAGCTTGTTGACGCAAGTAGGAGAACATACATTGGCAAGATGCTGAAGGGGATCAACATGCATGACTCAAAGAGAGAAAATTTTTCCATGTTCCATGGAATTAGTCTCTCAAGAGCCCAATGTCCCAATTCTTGTAAAGAATCAGAACACATGAGTAAGATGACATATACATCCTCTATTGGATCTAACATGTGTGTGATGTTATGTACTCATCCCGTTATCTCATATGTAAGGGACATGATGAGAGGACATCAATCAGATTCCAGTGAAGGTCAGTGAACTTCCATAAAGAACACCCTTAAGTACTAAATAAGAACTAAGGATTAGTTCCTTATTTGTGGTAATAAGGAAGAGTTGGTTGTAACCAATGCAAGTTTCCAAACTAATAAAGAAGATCAAGGATCACAATTCAAATTTATGTTTGACCTTAAAACAAAAATGTATGGTTGAAAAGTTCTGAGAAAGAGAAGTTGCATATTCTGCGATAGAAGTTGAGTACCTTGCTATTTTGAACACAATAGAGGATATTGTATGGATCAAGAAGTTCATTTAGATGAAGTTGAAGGAGGTTCCAACTATTTATGACATAGTAGAAACACTATGACGATAATGGAGATATTGGATAGTCTAGTAACTCAAATTGCATACTACATAGTTCCATCTCATATGAGAGATCCTAAAGCGAGAAGATGTGAAGAATTACAAAGTAATGACTAGAAGAAAATGTTGCCAACCCATTACAAAAGAAAATGAATATAAAAAACATGATGGGCATGTTAAGATCACGAATAAGATTCGTAGGTGATTAGCTCTAAGTGCAAGTGGTAGTATATTGGTATCCATGCCAAAAGATCCAATCATATGATGATTGTAATGGGGCATCATATACTTTTGATAATAATAAAGGTTATTCGATCTATTATGTTTGTCTAGATCATGAGACAATGAAACAAAATGGTATATGTCTAAAGAATGATGTTACTAGATGACATGTCTTTATGTTGAGGACCTGAATAATGAGATCATATGTATGATAATATCATACATTTGTGTTATTTCCCTGGTTAAATATTATTGTGGAAGCAAAATAGACAAAAGTAATACATAAGACTAGAATGTGTGTTGACTGATGACATAGTCTCATTAGTCATGATATACCCATAGATACTTGTTAAAGAATAGTGTACCAGACAAGCCCACCTTGAGAGTGCTACATGGAGACCATGTTATGGTAGGCATAATCTGCTCTCAAAGTGATAGTGGTGATTGTGGTTCTTTGACCTAAAGTCACTACACTCATCACATATCTTTTGATGAAAATTGACACCACCCAATGTGATCTTGAATAAGGGTTGCCACAAAGGTGGTTCTTGGGCACATTATGACACATGGGGATTGACTTTGAGTGATGTAGATGGGATTTTTCCCTCCTACAAGAGTTAATATCCTAGCCACTTGACAAGAGAAACTGAGACATGTATGGCCATACTCGTGTGACTCCATATATGATATGTGATCTCACATGCATCTCATACAATTTGTTCTAGTTCAAGGAACATGGATTGCATATTAAGAGGATGATAGTTCCATTCCTCGAGTTCAATATGGCTATCAGAGACAAAGGAACTATGCAACCATGGTAACATTAATCACATATTGTAGGTTGAAGTTGTTCTCCAACTTTGCAATTACTTAGGTAGCAATGATGTGTTTCTAGTTACCACTCATTTTTTGCAATGTCATAATCTCATTGTGGATATTCACTGCCAAAGTAATTTGGGATCTATAGGGTCACACACATAGCATGCACCTGAAATAGGAGTTTACTCATGGATTGGGTTTAACTGGTTACTAAAGTTTTTACGTAATCAACTTAAACAACACTGACTATTAGTTGGTTGATTGAAGTGTCCATTCGACCGATTGGGAATTACAGTCGACCAACTAGAGTGTCTAGTCGACCGTGTGGAACGTCTAGTCGATCAACTAGATAATTAGTAGGATTACATCAAGGAATTGATGCTGACATCCTGAAGTGCATTAATTCTCACATTAAAAGTCAATACTTTTGTGAATGGGAAAAATATCTAGTCGACCGACTTGTGATTCATAGCAGTAGAAAATTCATGAAATATATTCCATTGTGTCCACGTGTTTGTTGAAACCCTATCCCATCCACTGGCCTGTGCGCTCAACACTCTTGTATGAAAAGGCTCCTCATCTCAACGTTTTTGTAACATGAGAGCCAAAGACAACTTATCCATAAAAGGAAGAGATAGAAAAAGGGGAAAAAAGTCGATACTAGCATGTTGACAACACAAAGGGACAACTCCTTCCTATCAGTTCTAGAAGAACAACAAGAAGTTCATGGTGGTCTGTGTGGACTAGGTAGAGGCACATATGTTGTTTCCATCATGCTAGGAGAACTTCATCAACCACCATTTGTGGTGATACACCAGGAGGCCTTTACTGACGATTGTTTGTGTGCTACTTGAGAAAGAAGCACAGATGTACAAGGATTATCGTTGGAATTGATCCAAGATCAGGTATATGTATTTCACCCTCTTTCGTACTTCTTATTGATGATATTCACCAGTTATGGGGAATACAATAGAGTAATTTTGTTGTTTCTGCTGCCATGATTGACACCATATTTCCCTTCAATTTTTACCAATTATTTTTTGAGGTTAAAAATGACAGTTTATGCAAGAAAGAAATCAGCCAACCATACAATCATAACCAAAATTGTAAAGACCCTAAACCCCATTTTGGGATAACCCTATTTGTTTTTCTTAAGTATGTTGCTTAGATCCTTGCTCTAATCATTTGATATGTAATTAGGACTTGTTATTATTTTTAGTGCCTTGTTTGATCTTTATGCTTGTATTTTGTGCAGAGGTTTGGTGCAAATTACAATTTACATATGATAGGGGTTGATGTGCAAGTTTGCCACCTCTAGAGTGTTCCTTCTATCTCTTGGCATCATCTATATAAAAGAGAAAGAGATGGGTACCTTGTTGTGTGGTGACATCCTTGATGGTGTTTTGGACACTTGTTTGAAGTGTGTCTTACACCTAGGAGTGTTGTCTCAGGCTTGAGAGCCTTGGAGAGGCCCTGTATCGATTTGAGGGTGCCTTGAGGGACATCCTATCGATTTTTTGGCATCTCAAGATGAACCATATCAATTTTGTGGTGTCTAGGGTTTCACCCTTATCGGTTTGTGAAGAGGGTAGAATGTGTGTATCGGTCATGACCATCATAGGTGACCTAGTGAGCAAAAGATGGATCTTATTACCTTGTTGCATGGTGTTTCATGTGGATCATTCTTGTGGACAAGTGTCACCTAGGGTTCTAAGGTGGTGACACATTTCCCCTACTCTCTCTCTCCCATCCCTCTTATATATATACCTCTTTCTCTCTATGTAAGATAACCCTTTTGGTTATCCTTGCATTCTCTCTTTGGTGGACGACCTTGAGCTAGAGGAGCTTCTCTCTTTGATCTTGGTGGATGAGTCTCAAGCTTGTGGTGTCTCCTTCACCCTCTACCTTGGTAAGCCATGATCCTTAGCTCTCCTTATCTCCTTTCTTCTTCTCGGCCATGAATCTTAGTTACATTCTTTGTTTCTTCTTCGAACCCTCTTAACCACAGTTCCATCTTCTTTCTTAGAGGTGTTGTGGTGATAAAGCTTGGAAGATCTTCTTTTACCTTGATCTCATGAAGCTTGGAGATTGGTGGTGATCCTTGAGGCAGATTATATAATTCTAAACTCTCTTTGTTATTATCACCTTTTACTTGCTATCTCATTCTTTATCTTTGTTTCATTATCCCTACTTGTTGGTAGCTCTTCTTAGAAGTTTTGTGTACTATTTTGAAGGAAGAATCTGGCTTAGATTTTGTTCTTGTGTTGCACCTCTTTTTCCTTGCATGTAACATCGTTCTAAAGTCGAAGATGAGTGGGTCGATATGAATGTTGAGATCTATAGGCATGTCAGGCCAATATGCTTTGAGTGGCGTCACGATCTGTGATGCCACTGATCGTCACACCATGATACAGGTCGTCTCGGTCTTGGCAAGGCCTACAATGACATGCTTTGTTGATGGTCATCATGACTTTAGGGAGGTCTGAGTCGACACGCCTGAGTGAGAGTTAGATCGTCAAGCCTTGTGCATGCTTCAGTTGTTTTGGTGTTGGTTCCTAGTTGCTTCCTGACACACCTTAGTCGTCACATCTTGTGATGCTCTGTTGAGGCAGAGACCAACAGACCTTAGGAAAACGTCGTTGGTATTGGGTGAAGTGGAGATCGTATGCTATGGTTTTGGATGTGTTGTGTTGAGAGCGTTGCCTGTTACCCCTGATTCCCGTCACACCACATGATGGCATTTCCTGATAGGGTAGCTTGGCTGACACCCTCTCCATGAGATTCTTGTACATGATACCCCCATGATGCTAATTCGATACACATCTTGATAAGGTAGCTGACACCTTGCTTTCTCACTTAGTATACCCTAAACCGATACCATTCTTAGTGTGGTTTCCTGATACCCTTGGGGTTAACCCGATACCTTATGTTATAACCCTAAACAATGTCTTGTGATGATGTTTGTGGCACATCATGTGAAGATAGGGTTATTTGATAAGAAGTGATTCCCTATGGAGTGGTTGTATGTATGATAATGAGAATCATGTTTCTATATCTCATAAAACACCTCATAACAATGATGAAAGTGATAATCTAAGGGTGGTTGTTGATCCATCCTTGTAAACCCTAATTGATTAGATGGAAACCCTTATTCTAATGATGTAATATGTATGGCATGGATCTTATAAGATGATATTATTAATGATGTATTTCTCTCTTATTATAAGGTTTCTAACCATGCAAGTAACACAGATGTTATGCATAGCCAGGAATGAGCTATGGTGATTACAGTTTTTGTGAATAAGCCTTCTAAGGCACATGTGATGTGGTAATACAGGAAAAGGAGGAAATGGTCTTATGACCTGATGATGGCTTGATGCCTTGTATGAAATAATGTTTTCCTCTATGGTGAGAGGAGGGGTTGTCACCCCAAGATATGCGGTCCTTATGATGGACACATGTTGAAATACAGACATGAAGTGGTGATGTAATGAGATCACAACTTCTATGTTTTAGTATGTTTTGGGGATGTGTCATGCCTTGTTTATGCAGATCTTGTTTTGAGTTCATACATTGTAACTTGATTGATGCTGAAATATGCTTAAATGACCTAAGCAATCAATTGAAAACTAATCTTGTATCTTGCCCTGTGGCATAGATCCATTCAGTGTTAGTACCTGCTGAATGGTGAAATGAGTTTAACTCAGAACACATATTGTTGAATATGATGGGTGCAAGTTGAGGTATCTCCTTGGGTCCTGTATGTATATATAGACATAGGACTGGCTATGAGCCATACCTAGAAGAGTGCATCTTTGGACTGTAGCTCCATGATATGTATTACAGGATTGGATGCAAGCCATACCCTGGAAGAGTACCACTATGAATCATAGCTCAATCTCACTAGTGTTGTGACCTGTACCAAGGTGGGCTAAATCTGCACAACTAGACTATACGTCGTTGGAAGCATTTTAACCATGTTGTCATTGCATGTTCACTCCTACTGACCGAGGAAGGTGAGGCCGTGGATTCTGAATCTTCCATTAGACCGTGTATGGCACCAATTTCAACTTATCAAGTGGTTGGTTGGATTTGGGTGGTGCAACACAAATCCTTGGGGCATAATAAAATGCATAATTAACCATGTAGTATACTTGTGTAGGATCAAAATACAAAAATATTAGATGAGACCTTGCTTGATGTTTATACAATGTTGTTGATAGGAATTATACATGTTCTTCATATTCCTTTTGAATTATTAAAATGTTCATAAAATCAGTCAGTAAATGATCTTCCTGTAAATGATCATTACATGTTTCGCATAGGTGTAACTTTACTACTACTTTTACTTATCTTATCTGTGATAATAATAGATTTGGTGGTGAGTTATATCTTCCAATGAGATTTGGAATCTCACCCCGTGGGTTTCCCACATCCTTTTTAGGTGGTCATGCACAAAGTGGTAGAGATCATGCAACGTAGGTTGAGGAGCAGTAGGAGGACCAGTAGCTGACAAGGTTGGTAGTGTTGCTGGATGTCATTTGTTGATAGAGTCCTAGAGTCGTCACTGTACACTCAGATCTTTGGGAATTTTTTGTAGATGTTTTGTGAACGTGCTCTCTTTATGTGGATGGCTTGTATACATGTTATGTATATATGATATGGAATCATGTATATATGTTCTGGAACAGTTATTCGCTAATAGGTTGATAGCATGCCTTGTATATTCTTTGAGGCATGAAAAGACTTATATGTAAAGGTTCTTGCTATTCGAAAGTTTTATGAAATGGTTTTAAATTTTTAGTGTTTTCAGATAATCTACTTGTTATTCTCTCTTCTGCGGTTTTGTTTTAAGTAATCTCTCTTTGTGTGGAAACGGGTGTCACATTTTGTGGTATCAGAGCTTTAGGTTCGTTGAGTCTACATGGACCTAGGACTAGGGTTTGTTTCTATTCTAGTGTCCTCCAGTATGTCTTATAGTCACTTCTGCTTATGCAGAAGAAGAAGAGAATGCTCAAAGATGTCTGGAGAACACGAAGAACATGTTTTCAAGAGCAGTGTTGCAGCACCAGGTGGTGGTGCAAGTAACTAGGCCAAGGAAGATTGGTTCCTGAAGTCCCCCAGGTTGACCCATCCATGATAGAAAATCATGCCTTCTGATTGCTTTTTGGGTAGTTTATGGCAACAATGATGCATATGGCAGACATGATGCCTGCACTTCAGCCTAAGGCACTAGTCCCCAATGCAGAATCATCGAGCACTGGGAAGACTTTCAAGTGGCTTTGTCGTGTTGGAGTTTTTGAGTATGCCAGAACAACTGACTCGGCATATGCGGATCTGTGTCTGATTGAACTTGAGAAGAACTTTAAGATCCTGAGTATCCCTGAGGTGGAAAAGGTGAAGCATGCAGTGTACTTTCTAAAGGGAAGTATTGGCCATTGGTGGGCCATTGAGGAGGAGAAGAGACTCAATGTTGTGGTTGGTTGGGAGGAGTTCCGACGCAAGTTTGTTAGTCGGTACTTTAAACATATCTCGATGAGAAGATTAGTCAATTCGATAGGATTCAGTAGGGATCCATGACGATCAACGAGTATGAAGCAAGGTTTATGGAGTTGTTGAGTTTCTATCCTCACATGGAGGTGACGGATGATGAGTGGATTCATCATTTTGAGAAGGGATTGCACACTGAGTTGTCTACCCCAACTACTGCCTTGGAGAATCGAGAGAGGTTTGTTGTGTTTGTGGACTTCGTTCGGAGGATAGAGAGGTCTGTGAAGGAGAAGAGAGAGACAATCTCTAAGAAGAGGTCTGCATAGTCTTAGGGGCAGTCGTCAGGAGGCTTTAGAAGCCGAAGTTTTCTTCACCACCACAGAGGATTTATGCTTCAACATAGTGCTTAGCAAGTAAGGGAAGTGACCGTAGTTTTCCACTCGTAGGATCCCAGAGTGTTGCATCAGCATCGGTGACATGTCCATCTAGGCCACAGATGGGAACTAGGCTTGCCACAAGTGTGGAAAGATTGGACATCTGAGGCGAGAATGTCCAATGAGGGGTGAAGAAGTGACCCAACAACTGAGGCTGAGTCAACAAGGCTTGCAGATACATAACAACAATAGTGCAGGAGGACGAGGATGTGGCCAAGCATCACAAGATGGATCGTCTACTCAGGAAAGCAAAGGATGGGGGTGACAATAGGAAATAGCTAGATTCTACGCTATGAGTCAACTAGAGGCGGTGGCCAACCCATGAGTGGTGGTAGGTCAGATGGAGTTATTTCATTCTGGTTTATCTTCTTCTTACTTCATATTTGTTTTGGTTGATCTAGGTACAATGCACTCTTTTATTGCCTGTGAATGCTTAGTAGTTTTCATTTGCCTGTTAGTCATAAGAAGAACATTTTATTGCTAGAAACCCCATTGGTCAGTTCTACAGTGTTGTAGAATGTGTGTCCTTCTTGTGTTCTCTCTTTTTCAGGACACAACATTCAAGTGGATCTTATACCACTTGACATGCATGGATTGGATGTGATCCTTAGAATGGACACCCTGGAGAAGTATAGAGTGGTCTTGGATTGTATTTCCAAGCAAGCAACATTTGTGGATGGTAGTGAGACGTGGATCTTCCAAGGAGATAGGAAGATTCTTCTGATGTGTCTTGTATCAGTGATGGTAGAGAGAAAGCTTATAAAATAGGGTTGCGAGGCATTCTTAGCATGTGTGTTGGATACTGAGGTGAGGTGTCCTAGTATTAAGGAGGTGATGGTGGTTAGGGAGTTTGAGGATGTATTCCCTAAAGAGTTCCCAGGTGTTCCCCCACCCCGTGAGATTGATTTTGAGATCAGTTTGGTTCCTGGTGCACAACCAATAGCTCATACACTGTACAGGATGGCTCCGATAGATATGGCATAGTTGAAGAAATAGTTGCAAGAGCTTCTTAATAGGGTTTCATTAGGCCGAGTACATCATCGTGGGGTACTCTAGTGTTGTTTGTGAAGAAGAAGGATGGATCTATGAGGTTGTGCATAGATTATAGACAGTTGAACAAAGTCCTGATAAAGAATAAGTACCCTTTGCCGAGGATAGATGATTTGTTTGACCATTTGCGTGGCACAAAGGTATTCTCAAAGATAGACCTGATATCAGGATATCACCAGTTGAGGATCAAGGAGGATGACATACCAAAATCAGCTTTTAGGATAAGGTATGGTCACTACAAGTTCGTAGTTATGCCATTTGGGCTGACCAATGCACCAACAGTGTTCATGGATCTGATGAATAGGGTGTTCTGACCATTCATTGATCAGTTCGTGGTGGTATTCATAGATGACATATTGATATACAGTCGGGATAGTTAGAAACATGAACAACATCTTCGTCAGGCATTGACAGTGTTGAGACAACACCAACTTTATGCCAAGTTTAGCAAGTGTGAGTTTTGGTTGAGGGAGGTATCTTTATTGGGACATGTCATATCTGTTGAAGGAGTATGCATGGATCACAAGAAGGTGGAGTCTGCGACAAAATGGGAGTAGCCTAAGACACTAACAGAAGTGTGCAGTTTTCTAGGTCTGGGAGGCTACTACCGGAGGTTCATTAAGGATTTTAGTGATATCCCCCTACCCCTAACAAAGTTGATGTGAAAGGATGTACTGTTCATCTAGGATGACAAATTCCAACATGCTTTTTAGTCATTGAAAGCTAACAAGTGCACCAGTTTTGGTCCTACCTTAACAAGGAAAAGGATATATAGTCTTCTATGATGCATCCAAGAATGGTCTGGGTTGTGTGTTGATGCAAGACAAACAAGTGATATCATTTGTTTCCCAATAGCTTAATTAATACGAGGAGAATTACCTGACCTATGATCTAGAGTTAGCAGTGGTAGTCCATGCTTTGAAGATTTTGAGGCACTACCTAGATGGAGAGAAGTGTTAGATCTTCACAGATCATAAGAACCTAAAGTACATCTTTTCACAACAAGAGTTGAACATGAGGCAGTGTCATTGGATGGAGTTGATTAAAGACTGCGATTGCACAATTGATTATCATCCAGGAAAGGAGAACGTCGTGGAAGACACATTGAGTAGGAAGTATTCATCCTCATCCATGCATAAAGGTCAGTTCAGTTCTTTGATATGCCACAAGCGAGACATGTTGGTATCCTTGTGTCAAATGAATGTCACGTTGGAGGTTTCCTTGTTAAGTGGTTTATTGGCACATATATAGGTGAATACTACACTAAGATAGAAAATTAGAGAAGCACAACAGATGAATACCATGATAAAGTAGATTAAATCAGAGTTTGGCAGTGAGAATCATGATGGCTTACACAAGTCAGATGATGGGACAGTTTGTTACCATAATAAAATAGTGGTTCCTAATGTTGATAATGTGAGGAAGATAGTGCTAGAGGAGGCTCATTCATACATGTATGTGATGCACCTAGGTAGCACCAAGATTTACCACAATTTGAAGGATATGTATTGGTGGCCAGGCTTGAAGAAAGATGTATACGAGTTTGTGGCAAGATGTGTAGTATGTCTACAAGTCAAAGCTATGCATCAGAAGCCTACAGGAATGTTACAACTGTTGCCTATACCTTAGTGGAAATGGGATCATGTAACTATGGACTTTGTGGTTGGTTTGCCTAGGACAGCCAAAGGTTGTGATTCCATTTGGGTCTTCGTTGATAGGCTGACCAAGTCAGTGCATTTTCTTCCCGTAAAGACAACATTCACAGTAGAGAAGCTTGCCCAAGTCTATATTGATGAGATAGTGCATTTTCATGGTGTGCTAGCTACTATAATGTCTGACAGAGGTCCTCAGTTCACAAGTCACTTTTGGGAGTGACTGCACACAACTTTGGGTACACAGTTGAAGTTTAACACTACTTTCCACCTATAGACATATGGTCAATATAAAAGGACCATTCAAACCTTGGAGGATTTGTTGAGGTCCCGCGTTCTTCAGTTTTCCAGAAGTTGGTATGTACATCTCAGTTTGATAGTGTTCTCCTACAACAATATCTATCAGAGTAGTATTGACATGGCACCATATGATGCATTGTATAGGAGACGTTGCAGTTTTCCATCGTGTTGGTATGAGAAGGTAAGTATCAACTTCTTGGTCCTGAGCTTGTGCAACAAACAACGGAGAAGATCAAAGTGATACAACAATAGTTGAAAGCAGCATAGGACAGACAGAAGTCGTATGCAGACAATCATCATAGACCCTCAGAGTTCAAAGTGGGAGACAAGGTATATCTGAAGGTCTCTCCTTGGAAGGGTGTTCTGAGGTTTGGGAAGAAGGGTAAGTTGGATCCCAAGTATATGAGACCTTTCCCAGTGATGGCAGTATTGGGAAGGTGGCTTACAGGTTGGAGTTTCCACCTGAGTTGCACATGTTGCATACAGTGTTTCATGTGAGTATGTTGAGAAAGTGTCATCCAGATACAGAGTTAGTGTTACAGCTTGTGGAGGTTGAGCTTGATGAGGATGTGACCTATGTGGAAGGACCTATGTTGATCCTCGATCGGAGAGTGAAGAAACTGAAGAGGAAGGACCTTGTGCTTGTGAAGGTTCTTTGGCATCATCACGGTATTGAGGAAGCCAAGTGGGAGCTCGAGGAAGAGATGAGGAAGAAGTACCCCTCCCTTTTCTCTTAGGATTTTGGGGGTGAAATCCATGTTAGCAATTTATGGCTTGTAAGGAGCTTGACCCACATTTTGGTAGAAACCTATTTGTTTTGCTTAATTATGTTGCTTAGCTCCTTACTCTAATCATCTAATATGTAATTAGGGCATGTAGGAATTTTGAGTGCCTTGTTTGAGCTTGATGTTTGTGTTTTGTGGAGAGGTTTGGTGCAAATTGCAATTTACCCAAGATAGGGGTTGATGTGTAATTTTTCCACCTCTAGAGTGTTCCTTCTCTCTCTTGGCATCATCTAGAGGAAAGAGAGAGATGGGCACCTTGTTTGGACCTTAGTTGTGTGGTGACATCCTTGATGGTGTTTTGGATACATGTTTGAGGTGTGTCTTACACCTATGAGTGTTGTCTCGGGCTTGAGAGCCTTGGAGAAGCCATGTATTGGTTGAGGGTGTCTTTAGGGACATCCTATCGGTCTTTTTGGCATCTCGACATGCACCATATCAGTTTTGTGGTGTCTAGGGTTTCACCCCTATCGGTTTGTGAAGAGGGTAGAATGTGTGTTTCGGACTTAGGGCTGTAAATGGGTACGGGTAGACCCGTGGACCCGCAAATACGGACCCTTAAAAAACCCATCACGGGTCTAATTTTTTATACCTGCATACCCTTGGACCTGCATATAAGCGGGTCCAATAATTGGTATGCTTGGACCCAGACCCGCTAGACCCGTGTACCCGCTATACATAAGTAACTACTAAGATAATATGTTATATATATCATACTTTACTAGTCTAATTAATATAATTATTGAGATTATATCCTACTCTAAGGTTGAGACTAGTCATATAACTAAGAATTAACTATTCTAGTTACAATAGCGAACATCATATGTAAACTTAAAATCAAAATGTCTACTAATCTACAATACTTTCTACATAAATTAAATGTTATGATCATGACTACAAATATGTAAACAATTACTCAATTAATTTTATTGTATAGAATATAACATTGTCTAATATAACTATTATATGTTAATATACTATATGATAACACTATCTTGTTGTGTTAAATATATATAACATAGTCATTTCTCTTACATAAACAATATGATGTTTTATAGAACCGCTTACCCACATACCCGCTATTATTGCGGGTACAGGTATGGTGCGGGTCCAGGTTTTGTATTATGCGGGTCTCGAATCGGAATTGGACCCGCTAAATTAGATGGGTATGGGTATGGGTATGGCCATACCTGCACCGTTTACACCCCTAGTTTCGGCCATGACAATCATAGGTGACCTAGTGGGTGAGACATATTTCTTATCACCTTATTGCATGGTGTTGCATGTGTCTTTTTCTTGTGGACAAGTGTCACCTAGGTTTCTAAGGTGGAGACACCATCCCCTTTCTCTATCTCTCATCCCTCTTGTATATATACCTCTTTCTCTCTATGCAAGAGAACCCTTTTGGTTATCCTTGCATTCTCTCTTTGGTGGACAACCTTGATCTAGATGAGCTTCTCTCTTGGAGCTTGGTTGATGATTCTCAATCTTGTGGTGTCTCCTTCACCCTCTACCATGGTAATCCATGATCCTTAGATCTCCTTCTCTCCTTTCTTCTTCTTGGCCGTGGATCTTGGTTACCTTCTTTCTTTCTTCTTCGGACCCTCTTAACCATGGTTCCGTCTTCTCTCTTGGAGGTGATGTGGTGATCAAGCTTAAAAGATCTTATTCTACCTTGAGCTCGTGAAGCTTGGATCTTGGTGGCGATCCTTGAGGTGGGTTATATAACTCTAAACCCTCTTTTTTATCATCACCCTTTACTTTCTATCTCATTCTTTATCTTGGCTTCATCATCCATGCTTGTTGGTAGCTCTTCTTGGTAGTTTTATGTACTGTTTTGAAGGAAGAATCTTGCTTAGATGATGCTCTTGTGTTGCACCTCTTTTTCCTTGCTTGTAACTTCGTTCTAAGGTTGAAGATGAGTGGGATGATATGTATGCTAAGGCAAACAGGCATGTCAGGCCGATATGCTTTGAGTTCATCACGACCTATGATACCACTAACCGTCACACCTTGTGACATGTCATGTTGGTCTTGTCAAGGCCTAGAACGATGTGCTTTGCTGATAGTCATCATGAATTTGGGGAGTTCTAAGTCGACACGTCTGGGCAAGAGTTAGATCGTCATGCCTTGTGCATGCTTCGGTTGTTTTGGTCTAGGTTCCTGGTTGGTGACTAACACACCTTAGCCATCACGGCTTGTACGCTCTGCTTGGGAAGATACCAACAGACCTTAGGAAGACATCGTCGGTATGCGGTGAAGTGGAGATTGTATGTTATGGTTGTGGATGTGTTTCATTGAGAGCATTGCCTATTACACCTGATGCACGCCACTCTATGTGATTGTGTTGACCAATAGGGTAGGTTGGTCGACACCCTCTCCATGAGATTCTTGTATTTGATACCCCCATGATGCTAATTCCATACACATCTGAGACCTTGCTTGCTCACTTAGTATACCCTAAACTGATACCCTTCTTGGTGTGGTTGCCTGATACCGTTGGGGTTAACCCGGTACCTTATGTTATAACCCTAAACAATGTCTTGCGATGGTGTTTGTGGCACATCATGTGAATATAGGGTTATGTGATAATAAGATATTCCCTATGGAGTGGATGTATGTATGATAATGAGAATCATGTTTCTATATCTCATAAAGCACCTCATAACAATGATGAAAGTGATAATCTAAGGGTGGTTGTTGATCCAAACTTGTGAACCTTAATTGATTAAATGGAAACCCTAATTCTAATGATGTATTGTTAATGATGTATTGCTCTCTTGTTATAAGTTTCTAACCATGTAGGTAACATAGATGCTATGCATAGCCATGTATGATCTATGGTGATTACAATTTCTGTGAATAAGCCTTGTGAGGCACATGTGATGTCGTAACACAGAAAAAGGAGGAAATGGTCTTATGAACTGATGATGGCTTGATGCCTTGTATGAAATAATGTTTTCCTCAATGGTGAGAGGAGGGGTTGTCACACCAAGATATGCGGTCCTTGTGATGGACACATGTTAAAATAGATATGAAGTGATGATGTGATGAGATCACAACTTATATATGTTTTAGTATGTTCTGGGGATGTGTCATGCCTTATTTATGTAGATCTTGGTTTGAGTTTATATGTTGTAACTTGATTGATGTTGAAAGATTCTTAAATGACTGAAGTAGTCAATTGAAACCTAATCTTGTAGCTTGCCCTGTGCCATAGATTCATTCAGAGTCATTACCAACTGAATGGTGAAATGAGTTTAACTCGGAACACATATTGTTGAATATGCGAGGTGCAAGTTGAGGTATCTCTTTGTGTCCTGAATGTATATGTAATGACCTGACTTTTTGCGTCCCCCAATTAAAGAAAGACCTTCAAGTTGCTATCCATTACCTATAATCCCAAGGATCCATATTTAGCAAATAATAAACAATAAAAAACAATTTCATTAATTCACAGATATTGTTTACAAAATGCTTAAGTGAAATTTCATTACCAGGACTATACTTAGAGAAGAAGAGTCTATCTAAATCCTCCTTACTTAGATTAATGTCTTCACATGGTTTCATCTTCATCTTCATGTCCCTTATTATGTATATCATCATATACTTAAAATGTCATGACACAAAACACGGTCAGTATGACAAGTCATACCAGTATGTGGGGTAAATAAAATCTCACAGATAAGTTAACAACAAAATTCAACAATTAATGTTTAACAAACCAAATTTAACATTTTCACCATGACTACCCAATCTAGGTTTCTCCACCCTCTGTCATAACCCCTTAGGGCCTCATACAATAGTATTCACCCTCTTCCCCTATCCAGACAGATGACTTCAACATGTCTCCCCCTATCCAGGTGGGTGACTTCATAATGTCTCCCCCTATCTAGGCGGGTGACTTCTTAGGTACCCTCTATTCAGGTTGGTACCAAAATATGTCTTCCCCTATCCAGGTGGATGCGCCTTTCCATAGATCCAGAGGTGGCCTAGATTAGGGCTAGTCATGTTCACATATAATGTGATAATCATAGTCACTTTAAAATTTGCATGAAATGAAATAAACAAGAAAACATATATTTTCAAACCTTGTGAAGAAATATCCAAGAAACCACATGAAACTACAATGAATATTCTTAGGCGTAACCACATACCTTGATGGTGAGCTATGCAGATTATTCAACATATGTTCAATCATCCAATCAATAGATCCAAGCAATCATCATTCAATCTGCATGCATACAAATCCCGAAGTGTCACCATCTTGTAAAACACCCTTAACCCTACTCGAGTCTTAGTCTAGGTTTTAGGGTTTGGATAATGAATAAGGGTGAAAACCCTAATTCTCTCTCACAAATCCTTATTAGAGTTTATTGATCCATATTTAGATATCATGTGTAACCCTTTTCATCATATTCAACTTATCCCTTAATTATGATCACATATATCCAATTAAGTTCATTATTAACATTGCAAGTTGTTACCTTTTAACCCCTAATTCCACACATTAATGATTATCAACATTAGAGACCATAATTCATGTTAAGTCACCATTATGTTCAACAATATCAGATAAGAACATAAAACAAGGGCTATTAATACATTTAACATGTTTAATGCACCAATCTAGGGTTTTATACACTAATAGCCACATAAACCCATATATTACCCTACTTTTAGGATATGAAGCATAATTAGACTATGATACTATTTTACTCGTATTCCTTGCATTCTTATGATAAATTTTCATATATAACTTGCCTCGATCCGATCGTCATGGTAATTTCTAGGAGTTAAGCAAAATAAGAATTTATACCTTAAAATTATGCCATGTGGCGGTTTATGATTGGTCCGTTCACGGCCATGCTGGTTGATTGTGGGGAGGCGCGGTTCACTCCCGATTCTCCCTCCTGGACCAGACATCCACTAGTTCATTGAATTGAACCGTCGGCTAGAGCTGACCCTTTTCTTCCTCACAAGTCTGAGTTTCCCAACCACGACTCAGCACGACGCTTCACAAGAGCCCTGATGGCATTCTGCCGCCTCACACCTTCTGACCATCTACGACTGTGATGCCACTTGGGGAAATCTAGGTCACCTTTAAGTTAGTCCATTCCAGCCTGCTTGAGGTGACCAGGCTCGGCCGATTATAGCGGGTTGCTGACGGTGCTCTCCTTTGGTCGTGGACAACGCTATTCACCGCATGCAACGTCGTCGCAGAGAAGCACACAATGATCCCAATTTTGTGGTTCCAAGCCTGAAAGAAGGTCAACATTCCCTACCCCTCCTCTTCATGGCTTCCCAGTTCCTCTCCCCAACAGAGACTGACACCCATTCTCTGACGGAAGTTCTTGTTAACGGTGGATGACAGGAATAAGAGAGAGGCACCAAGAGAGAGATGGGTTAGCCACAAACTCAAAGGTGGGGGTCCTCTAGATTGCCAGTGAGGTTGGGTATATTGCAGGGGAAAGGGCACCTTGACATGACCTACAAGAGGGTCGATGATACATGCCACTGTGGAAGTAAGGTCCTCGCCAGAAACAATGATGGGATCTAGGCTGAGGGGTTCACAGTGGCTTCTCTTCAGTCCAGAGGGGTTTGGAACCTTGCTTCCATGGTGAAGGCGCAATCCCTAATAAAGGTGCTAGGATAGAGGGGTTTTGCATTTCTTGAGGAGAAAGGAAAGAGAGATGAGGGAGTGGAAGATGTAGGCTATGTTGGTTGCGTATGCATCCCTTCTATATATACATATCTACATGTTTGCATAAAATCTTCTCTGATTTCCTTTCCCTTCACTCCCTTGGCGTGTAAGGAAAAAGCCTAAAGTTGCAAGGCACTGGTTATACTTACCTTTATCATATTTCTATAACTATCCAAAGACATCTCTTTTAAAAGATAATTAAATATATTCATTTTTCCTCCCATTGTATAAAAGACTTAGCTTTCATTCAATAATCTCAAAAGGTCACGTGGGAAACCACTAGCTTCTTGTTTTGGAAAAATAAGACCATTAAAGAAAATCATATAGATTTTTTACTATTCTTTTATCTCTCTTTTTGGTATATCCTTTAAAACAATTATTCCATGGAAATTCATTACAACCTTTTCCCAAGTCATATTTATTATTTGGGATATATTTTTATACAAAACTTATTTCTTTAAACATCTCATAGAAAAATTACCTTTATGTTATGGAATATCCATTAATCCCAATTTTTATAGTTATCTTTCTTATCATTATTATTTTCAAATTACAAAAAGACAAACTCAAATATTCTTGTTTAGTGCATCAACCATAGTGTTGCCAATCTCAGCTAGATAATTATCCTCTAACACCATAAATTCTATTTCATTTGGCAACTTGATAAAATTTCATTTATCATAACAAAAGGCCATTATAATTAATTCATGTACAAATACCTTTTTTTTGTGCTACAATGATTTATTATTCCATCAATAATTTTATTTTGAGGAAATTATACATCTATTCATTTATATAGTTCAAGTTTTCCTAGAAAAGTA
The DNA here is from genome assembly GCA_963693085.1 of Alisma plantago-aquatica. Classification (NCBI taxonomy): domain Eukaryota; kingdom Viridiplantae; phylum Streptophyta; class Magnoliopsida; order Alismatales; family Alismataceae; genus Alisma; species Alisma plantago-aquatica. The sequence goes on along the minus strand of OY856414.1, from coordinate 862,325,371 downwards.
AGTTGACCAAATCGATTTAAAATATTGAGGTAACCATGTACGTCACTTAATATAAAAGATGAAAGTACATATATTGAGTATGATTCTTTGAACCCAAGTATGCCATCTCTGAGGAATATGAGGATAAGTCACTATGGAAGTGACTGACTGTATGAGATTGAGTCTGGAAAACAAATGTTTCCATGAGTCCAATGAGGGGACATAAAGTAAATAACGAGCATTAGAAGAGATGGATGAAATCCAGCTTAAAGAATTTCTTACAAAAATAATGTTCTAGATATGAACCCTTGAGGAGGGTAGAATCCTAAGTCAATCCTAAGGTCGAGTAGGGAGTATTAAAGGTACATGGACCGATGGGATTAGGAGTTGATTTTTCCCTATTGCACAAAACCATTTGGTCAAGAGGTAACAACTACATTGCCCGAGGCCCATGGCTCAGGAGATTGGCCACCTTCGTGTGTCCATAAAGGCCAATGGGTGAATGTGAGAGGCACTGCCTAGATGCATAAGGATGGGATCACTCCAAAAAGTATCTATACCCCTAGAGACCTCAATGAAGTGGCTAAGGCTCATAACACCTAAGGTGTAAATGTAAAAGTTAAAAAAAGTCATGTAATTATAAAAGGAGTTGTTATAGACTCAAGAATATGTTCCTATCTAGATCAGATCCTAGTCCTCCTCTGTAGCTTTGAGTATATGTGATGACCTAGGTATTGGTCTACCCTCATGGTAGGATCATCATGTTATCATGAGTTGATGTTTGATCTACCTTTGGGTAGGATCATACGACTATATGGCTCTAAGTCTTGGTCTACCTTTGGGGTAGGACCATAAGAGATATTGAGGATCTACCATATGTGAGAGGTAGTATCCATGTCCACTGTAGGGACATCACATAGGCTTTGATAGGTTAGGATTGAGTAGTTATGGCTTCATGAAATATAAGAATTTTGTAGAATTAAAAAGGTAAGTTAATGACATGACCTAGGGTTAGAGGACGTTACCTCACCCTTATGTGAAAATAATTGAATAATGGGTTGGAAACCTAGGTGAAAAGGTAATCACCAAGTCATACATGAAAATGTGATCACCAAGAAATGATATCATGTAAATACAAAGGATGTAGATATATGTTGAATTATATTCAAGTAATAAACTGCAACATTTACTAGTGATTTCATCATAAGATTAGCCAACAATTTCACATTATCATCATTATTCATGTATATGGTTAACCATTTATACATAAAGATCTATTAAACCATCTCTAGGTTTCCATCATATCATGTCTATATATCTCTTCTCGAGATTAGATCACATCCTTACATATGTTATATTATGGTTGTGCTAAACAAACTTATGTGAGTGGCTTATCAAACATATATCAAAGCTTAATCTAGCCCGAATCAAGTCCTAACCCTTACCATGAGGGTCATGCTCAGTTTCTCTGAGCTAACTCAACTCTATGAGTATCTCATATGCATATACTTTATCTTCCCTCTCTTAGTCCAGGGTTCTCGGATTACCTCATTGGTACTAGATGGTTGCTTTACGAGCTCCAGCCACATAAGCACAAACCAAACCAAAACATGTTATGGCATTATCTTCCAAGGTTCTCTACCCACAAAACACTATTTCCCAATTCTCTATCTCATATACACCACTAGAGTCCTACAAGGAACCACCAATCCGAGTATGAGGCTTCATAGAAACTAAAACATAGTTACCTCCTCTAGGATCTTGGGACTCTCTCTTACCCTCACCCAGATGGTAGGTTCTCATATTCATGTTCGCATGCACATATATAACCAACCTCTCTCTATCTCTAGGGTTTGGTCCTCCCTAGGACTGTTGGTATGTATGCCCTGAGAGCCAATCATGGGATGATTGGTGGGGTACATTAAGATTGATTTGATAAACATCAAAGGCAAGCTTCCAATTCTTTCTGGTTCAGTCATATGAGATAATGATAGAACAGATTGAATGTCTAGAGAATGACAGTACACAATGACGTATGCTTTCAGGTTGAGGACCAGAATGAAGAGATCATACAGATGCTAAGAGTTTGTACATTCTTATTATGTCCCTAGTCAGATGTCATTGTGGAAGGTAGATTGACAACAATGACACACAATACTAGATTGTGGTGTTGGTTGATGACAGAATCTCATTAGTCATGATATGGAGATATCAAAACCAAACACATAGGTACTTGTTAGAGAACAAGTTTACCGAACAGACCCACCGTGAGTTTGACACATGCAACCATGACATGGTAGTCACAGTCAGTTCTCACAGTGATGGTGGTGAGTGTGATTCTTTGACATGAAATCACTACACTCAACACATGTCGTTGAGTACACTTTGACATCATCAAACGCAATCCTGAAACATGGGTTGTTATAAAGGTGATGATTGGGTGGCTTTGACACATGGGGCTTTTGAGGGGTGAGTGATAGATATGGGATTTGTCACTCTTGAGGGAGTTTGATATCCATGTACACTTGATGAGTAGGATTGAGATAAGCGTGCGCACACATGTGTGAATCAGTATGCGATATTGATGTCATACATATCTCCTCCAATTTACTTTGAGATCAAGAAAGTGAATGAACGTTGACAGGATGACTGTTCCATGCCTTGAGTTCATTCGGGATATCAGTGACAAAGGAATTATACATTCACTGTAACACCATTCATGGATTGTAGGATTGAAATTTGTTCTCCAACTTTCCTTTTCACTTGGGTAGCACTGATGTGCGACTAGGCACCACTCTTTGCTTGTGAAGTCATAAGTGTTATGGGCTTTCACTGCCAACGTGAAATGGACCTGTAGGGTCACACACATATGATTTAACCTGGAAGAGGATTTTATCCACAAATGATGTTTAGATTGATTACTAAAGGAGTTTAGTAGTTCAATTAAACACTTAATCAATTGATAGCACAGTATCATAGTGTTCAAGGTGTTGGACCGATTGATTAGAGTATTGGATTGATTGAAACTACAATTGACTGATTTGCACAGTCTACTACCCCAACTGATTGGCTCACAGGGTTGAACCGATCAGCTCAGGTTGGTGAACCGATCAGCTCAACTGGTGAGACGATCGGCTCATGTGCCATGAAACGATCGGCCCAATTGTTGAACTGATCGGTTTGTGGAGCAACTGAGATCGTTTGGAAAGTCAGAAGACTATTTTGCAAATACAATTTTTTTGACTTGTACAAATTCGATTTGGACAAGGATTAATATTTCATTAATCAGAAACAAATATATAAGTCAATTTGAGTTAGACCAGGATCACGAACCGATCGGCTCAAAAGTGAACCGATCGACTCAGGTGCCCCAACCAATCGGTTGAGGTGTGAACCGATCGGCGCATGATCACGAACCGATCGGCTCAGAAGTGAACTGATCGACTCAGGTGCCCCAACCAATCGGTTGAGGTGTGAACCGATCGACGCAATTCCCCAACTGACCATTTCATGTATAAAACGATCGGTTCAGGTGGCACAGTTGGTTGTTTTTGTGGAAAATCCCAAACCCTTCTACTCCTGCTTTAATCCCGCATTGCCCGTGATAGAGAACCATATCCCATGACCCTCATTTATATATGGGGGTAGTGGGGGCTTCTCAAAAACAAAAACTCAGAACACCAGTTGCTCTGCAAAGTTGTCGTTCTCTCTGGTTGTGGTAACTGAGAGAGCCCGAGCAAGTACTACCCGATAAGGGAGGCATAGCAAGGGAAAGACAACTACAGAAAGGCAACTGGTTGCAGGAGAGTGTGTCGGTGACTAGTACACTGATAGGAGGGTGCAACTCATTCTGATTCCTTATGGGATAAGGAGATCGGAGTTCTAGGTGGTCTGTGTGGACTACTTCAGAGGTGGGAGACTTCTTCCGCTCGGAGTACAGTTGTCAATCCCGACAGTCCCGGTGAGACCAGAAGTTGCACAGACACCGTCCAAGATCGGAGGTGAAGACTGTACAAGCTGCGAGGTAACATCGCCAAGCAAGCCTCGAGACAAGGTATGCCTCTACAAACCATCCTTCCTATTGTATAGATGTTGATGCGATTCCTTTATTCTGGGTTTGGGAGGAGAATTTTTTTTATTTCCGCTGCCTTCTCTGTCTCCTCTTAAAACCCAACAGTGGTATCAGAGCCACGTCAACTTCTCTATACTTTAGGATTATCGATGTGATTGATTTTGGTTTTCCGCCTTTATTTATTGCATATGATGTGAATAAATTTGGCTTTATGCATGTCCAATCATAAATCCACAAATCCCAATATACATATATGATATGTAATATGAATGCACTCGATACGCGTCACTCTTAAATGAGTTTTGTGGTGGATGTATAGTGTGGTTATGGCCAATAAACCCTATGTATGTGTGCTTGGTTGTATGTGGTTGCTTGCATATCGGTCTGCACACTAATTCCCTATCTCTTATTCCTGATGTAACTCAAGATAACTCAAATTTCTTTCCTACCTTTGCTCCCCCGAATGTAACTCAGGGTTTCCCAATTCAAATGTAAAATATGATAGATCTTTTATTTCCTATTATGACGGCGGACAACCTGACGACAACTGAGATGATCAGTTCAAGGCGTGAACTAATCGGTTGGCGATCCAGATGATCGATTCATAGAGCGAGACAATCGGGTGGCGGCCAGGAAGAGATGCACGACGACCAGACAAACTGATCAGTTGGAGGAGCCAACCGATCAGTTGGTGGCACCCAGATGATCGGACAAGGTGAGCAGGTCATTCATGTGATGAGTTGAGCAACTCGAACGGCTATAGAACTTCATCAAGGAAAGGTTGCATGTGATGTAGACCTAGATGACCGTGATTCCTCTTGGCTTGAGGAATCACATTAGGATGGCCATAATCATCACTTTTATTGTTTCACATGTTTTCTGTGGGATATAGCATTTATATGATACATACTATATATTGTGGTGATTGGATATGTATATGTACCTATAAAAACCAAATCCCTCATTAAATATTAAAGGTTTAGATGCCTTCCAAATGTGACACACGTGAAAAGCTTGATCAGCCAAGTGTGGGCACACCCTAGCATGGTACACCATCTATCTCGTGGAAGCGTGAAGGATGAATATGTGGGTCTGCCCTAGCAGGGTGCATATTCATCGTGTTGGCTTTGGGTTGGACTTAACAAGGTGACCTAGATAGGATCTAGCACCTTGAGGCATGGAGGTGATCATGGCAAGGAGTTGCATATGACATCTTTCAAGAGTTGCATATGATGCAATTGACAAAAGTTGCCTACCTAGAAGATCTAAGTTGTGGGTGACAGCCCTAGCTGGTCCATGACTCAGAGGATTTCAGGATCTTGACCCACTAGAAGATTGCACATTGCAATCTTCTGAATTGATGGTGAAGGCTATCAATTTGAACAAAATAGTGGGAGCGATAATTAATTAAAGTCCTAATTATATCATCAACCTTTCAAATCAATCATAATAAGTCAAAATTGAGTTTTGGACTAAATTGCATATATTTACTTTTAGAGTACAAATGAAAACAAACAACAATCACTTTTCATTGTGATCAGTCCTTGAAAAGGACAAGCTGAATGGGACTAAGTTCCATGACTGGTTTAGGACATTGAGAATTGTTCTCACTCAAGAGAGAAAGCTCTATGTCCTAGATACTCCAATTCCAGAGGAACCTGCTCCTACCGCACCTAAGGCAGAAAGGGATGCTTATAAGAAGTATTCTGATGATGTCATTGATGCAAAGTGCTTGATGTTGTGCTCCATGAACCACGAGTTGCAGAGACAACATGAGAACATGGGTGTCATTGAGATGATTCAGCATCTCCAGAACATGTATTAGGATCAAACACGACAAGAGAGATATGATGTCTCCAGGGCGCTGTTCAAGTGCATCATGATAGAAGAAGATCCAGTTGGTCCTCACACACTCAAGATGATTGGGTATGTGGAGAACCTAACGAGACTGGGATTTCCCCTAAGCCAAGAGTTGGCTACTGACGTGATACTACAATCGTTGCCAGAATCCTACAGTCAGTTTGTGATGAACTACAACATGAACAACTTTGACAAGTCGTTGACAGATTTGTTGGGCATGTTGAGGACAGTCGAGACACAAATGAAGAAGGACAAGCCTAAGTCTATGATGATGATCAGCAACAAAGGCAAGTCCAAGCGCAAGGGCAAGGGCAAAGCTAAGAAAGGTTCTGATGCTAGCCAGTAGCCCAAGTCGTCTTTAACTCTCAAGGCCAAGGGAGGTGTGACCAAGAGAGGCAATTGCCACCATTGTCAAAAGCCAAGACATTGGAAAATGAATTGTCCACTCTATCTGGAAGAACTAAAGAAGAAGGAGGCGACAAACGTCTCCACCTGAAGGTGTCATGAAATAAACTTGTAACACTTTTTGAGGTATATGATACCAAGATATAAAATGTAAAGCACTCAATAAACGGGGTAAGTTTTTCCGCCATATATAAGAGTACTCTAGTTTATTTTCAGCCTTGAAGGCATGTAATAGAGTTGTGAACTACTATTTCATATTTGCCAATGGATAGAAACACATTATTTTTGTATATTGTATGACAATGATAGCAATTAATAAAGTTGATGTTTCAATCTATGTGGCAATGCCTTGTTTATCTTGTGGTACTTGGTATGCATATGATAAAATGATACCTAAAAGTTATTGATAACTCAAACAATCAAATTAGCATAAATCATGAGAAATTCATTTCTAGTTTCCATATGATGGATAAGCTAGACTCTTTTGGTTAGAGAACCAGTAAGAGACATGAATCTCTTAGACATGATTAATCAATCTTCACTAGTAGTCGTGGGAGATTGATTATCCTATTAGGTATAATACATGTGATGTATTTACATACCTATTGGAGCAAATGCTAATACTTCAAATGATGTTTAGAGAAATACCAATATGAATATCTTGAAGTGTTCAAGAATATCATAGATGAAGTACGAATTTGGTAAAGTGTTAATTCTTGATGAGATCATTGAATGAAATACTTGAACCAAATGTTTGAGATCCTTATGAGTGATTATGATAGTGTATCATAGTGAACTCATGATTAAGGCATGGTGATGTATAAATCAAAAGGATTCATACTCTAAGGAGTTAGAGGATAATTATCAAATAACTAATTTCTTCTTAAATAAAGAATACCCCACACTAATAAAGGACATTAAGAATTACAAGGAGTTGTGAGTTCTTATATCCTTGACAGATACACCTCAATTATCTATGTGATGAGTTGGTCATGTGATGAGTCAACTATCTAGATGAATATGAGGAACCAGATTTTAAGTTATGGTTTATGACCATTACATCCTAAATGACTTCCATGTGAACCATAAGGTATGACCTTGATGGTAGCACCCATTGGAATGAAATCCATAAGTGCGAATGAGTCTTAAGTGTTAAGACACATGGATTCCATTTTGACAAAGGATAATGCTTGTTGATTGCAACTTAATGACTAAAAGATTTGGCATACAGATACTAAAACTGCATTCTTATGAGGAATAAAACAAGGATGTGTACGTGACACAACCTATGAGGTTTATGAATCCATTAATGCAAATGAAGTCTATAAGTTACAATGGACTAATCAATGTGATTGATTAAGTACAAGCAACTCAGAGCTAGATCTTTACTTTGATGATATAGTCAAAGGGTTTGACTGATATGATAAAGATAAAGAAGGGATTTGTGATTTAGTGGGAGTGTATTCACATTCCACATGTTGATGTGAAATGGAACTATTCTAGAATGGAAATCCAAAGTGGAAATTATCTTTAAGGAAGATAGAGATGTTTCCTATGAGATAGGAATAGAGATCTATAGAGATAATTCTAAAAAAAATCTTGACCTGAAAAGAGAGAGCATACATTGGCAATCTATACTGAAGAGTTCAGTATGAATAGATTCAGTGGGAGAAAACTTGTCCATGTTACATGGAGTTGGTATCCCAAGGCCAAGTGTCCAATTCTTATGAAGAATGGGAACACTAATAATAGATATGGATCTATCATGTATGTAATCATCCCATTATCTTGCATGTATGGACATAGCAAAATAAAGTGCATTCATCATCTTGTATGTAGGACATAACAATATGATGTGCTCATCTTGATAACTCGTATGTGGGACATGACGAGTGGATGTCTGTCTAGTTCCAGTAAGGGTTACTAGGAATACCATAAGAACTTGATAAGTACTAGTTCTATGGAAATAAGGAAGGGTTCACTGTAAAGAGTTACACTGATGCGAATTTTCGAAAAGCACAGAGAATTAATCGCAATATATATGGGATATATAAAAGTGAATGTTTGTTGATAGATGGAAACGTTCCAATAAAGCCGTTTAAAAGGAAATGTTGAGTATCCGTGTGTTAGAGAACAACAATGGATACTATATGGATCTGGGAGTTCATAGAGATGAACTTATAGTTATTCTGGTCATTGATGACAAGTTAGGAGTGCTTGGTCATGCAATGAGGCCAAAGGTTAGCAAAGGAATACTAGATCACATACTATGGCAACTCCATATCATACGTGTGACATACAATGACGAGATGAGAGACATGCAGTTAATACTGACTTTGGCAAGGTGTTGCCATAACTCACTACGTTAGCACTAGAGAACAGTAACATGTGAGACATGTTTGAAGATCACTATGAATCTGATTCAAGGGTGATTGACTCGCAGTGCAAGTGGGAGTCTGTTGGTATGTATGCCCTAAGAGCCAATCATGGGATGATTGGTGGGATACATTAAGATTGATTTGATAAACATCAAAGGAAAGCTTCCAATTCTTTCTGGTTCAGTCATATGAGATAATGATAGAACAAATTGAATGTCTAGAGAATGACAATACTCAATGACGTATGCTTTCAAGTTGAGGACCTGAACGATGAGATCAAACGGATGCTAAGAGTTTGTACATTCTATTATGTCCCTAGTCAGATGTCATTATGGAAGGTAGATAGACAACAATGACACACAAGACTAGATTGTGGTGTTGGTTGATGACAGAATCTCATTAGTCATGATATGGAGATATCAAAACCAAACACATAGGTACTTGTTAGAGAACAAGTTTACCAGACAGACCCACCAGGAGTTTGACACATGGAACCATGACATGGTAGTCACAATCAGTTATCACAGTGACGGTGGTGTGTGTGATTCTTTGACCTAAAATCACTACACTCAACACATGTCGTTGGGTAAACTTTGACATCATCAAACACAGTCCTAAAACATGGGTTGTTATGAAGGTGATGATTGGGTGGCTTTGACACATGGGGCTTTTGAGGGGTGAGTGATAGATATGGGATTTGTCCCTCCTGAGGGAGTTTGATATCCATGGCCACTTGATGAGTAGGATTGAGATAGGCGTGCACACACATGTGTGAATCAATATATGATATTGATGTCATACATATCTCCTCCAATCTACTATGAGATCAAGAAAGTGAATGAACGTTGACAGGATAACTGATCCATGCCTTGAGTTCATTCAAGATATCAGTGACAAAGGAATTATACATTCACTGTAACACCATTCATGGATTTTAGGATTGAAAGTTGTTCTCCAACTTTCCTTTTCACTTGGGTAGCACTGATGTGTGACTAGGCACCACTCTTTTCTTGTGAAGTCATAAGTGTTATGGACTTTCACTGCCAACGTGAAATGGACCTGCAGGGTCACACACATAGCATTTAACCTGGAAGAGGAGTTTATCCCCAAACGATGTTGAGATTGATTACTAAAGCAGTTTAGTAGTTCAATTAACACTTAATCAATTGATAGCTCAGTATCATAGTGTTCAAGGTGTTGGACCGATTGATTAGAGTATCGGATTGATTGAAACTGCAATTGACTGATTTGCACAGTCTACTGCCCCAACCGATCAGCTCACAGGGTTGAACCGATCAGCTCAGGTTGGTGAACTGATCGACTCAACTGGTGAGACGATCGGCTCATGTGCCATGAAACGATCGACCCAATTGTTGAACCGATCGGTTCGTGGAGCAACCGAGATCGTTTGGAAAGTCAGAAGACTATTTTGCAAATAAATTTGTTTCACTTGTAAACATTCGATTTGGACAAGGATTAATATTTGATTAATCGAAAACAAATATGAAAGTCAATTTGAGTTGGACTAGGATCACAAACCGATCAGCTCAGAAGTGAACCGATCGGATCAGGTGCCCCAACCGATCGATTGAGGTGTGAACTGATCGGCTCAACTCCCCAACTGACTGTTTCATGTATGAAACGATCGGTTCAGATGGCGTAGTTGGTTGTTTTTATGGAAAATCCCGAACCCTTCTACTCCTAATTTAATCCTGCATTGCCCGAGATAGAGAATCCTATCCCATGACCCTCCTATATATATAGGGGTAATGGGGGCTTCCCAAAAATAATAACTCAGAACACCAGTTGCTCTGCAAAGTTGTCGTTCTCTCTAGTTGTGGTAACCGAGAGAGCCTGAGCAAGTGCTATCCAATTAGGGAGGCACAACAAGGGAAAGACAACTGTAGAAAGGCAACTGGTTGCAGGAGAGTGTGTCGTTGACTAGTACACCGACAGGAGGGTGCGACTCCTTCCGATTCCTTATGGGACAAGGAGATCGGAGTTCCAGGTGGTCCATGTGGATTACTTCAGAGGCGGGAGACTTCTGCCACTCAGAGGATAGCTGTCAATCCCGACAATCCCGGTGAGACCAGGAGTTGCACATATACCATCCAAGATTGGAGGTGAAGACCATGCAAGCCATGAGGTAACGTCGCCGAGAAAGCCTCTGGACAAGGTATGCCTCTACAAACCATCCTTCCTATTGTATAGATGTTGACACGATTCCTTTATTTTGGGTTTGGAAGGAGGAAATTTTTTGTTTCCTCTGCCTTCTCTGTCTTCCCTTATAACCCAACAAGGACATCTAGGGTTCAACAAGACTATAGGAATCATGCATAAAGCACTCAACTCAATCGCTCAGGAGTATTGTAGTTTTGGACATATCATATCACATATTTCTCATCACTCTCATATCTTGGAGTTTAGGTTCTGTGACCTTCTCCCAATGGGTCTCACTCTCTCTGGAGTTAACCCAAAAACTGGTCCCAACACTAGAGTTCCTCCCTTGTAAAAGAGCTTGAGGCTCATGTTGACTCTCGTCTTTGTCTTAATATAGCCTATCTTAACTTAGAAAAGCACACATACATGCATCATAAAGTATTATATCAAAATCCTCAAAGCCGAACCTTCCTTAAAGACAACATATATCATCATAGTTCATCTTATATCATCTATATAAGTCTTATATCTTATCATCTAAACATACATCATCTATCATATATTCTGACAAGGCTCTAGACATCTAATCTACAACTACTCTCTCTTCTAGACTGATGTCATTCAGTTTCACTTAGGTTGCATGATCACCTCCTACTCGTACATGTGTGGGGACACATTTTTGTAATACTTACATATATAATAAAATATCATATAGTCTTTCTCCAATAAAACAAGCATTAGAGAAAACTATCGAGGTTCGATTCGATTGGAATCAAAAACCAAATCCAGAAAATGAGTGTCCCACACATAGTAGAGAGTACAAAGCCATGAAAACTAGTGAAAAGGGTGAGAACAGGCCTACTGTAGCTACTCTAGAAAACTAGGGCCATATGTATAGGGTTTCTCTTCCCTTGATGCACGTCATTTCAAAATAATGTAATGTCCCATATTGTTGCACTATAAGGAAAGAACGACATCTAAAGACTTTCTATACAACAAGAACCAGTCTAGACCTAGTTCTCAGACACCTAGGTGCTAACCTAGAGTCTAGGTTAGATCTAGTCTCTAAAATATGACTAATCTAACCCTAATGATTTTTAAAGTTTAAGGTTTTCTTTAGTTTGAGTTGCATATTGAGCAATGTCAGGCTTTGCTATTGTTCATGCTCTGATACCACCTGTGACGTCCCAAAATTTTCTAAAACTTAATCTAATTTGTGACGTCCAAATTGAAACCTCACCTCAGTGAGAATCCCAATTTAAACACCCCACACTAGGCTAAGAATAAGAAAATAAAGGGAGTCAGAAGGAAACAATCAATAGCACATGCACATGAACAATAATAAAACCATACAATACATGTTCACCATTCAACATATAATTACATAATGAATTGTTACAACACTTGGTAATACATATTGAACATGAAACTTATACATATACATGTACTACCACTAAACTACATGATCTTAAGACAACATGTCCAATTGTACATCAGCTTGCTACACAAATCAACCATTTTGGTTCCAAAAGCATATGTCCACAACCGAAACAAAAGATTACATGTGGTATACGTCAGTACAATATTTGAGAATATTGTACTGAGTACTCCTACATGTCTTTTATATACCTCTGATTACTAATCTTGGCAATAAGATAAAACTAATACTTGGCAGTTATAAAGGAAAATAAGAAAAAGCATATACTTGCACCAAGATGTTCATTAACAAAAGAGAGCACATATTTTAATCTCATTTTCCATTATATGTAAAGTTTATCAACCCCATGCACTATTATACCAAAGAGAGTTAGTGCTCACATGTACTATTCTGCCAAAGAGATTTAGTACTTTCATCAATGCACTATCCTACCAAAGAGATTTAGTGCTTCTTGGTATGTATTCCCTGAGAGCCAATCATGGGATGATTGGTGGGATACATTAAGATTGATTTGATAAAGATCAAAGGCAATCTTCCAATTATTTCTGGTTTAGTCATATGCGATAGTGATAGAACAGATTGAATGTTTAGAGAATGACAGTACTCAATGACGTATGCTTTCAGGTTGATGACCTGAACGATGAGATCATACAGATGCTAAGAGTTTGTACATTCTTATTATGTCCCTAGTTGGATGTCACTGTGGAAGGTAGATAGACAACAATGACACACAAGACTAGATTGTGGTGTTGGTTGATGACAGAATCTCATTAGTCATGATATGGAGATATCAAACCAAACACATAGGTACTTGTTAGAGAACAAGTTTACCAGACAGACCCACCGTGAGTTTGACACATGGAACCATGACATGGTAGTCACAGTCAGTTCTCACAGTGATGGTGGTGAGTGTGATTCTTTGACCTAAAATCACTACACTCAACACATGTTGTTGGGTACACTTTGACATCATCAAATGCAGTCCTAAAACATGGGTTGTTATAAAGGTGATGATTGGGTGGCTTTGACACAAGGGCTTTTGAGGGGTGAGTGATAGATATGGGATTTGTCCCTCCTGAGGGAGTTTGATATCCATGACCACTTGATGAGTAGGATTGGGATAGGCATGCGCACACATGTGTGAATTAGTATGTGATATTGATGTCATACATATCTCCTCCAATCTACTCTGAGATCAAGAAAGTGAATGAACGTTGACAAGATGACTGTTCCATGCCTTGAATTCATTCGGGATATCAGTGACAAAGGAATTATACATTCGTTGTAACACCATTCACAAATTATAGGATTGAAAGTTGTTCTCCAACTTTCTATTTCACTTGGGTAGCACTGATGTGCGACTAGGCACCGCTCTTTGCTTGTGAAGTCATAAGTGTTATGGAATTTCACTGCCAATGTGAAATGGACCTACAGGGTCACACACATAGGATTTAACTTGGAAGAGGAGTTTATCCACATAACGATGTTTAGATTGATTACTAAAGGAGTTTAGTAGTTTAATTAAACACTCAATCAATTGATAGCTCAATATCATAGTGTTCAAGGTGTTGGACCGGTTGATTAGACTATAAGATTGATTGAAACTATGATTGACTGATTTGCACAAGTCTGTTGTTCCAACCGATCGGCTCATGGAATGAACTGATCGGCTCAACAGGTGAGACGATCAGCTCATGTGCAATGAACCGATCAGCTCAATTATTGAACTGGTCGGCTCATGTGTCCACTCGAGGTCGTTTGGAAAATCAGAAGACTATTTTGCAAATACAATTTGTTTCACTGATACAAATTTGATTTGGATAAGGATTAATATTTGATTTATCAAAGACAAATTTGAAAGTCAATTTGAGTTGGACCAGGACCACGAACTGATCGGCTCATGTGATGAATTGATCGGTTCAGGTGTCCCAAACAATCAGTTCAGGTGTGAACCGATCGGTTGAGGTCACCAAATGATAGTTTCAAGGTTGAAACAATCGGTTCAGCTGGCGCAAGTTGCTTGTTTTGTGGAAAATTTCGATCCCTTCTACTCCTACTTTAATCCCACATTGCCCGGGATAGAGAACCCTGTCCCATGACCCTCCTATATATATAGGGGTATTGGGGTCTTCTCTGGTGAACAACTCAGAGACCAGTTGCTCTGTAAAGTTGTCATTCTCTCTGGTTTTGGTAACCAAGAGAGAGCCCGAGCAAGTGTCACCCGATAAGGGAGGCACAATAAGGGAAAGACAACTGCATAAAAGCAACTAGTTGCAGGAGAGTGTATTGGGGACTAGTACGCCGAAAGGAGGGTGCGACTCCTTCTGATTCCTTGTGGGACAAGGAGATTGGAGTTCCAGGTGGTCCGTGTAGACTACTTCAGAGGCGGGAGACTTCTGCCGATCGGAGGACAGCTATCAATCCCAACAGTCCCGATGAGACTAGGAGCTGCACAAACACCATCCAAGACCAGAGGTGAAGACTGTGCAAGCCGTGAGGTAATGTCACCGAGCAAGCCTCAGGACAAGGTATGCCTATACAAACCATCTTTCCTATTGTATAGACGTTGACGTGATTCCTTATTCTGGGTTTGGGAGAAGAAAATTTTTGTTTCCACTACCTTCTCTGTCTCCCCTAAAACCCAACAGTGGTATCAGAGCCACGTCAACTTCTCTATACTTTAGGATTATCGATGTGATCGATTTTGGTTTTTCACGTTTATTTATTGCATACCATTCAAATAAAATTGGCTTTATGCATGTCCAATCCTAAATCCACAAATCCCAATATACATATATGATATGTAATATGAATGCACTCGATACGTGTCGCCCTTAAGCGATTTTTTTGGTGGATGTATAGTGTGATTATGGCCAATAAACCCTATATGTGTGCTTGGTTGTATGTGGTTGCTTGCATCTCAGTCTACGCACTGATTTCCTATCTCCTATTCTTGATGTAACTTGAGATAACTCGAGATTTCTTTCCTACCTTTACTCCCCCTGAATGTAACTCGAGGTTTCCCAATTCAAATGTAAAATAGGATAGATCTTTTATTTCCTATTATGTCAAAGAACGGAGGACATCATGATGCAACTGAGACAATCAGTCCAAGGTGTGAACTGATCAGTTGGTGATCCAGATGACCGATTCAAGGAGCGAGATGAGCGGGTGGCGGCCATGAAGATATGCATGATGACCAGGCAAACCGATCAGTTGAAGGAGCCAATCGATCGACTGGTGGCACCCAGACGACCGGGCAGGACGAACAGGTCATTCATGTGATGAGTTGATCAACTCGGATGGCTATAGCACTTCATCATGGATAGGTTGCATGTGATGTAGACCTAGATGATCGTGATTCCTCTTGGCTTGAGGAATCACATTAGGATGGCCATAATCATCGCTTTTATCGTTTCACATGTTTTCTGTGGGATATAGCATGTATATGATATGTACTATATATTATGGTGATTGGATATGTATATGTACCTATAAAAACCAAATCCCTCATCTAAATATTAAGTCTTTTACGCCTTCCATTAGCGGCACACATGAAAAACTTGATTGATCAAGCGTAGGTTACGCCAAAGCATGGTGCGTCGTCTATCTCATGGAAGTGTGAAGGGTAAACATGTAGGTTCTGCCAAAGCAGGGTGCATGTTTACCGGGTCGGCTTTTGGGTTAGACTTAACTGGTGATTCTTAGAGCGTCTAAGCCCAGAGGAATAGAATGTTCATGGCAAGGTGTTGTACATGTTCATTCATCAAGAGTTGCATATGATGCAATTGGCATGATGGCCTACCTAAATAGTCAAGATTGTGGGCGATCAGCCAAAGCTGACTCATGACTTGATGAAATATGGATCTTGACCCACTAGAAGGTTGTTCACTGCAATCTTCTGAATTTATGGTGAGGGCTATCAATTTAAGCAAAATAGTGGGAGAGATAATTAATTAAAGTCATAATTATATCATCAACCTTTCAAATCAATCAAATAAGTCAAAATTGAGTTTTGGACTAAATTGTATATATATCCTTTTGTAGTTCAAATGACAACAAACAACAATCACTTTTCATTGCGATCGGTCCTTGAAAAGGACAAGCTGAATGGGACTAACTTCCACGACTGGTTTAGGACATTGAGAATTGTTCTCACTCAAGAGCGAAAGCTCTATGTCCTGGATACTCCAGTTCCATAGGAACCTGCTCCTACTGCAGCAAAGGCAGAAAGGGATGCTTACAAGAAACATTCTAATGATGCCATTGATGCAAAGTGCTTGATGTTGTGCTCCATGAACCATGAGTTGCAGAGACAAAATGAGAACATGGGTGTCATTGAGATGATTCAACATCTCAAGAACATGTATGAAGATCAAGCACGACAAGAGAGATATGATGTCTCCAGGGCACTATTCAAGTGTGTCATGACAGAAGGAGATCCAGTTGGTCCTCACACGCCCAAGATGATTGTGTATGTGGAGAACTTGACAAGACTGGGATTTCCCCTAAGCCAAGAGTTGGCTACTAACGTGATACGGCAATCGTTGCCAGAATCCTACAGTTAGTTTTTGATGAACTACACCATGAACAACTTTGACAAGCCATTGACAGAGTTGTTGGGCATGTTGAGGACAGCCAAGACACAAATGAATAAGGACAAGCCTAAGTCTGTGATGATGACCAGTAGCAAGAAAGTCAAGTCCAAGTGCAAAGGCAAGGGCAAGGGCAAGGGCAAGGGCAAAGCTAAGAAGGGTTATGATGCTAGCCAGGAGCCCAAGGCGTCTTCAGCTCTCAAGGCCAAGGGAGGCGTGACCAAGAGAGGCAATTGCCACCATCGTCAAAAACCAGGACATTGGAAAAGGAATTGTCCACTCTATCTGGAAGAACTAAAGAAGGAGGTGGAAAACGTCTCCACCTGAAGGTGTCATGAAATAAACTTGTAACATTTTTTAGGTATATGAGACCAAGATATAAAATGTAAAGCACTCAATAAATGGGGCAAGTGTTTCCGCCATAGATAGGAGTACTTTAGTTTATTTTCAGCCTTAAAGGCATGTAATAGAGTTATGAACTGCTATTTGCCAATGAATAGAAACACATTATTTTTGCATATTGTATGACAATGATTGCAATTAATAAAGTTGATGTTTCAATCTCAAAAGATATGATCTTTATGGCAATGCCTTATTAATCTTGTGGTACTTGGTATGCATAAGATAAAATGATACCTAAAAGTTATTGATAACTCAAAAAATCAAATTAGCATAAATCATGAGAAGTTCATTTCTAGTTTCCATATGATGGATAATCTAGACTCTTTTGGTTAGAGAACCAGTAAGAGACATGAATCTATTAGACATGATAAATCAATCTTCACTAATGGTAGTGGGATAATGATTATCCTATTAGGTATAATACATGTGATGTATTTACATACCTATTGGAGCTAATGTTGATACTTCAAATGGTGTTTAGAGAAATACCAATATGAATATCTTGAAGTGTTCAAGAATATCATATATGAAGTATGAATTTAGTAAAGTGTTAATTCTTGATGAGATCAATGAATGAAATACTTGAACCAAATATTTGAGATCCTTGTGAGTGATTATGAAAGTGTATCATTGTGAACTCATGATTAAGGCATGATGATGTCTGAATCAAAAGGAGTCATACTCTAAGGAGTTAGAGGATGATTATCAAATAACTAATTTCTTCTTAAAGAATACCCCACACTAATAAAGGACATTAACAATCACAAGGGTTGTGAGTTCTTATATCCTTGACAGATACACCTCGATTATCTATGAGATGAGTTGGTCATGTGATGAATCAACTATCTAGATGAATATGAGGAACCAAATTTTGAGTTATGGTTTATGACCATTACATCCTAAATGACTTTCATGTGAACCATAAGGTATGACATTGATGGTAGCACCCATTGGGATGAAATCCATAAGTGCAAATAAGTCTTAAGTGTTAAGCCACATGGATAACATTTTGAGAAGGATGATGCTTGTTGATTGTAACTTAACGACTAAGAGATTTGGCATATGGATACTAAAACCACATTCCTATGAGGAATAAAATAAGGATGTGTACGTGACACAACCTATAAGGTTTATGAATCCATTAATGCAAATGAAGTCTATAAATTAAAATGGACAAACAACTCAGAACTATGATCTTTATTTTGATAATATACTCAAAAGGTTTGATTGATGTGTTAAAGATAAGGAGAGATATGTGATTTAGTGGGAGCGTATTCACATTCCACATGTCGATGTGAAATGGAAATGTTCTAAAATGGAAATCCAAAGAGGAAATTATCTATAGGGAAGATAGATATGTTTCCTATGTGATAGGAATATAGATCTATCGAGATAGTTCTCAAAAAACCTCTTGACCTGGAAGAGAGGGAGCATACATTGGCAATCTATACTGAAGAGTTCAGTGTGGATAGATTTAGTGGGAGAAAACTTGTCCATGTTACATGGAGTTGGTATCCCAAGGCCAAGTGTCCAATTCTTATGAAGAATGGGAACACTAAGAATATATATGGATCTATAATGTATGTAATCATCCCATTATCTTGCATGTATGGACATGGCAAGAATAAAGTGCATTCATCATCTTGTATGTAGGACATGACAATATGATATGCTCATCCTGATAACTCGTATGTGGGACATGATGAGTGGATTTCTGTCTAGTTCCTGTAAGGGTTACTGGAATACCATAAGAACTTGATAAATACTAAAGAAGTACTAGCTCTATGGAACTGAGGAAGGGTTCACTGTAAAGAGTTACACTGATGCGAACTTCGTAAAAGGACAGAAAATTAATTGCAATATATATATGTGGGATATATAAAAGTGAATGTTTGTTGATAATTGGAAACGTTCCAATAAAGTCGTTCAAAAGGAAATGTCGAGTATCCATGTGTTAGAGAACAACAGTGGATACTATATGGATCTGGAAGTTCATGAGATGAACTTATAGTTATTCTGATCATTGATGACAAGTTAGGAGTGCTTGATCATGCAATGTGGCTAAAGTTAGCAAAGGAATATTAGATCACATATTACAGCAACTCCATCTCATACGTGTGACGTACAATGAAGAGATGAGAGACATGTAATTAATATTGACTTTGGCTAGGTGTTCCCATAACTCACTATGATTAGCACTAGAGCACAGTAACATGTGGGACATGTTTGAAGATCACTATGAATATGATTCAAGGGTGATTGGCTCGCAGTGCAAGTGGGAGTTTGTTGGTATGTATGCCCTGAGAGACAATCATGGGATGATTGGTGGGATACATTAAGATTGATTTGATAAAGATCAAAGGAAATCTTCCAATTCTTTCTGGTTCAGTCATATGAGATAATGATAGAACGGATTGAATGTCTAGAGAATGATATTACTCAATGACGTATGCTTTCAGGTTGAGGACCTGAATGATGAGATCATACAGATGCTAAGAGTTTGTACATTCTTATTATGTCCCTAGTCAGATGACATTGTGGAAGGTATATAGACAACAATGACACACAAGACTAGATTGTGGTGTTGGTTGATGACAGAATCTCATTAGTCATGATATGGATATATCAAACCAAACACATAGGTACTTGTTAGAGAACAAGTTTACCAGACAGACTCACCGTGAGTTTGACACATGGAACCATGACATGGTAGTCACAGTCAGTTCTCACAGTGATGGTGGTGAGTGTCATTCTTTGACCTAAAATCACTACACTCAACACATGTCATTGGGTACACTTTGACATCATCAAACACAGTCCTAAAACATGGGTTTTTATAAAGGTGATGATTGGGTGGCTTTTACACATGGGGCTTTTGAGGGGTGAGTGATAGATATGGGATTTGTCCCTCCTGAGGGAGTTTGATATCCATGGCCACTTGATGAGTAGGATTGAGATAGGCGTGTGCACACATGTGTGAATCAGTATGTGATATTAATGTCATACATATCTCCTCCAATCTACTCTGAGATCCAGAAAGTGAATGAATGTTGACAAAACGACTGTTCCATGCCTTGTATTCATTCAGGATATCAGTGATAAAGGAATTATACATTCACTGTAACACCATGCATGGATTGTAGGATTGAAAGTTGTTCTCCAACTTTCTATTTCACTTGGGTAGCACTGATGTGTGACTTGGCACCGCTC
Organism: Alisma plantago-aquatica; assembly: GCA_963693085.1. Taxonomy (NCBI): domain Eukaryota; kingdom Viridiplantae; phylum Streptophyta; class Magnoliopsida; order Alismatales; family Alismataceae; genus Alisma; species Alisma plantago-aquatica. The sequence continues at coordinate 862,304,872 of OY856414.1, read as the reverse complement.
TTTGCTTATGAAGTCATAAGTGTTATGGACTTTCACTGCCAACGTGAAATGGACCTGCAGGATCACACACATAGGATTTAACTTGGAAGAGGAGTTTATCCACATAACGATGTTTAGATTTATTACTAAAGGAGTTTAGTAGTTCAACTAATCACTCAATCAATTGATAGCTCAATATCATAGTGTTCAAGGTCTTGGACCGATTGATTAGACTATCAGATTGATTGAAACTGCAATTGATTGATTTGCTCAAGTCTACTGCTCCAACCGATCGGCTAATGGGATGAACCGACCGGCTCAGGTTGGTGAACCGTTCAGCTCAACAGGTGAGATGATCGGCTCATGTGCAATGAACCGACCAGATCAATTGTTGAACCGGTCAGCTCATGTGTCCAACCGAGGTCTTTTGGAAAATTAGAAGACTATTTTGCAAATACAATTTGTTTCACTTGTACAAATTTGATTTGGACAAGGATTAATATTTGATCAATCAGAGACAAATTTGAAAGTCAATTTGAGTTGTACCAAGACCACAAAACGATCGGATCATGTGATGAACCAATTGGCTTAGGTGTCCCAAACAATCGGTTCAGGTGTGAACCGATCAGTCGAGGTCACCAAACGATCGTTTCAGGGTTGAAACGATCGGTTCAGCTGGCGCAAGTTGCTTGTTTTGTGGAAAATTTCAAACCCTTCTACTCCTGCTTTAATCCCACATTGCCCGGGATAGAGAACCTTGTCCCATGACCCTACTATATATATAGGGGTATTGGGGGCTTCTCTGGTGAACAACTCAGAGACCAGTTACTCTACAAAGTTGTCGTTCTCTCTGGTTTTGGTAACCGAGAGAGAGCCCGAGCAAGTGCTGCCCGATAAGGGAGGTACAACAAGGGAAAGACAACTGCAAAAAAAGCAACTGGTTGCAGGAGAGTGTGTTGGTGACTAGTACGTCGATAGGAGGGTGCGACTCCTTCCGATTCCTTGTGGGATAAGGAGATCGGAGTTCCAGGTGGTCCATGTAGACTATTTCAGAGGTGGGAGACTTATACCACTCGAAGGACAGCTATCAATCCTGACAATCCCAGTGAGACCAGGAGCTGCACAGACACCGTCCAAGACCAGAGGTGAAGACCGCACAAGCCGTGAGGTAATGTCGCCGAGCAAGCCTCGGGATAAGGTACGCCTCTACAAACCATCTTTCCTATTGTATAGACGTTGACACAATTCTTTATTCTGGGTTTGGGAGAAGAAATTTTTTGTTTCCGCTGTGTTCTCTGTCTCCCCTAAAACCCAACAGTGCTATCATATAATGGATCAGACATCTTATGTTTCATGTGTTCATAGCCATATAAGTAAGGAAAACCAAGCAAGATATCATAAAAGAAGAATCATCTCATCCAATATCATATGCCAAGTATTTACCATGCATATAACACAAGCATATTGTATAATAAGCCAAGTAAGAGGTAATGGTGTACCTTCAATGGAGATAATATAATCACCACATATTCTTGGTATCAACTATATCCTTGGTCAAACCTTATTAAGACAAGAACATGTACCACTATCATGTTCCCATCATCGTAACCCTGGTTATATCCATTTTAGGGTTTACATAACTCATTAGGATATGTGCATCATTACTTGTCTTATCTTCTAATAATTATGTTACTGATCTTATATTTCAGATTAGGATACATAACCTGATTATTTGATTACAAAAATTATATGCACATATTAACCCTAGGTTACATGTATTAATCTTGTCAGGGTTTTCTCATCATATTAGGATAATATAACATGTAACGTTACTTATATGCATAAATAAGATCTCAGAGTTACATATTATATTCCAATTAATGATGTTAGGGCATTATGTAAATTTCATCGTTTATTGATCATCAATATATTTATTGTATTTTATTTAGTGTTACTAACCCTAAATAGCTATATGAATCATTTCATATGATTTTGTACATCAACATCATAATCACTAACCTTATATATATTATAAACATGATTTAGGATTTTGCTGAGATTTTATCATAATTTTAGGTCATCGTTTGATATTTATTACTCATGAAATAAGTATAATACATATTGCATAATATCATTGTGATTTAAGCATAAAAAGACTGATATGAGGGTGCCAAGTTATTCTACGCATTTTTCTGAGAATTTTTATATATTATTTAGATTTTTTTGATAAGCAATCTATTTTCTACAAATTATACAAGATCTAAGTGTTTATTGAGATTTTTACCTTTTTGGGCCAATAGCATCTCGCCACATGGCCATAATCAGGAGCATATCACTCCTCCTCTACTCACATTGAGCTGGAAGGCTTTACTTGGTTTGGCTGGATTTTCGTTGACTGGTTCACTTCTGATAGCATGTTGGTTTTCTTCCATTGGACTCGGTCTGTCATTTCCTTTCCATCCCTGATCCAACGTGAGCCTGGACCTGTTCTCCTTTTCCCCGATCACAGAGACTGGTCTCTATTCTTGTCTAGTCCAACATGGGACTCTGTTCTAGCGTGCTAATGGCGGAGGGACGGGGGGAAGATGGGGCCTTGGCCCCCTAGTCTGGAAGGAAAATTATTTTTTCTAGTCTTCTAAAATCAGATTCATTAATTACTTTTCATGTTTTGTTTTAAATTGCATATATCTAATCAATAGAGGAGGGATGAGGGGGCAAGATGGGGCCTTGGCCCCCCTAGTTTGGAAGGAAAATTAATTTTTATAGTCTTCTGAAATCATATTCATTAATTACTTTTCCTGTTCTGTTTTAAATTGCATATATCTAATCCAATGCTAATTAGTATTCCATGAATAGGTTTCCTATATATGCATGTCTCTCCATAATCACCATACAAGTAATCAAATGCAAAGAAAAATAGTATCCCAAACCGCACACTGCTTGGAGAACAGACCGTAGAACGTGAGCAGCCAAAAAGGGGTTTTGTGTTACGCCATACTTCTGCTGTTCTACAAATTGTAATATTCATCTGCGCTAAGGAACTGTCGCACCACGGTTCACAGCAGGAAGTAGTCAACGTTCTCCCTGAAGTAGTCGATGGGAATTCTACAAAGCAGCTGAGAGGCACCGGCACGTAGGATCAAACGACGAACCTGATGAGTTGATGTGCTTTGCCAACTTGCCATCACATTGATAATTTTCATATTGTTACTCGTTGTTGCTCTTTTGATTCCAACATTGTTGGAAAAGATCAGGTACCAAACTATTTTTGTTCTACAATTTTAATTTTTAATGTAGAATTGGTTGTCCTATTTGTGCCCAAATATTACTATATTAATCAGCCATTGCCTACATCTAAAAAAATATTAGTTGTCCACATAAACATATGTATTGATGCAGAGTAATGTTCAATCTTATTAATTACCTTATAAATGAGTTTGATGATCTTCCATGGTTTTTACAATGTCCTTTTATATCAAAAAGAATAATAAAGAAAAGTGATATCATATAACCCACCAAGTCATTTGCCTATGTTCTTGTATTATGACTTTTCACGTAGATTGGTCACAACTTTGAATATAAATTTCTCCTACATTAATTTTATTTTTCATTTAGGTCCGAACTATGGTGGAAAACAAAAAAAATCTTTCCTTTTTCTCAAAAGTAACAAACAATCCATCAAGCTCAAATGTTGCAACTGATGTTCCTCATGTGTAACCTCATACTTCATTTAATGATCCTTCTTCATCTGAACCTAAAGATGTGACTGACAGTAATCCTACTAATAAGCGTCAAAGAACAGAAGAAGGAAACAATGGAGAACTTTCTATAGTTCATGATCCTGGTTTGAGATGTCAAATTTGGGAACATCCACTTTCTGAACAAGATAATATATAGAGTGCTTATATCGTTGTTGTCCCATACCAACATCATTTGGAAAATTATCCAACATCAGGTTCCGATAAACATCCACGCCGATTTCAATCATCTTGGTTTCAAAAAAATTCAACGTGGCTGGAATACTCTCCATCCAAAGATGATGCATATTGCTTATTGTGTTTTGTATTCGGCAAGCCTCCATCTGGATGTTTGGGATCAACTACATATACACTTGAGGGATTTTGAAATTGGAAGAAAGTTGGTGGAGTTAATTGCTCATTAATTATGCATGTCAGGATTGAACCATGTTCTTCTCACAACTTAGCTGAAAAGGCATGTAAGGATCTAATGATTATGAAAGGACACATAGACAAGGTTATGCATCGACAATCAGAGCAACAAATCTTATCAAATCGGTTGCATCTTCAAACATCAATTGACAATACTCGGTGGCTAACTTTCCAAGCTTGTGCATTCTGAGGACATGATGAATCTTCAACTTCTACAAATAGAGGAAATTTTACCAAGATGGTCCAGCTCTTATCTCAATATAGCAGTGAGGTTGTTGACGTGGTTCTAGATAATGCTCCTAGAAATGCAAAATACACTTCACCAACAATCCAGAAAGAAATTTTGCAGATTATTTCATCCAAAGTTCAGAAAGCTATCCACAATGAAATGTCTAGAGCACCATATTACATAATTGTGGATGAGTCACGAGATGAATCGAGACGGGAGAAACTAGCTATTGTTGTTCGATTTTTTGATGAAAGTGGACTTGTTAAAGAGCGGTTTCTTGATGTAGTTCATGTTGAAGATACAAGTACCCTTTCATTAAAAAACAAGATCTCTTTAGTTTTATCTCAACATGATTTGAGTATGCAATGCATACGTGATCAAGGATACGATGGTGCTAGTAACAAGCGTGGCGAGTGGAATGGACTTCAAGATTTAATCCTAAATGAATGCCCATTAGCTTATTATGTTCATTGTTTTGCACATAGACACTAGTTAGCTTTAGTGGAGGCTTCTAGAGATATAATTTCTATCCATCAATTTTTTACAAAATTAATAATAGTTGTTAACATTGTTTGAACATCTTGTAAGCGTACTGATGAACTACGCTCTGCGCACCATGATGAAAATTCTGAAAAAAATAGCTACAGGGGATCTTGAGATAGGAAAAGGACTCAACCAAATAGGGACCTTACAATGTCCTGGTGATACTCGATGACGTTCTCATTATTCATCAGTTACAAGTTTAATACATATGTTCGATTCAACATGTGGTGTCTTGTGTAATATCATAAAAATGGAGTGACTTACTCTCAACGTGGTGACGCAGATGCAACTTATAACACAATAATCTCATTTGAATTTATCTTTATTCTACTGCTCATGAGAGAAGTATTGGGAATCAGTGATGGAATTTATCAAGCATTGCAACATCAAGACCAAGACATAGTGAATGCCATGAGTTCAGTCACAAGTACAAATTCCCCTATTCAATCTATGAGGGATGATGGTTGGATGCACTTTATGAATTCTATAAACTCATTTTGTATTGAGAATAAAATAGAAATTCTAGATTTGGCTTCACGTTACCCAAGTCGTGCACGTGTTCGACATCAATCTAATGAGATCACTATAGAGCATCACTTTCAAGTTGATATATTTATTGATGTGATGGACTCCCAATTAAAAGAGCTTAACTATAGATTTAATGAGAAGACAATGGAGCTTATTCATCTTACATCATTTTTAGATCCAAGAGATGGTTATAAATCTTTAAATGCTAGTGATATTTATAGTCTTGCTGATAAATACTACCCTCAAGATTTTAGTAGGGAGGATAAAGATTCTTTGATATTTGAATTGAAACATTATCAAATTGGGGACTGATCCTGATATGCAAAACTTCAATACACTTTCTGATTTATGTCAAACATTAGTTAGAACAAGAAAGGCAAACAATTACAAACAAATTTACTAGATTATTCAATTAGTGTTGACACTCTCAGTCTCAACTGTTACTACAGAAAGGGAATTTCCTACTATGAAGATTGTGAAAACAAGATTGCAGAACAACATGGAGGATGATTTTTTTGCCCATTAGATGGTTATGTATATTGAGAAGGAGATAGTTGTGACATTCACAAATGATGACATAATTGATGAATTCTATGCGTCAAAGAATTGGAAAGCTCAACTCAAATAACGTTTTGTAATAAGAGTTGTATTTTTTGACATTATTAATATAGCATAATGATTTTTTTATTTATACATATTGGCCCCCACAATATTAAATTCCTGGCTCCGCCCCTGTAGCGTGCCCTAGCTTCTGCACACCTTTCAACTATGGCAAGGCAGGTATGGATGGATGAAGCCACTGCACACAAGTTGAAAAGATCCCCGAATCCGCCACCATTAAGGAAGCGACAACGGAGCCTAGGTCCTCCTAGTGAGCCCGCCACTGATGGCCACCACTACTGTTCTCTCTCTGGCCAACAATTGGTGCGGCTCTGGCCCTCTTCAACTTAGATTCGTGTGGCCGGAAGCTTCGTCTACCTATCCCTTGTTCTCCTTCTCAACCACTTGTATCCCTAGGTTCCCATTGGAACTCCATCATGAAGTCATCATCATCAACAACCAGAGGAGGATAGGAAATAGGGATTACTCATCCTCACAAATAGTATAGGAGGCAAGACCTCCAAGAGGTGTGTGGAGACTCCAGGATCTAGAGTATGCCTTCCACATGAGATGGGGAGGCTCAAAGTTCTACCCCCAACTCCTCGACCCACGACGGAGCAAGCCCGGCAAGTCAGGCGTTTCTTTTGTTTTGGTCTTCCTCTCCTTCGGTCTCCAACTTGTTCCCTTAGAGACCCACTGGTTGATTCTTCGCTACTCCTCTTTGGCTCTGGTTCTGTAACTCCTTTTGGTCTGTGTTCAACAGTGGAGAGGACATGAGGCTAGGAGTTCTGAACTCTCACATTCCTCAGCCTAAACTCTCAACTGAGGGGTCATCGGGTAGACACAATCAAACTAAAGCCAACCATAGGGTCAAAATGCTTCTTGCATCACGTTAGGTAAGATCAGTGTCATGGGAGCTCATGGCTCCTGGCCTTGCAGTAACCGCCGTGAAGAAAAGACTCTGGACTGTTCAATTTAACACTTCTAAGGGAAGAACAAGCCCCACGTAGCAAACTGCAACTCACTTGAGTTATAAATTGTGGTAAATTGTTTGATTAAAGACTTTAGGCCAAAGATACAACCTTACTCCATTTATTGATATGATGCACATTATTAAACATCTAGCAAGCTTCAAACCTAAATAACTTTCTCTAGGTACATGAGTCTGAACGCTATTATGAATGTGTGACCCCCCCAACTACGTAGGTACCTATGCTGGTGAGGCATCGGTCGGTCCCCAAAATGGTGGCAACGACATGAGGATATGAACATCGAGATAACTGAATGAGTTACCGGTGAGTAAAAGTCGGTTCCATTAGTCTAGGTATCAAACAAGGGGACAGTGCTTAACTCGATTACCAAAGTGGGTTGTCTATGCGGTTAGCCTATATACGTGGCTCAGTCCAACAAGATGTGAAGAATCCTATCCTTAAGCAAAGTAAGGAAGAAGAGACTGTGATCTTGTCCTCTTATCCAAGGTAAGGAATCAGAGAAGTAATAAGGTCAAGAAAGAAGGTCAGAACTGCCAGGATAGGTTGGATAGAAGACTACTATTGAATTGTTCCACCACCCCCTGTTTGATACCTAGACCAATGGAACCAACTTTTACTCGCCGATAACTCGTCCGGTTATCTCGATGCTCATATACGCCACTAGCTTCCTGTTGGAGTTTCTTATAGAATAAGGAAGCTAAGGAAAGCAGGCAGATGGAACCCCATCCGCCTTTTTCTACGTGTTTTTGCCCGCTCCTGTGCTTTCCTTATCTCCAGCTACCTTTCTTTCCTTGTTCCACCCTCCCCACATGTCATTATACTTGACATAGTTGGAAGTTCTTCTTTCCATATTTTGGAGTCACTCCGCGCAAAAATGCAAATGAAAGGGGAACAATCGCGCTGGTTGTATTTCATCATGAAATTTGAAACATAGAATTATCATAGTCCAAGCTACACTCCGACCAATTTTTGGTCCCAATATATATTTATATGTGACCAATCAATTAAATACTTCAAAAGACATATATTAAGGGGTACCAAACATACGTTCAACATCAATACCTCCAAACTACATCAAACTCATTGATACGATTAACCATACTTGAAGGAAGATCGTCTGTTTATGAAATCTCTTAAATCCTCTATCTTCATAGTCAACTTCATAAACCCAAAATTAAGGTAAAGTGACATCATCACCATGTTGACAATCACCCATTCTCAAAGTTTAAAAAAAAAGGATAACCAATTGGGTATCCCAGAACCCTAAATATCACCCTATCACATCCTACACACCATAAAAGAAATTTTGTCCTCATAATAAAGCCAAAAATCCAGTCTATCGCACTTGTAGGAGGGATAAATATCATCCACATCACTCACAATCAATCGTCATGTGTCACAATGTACCAGAGCATGACCTTTATGGCAGCCCTTATTCGAGGTCATATTGGATGGTATCAAATTTCATCAAATGACATGTGATGAGTGTAATGAATTTAGGTAAAATAGCCAAAATCACCACTTCCACTTGAAAATTGATTCTGACTACCATTCCATGATCTGCATGTATCACTCTCAAGGTGGGTTTGTCTGGTACATTATTCTCTAAAAAGTACCTATGTGTTTCATTTGATATCCTACATCATGACTAATGAGACTGTGTCGTTGGTCAACACACATTCTAGTATTATGTATTACTATCTTCTATTTTGTTTCCAAGATAATATCCAGTTGGGACATAACAAGAATGTTGATACACTTATATGCATATGGCCTCATTGTTCAGGTCCTCAATATGAAGACATACATCATCAAGTAACATCATTCTTTAAACATGTACCGTGTTTGTGTCGTTATCTCATGACTGCGACCAACATAACAGATGGAATTACCTATATTATTATCATCAAATCAAGTTCATGATGCCCCATTACAATCATCATATGATTATCTCTTTGGGCATAAATACCACCAAAAATAGGTATAAAATCTAGTTTGGATCGATCTCTGAGAGGACAGAGGCCAAGGGGGGATCCACCCAGAATCTTGGATTAGAATTATTGGCACTGACACTACAAACCCAGATAGGAATCATTAAACTGGGCCCGATTTCTCTATCTAAGGTCCATTGTTTTTATTAGGCATTCGTTTTGAGAGGCATGTCAAACTAAGATTGGGTCCATCAAACCTAGCTCAAGTTCATCCTGATTGATTAGGTTCTTAGCAGATCTTCATTAATCCTAATGATTCTATATTCCTTTGATACAATAGATCTACCATATTACCTTTTGTGTTAGGATATTATTTTCTAGAAAGGGTGTTCAATGGTTGTATACCCTCAAGCATGACGTACATACATTATCTGATTGTGGTTGCATAGCCTAGAACTTATTCTCTTGTTTAGTAGGATTTGATAGTTTGCTTTCCTTATTTTACTTTGTTTTGCTTTCTTTCCTGATATTGGTTCTACAAATATCTCTACCAAATTTTTTTGCTTAACTAAATAATAATGAATTCTTAGGTGACTAAACATCCTCACATCCATGTGTTTTACTACACTGACCCCAAATTTTGTTGTAGGTGTCCCATGGTTTTGGTTATGAGTTTAATCTTTGATCCTTAAGAATTGGGTCGGATATAGACATATTTTGGACACATGTTTGAGGGGGATCATCTTTCACTGAGCATCCAATAACCATATTTAATCTTTGGTGTGAATCAATTAAGGTAGTTCCCAATGATATTAACCCCTTGATTGCTATGTTATCAATGGCCTTATCACATCACACATGTCACTCCCAACTACACTTCACAAAATTGTTATCTTTATCCTTTATTGTAGCCTTAGTTGAGTCCCTTGGAGTTAGAGTGAGATGTTCAAGTCTTATTTGACCACTAATACTTGTTGAATGAGAGAATAATCGTTACGGCTCAAAGAATGATTTTCCCATAATGCCCGTGACAAACAAAGATAAAAACAGAGGAACAATGACCTTCGACTAATGTAATACACATAGATCATGAACCAAAAATAAAAGAAAACATGATTATCATTTGAACTAGGATATAATCATAAATCAAGTAAAACTCATCGCAAGACCTAGTTTTGGTAATTAGAAAAGATATTTTTGTTGCATATATATATTACTTATATTGATTAGTAAACTTTTCAAAATGTTATGTTTTTCTTACATATCCCAAAATTACTATTTAGACTCCAACATACTCCAACAGAGAGAATGAATGTAAATGTACACTATCATAACTCTATTTTAGGGATCAACGTCACCTTGACCCATGAAACTCTAATCTCTTAAATCATGAAAGATTACAAAAGCTAATCATCATGAGGCACTCTTAACATAAATACTATGGTTTCTCTTATTCTAAAATGATGATGGTATTTTTTTATCAACCTAGGGTTTAGGAAAGGACAAAACGGTAGCTAATAAATCTTGAAAAAAGTTCCAATGGTGTATGAATTTTATGTGTGTATGACTATTGTTTGTAGGATAAACTACAATGATGATAGATTTTTAGTGTATGAGTAAGAGCTTGAATAATTATGTACAATTTATCACAATTCAAATCATAGGAATGTGTAGACCACCCTTATTACTCCTCACAAATGGATGTCTAGAAAATATGATTCTTCCTTGAGTTTGAACAAGGATTAATAAAAACAATAATATGTGGTTGTGCACTAATAATTTAGATGTGTCAATGTAGGGGTAATGATGTAGAAAAATTGTATATGATTCAAAGTGTTGGTTATCTTACAATGTCTCACTAGAGTTTGTGATATGTATGATGTTATTTTATTTCTTAATAAAATATATATTTTCATTTTCATGCATGAATATTTAATATATAAGCATATATGCCTACTTAACATATTTTTCCCATTTACTCAACAAAATTGATACCATATATAATATATGCCTATTTATCATATTTTATTCCCATGTATTCAACAAGATTTGTTATACAATTGCTCGTTACTTTTTTATTTATGTAGGCAAAACAAATCAAGCGATCATAATTACTTGAATGGAGCAAAATTGAACATGTACAATTATATAGAGTTGGATGGAATCATTATATAATTTTACTTGTATTTAATTTTAGATATTTCTTTTGTGAAACCCAGAGATTTTACTCTTCCTGCACTCTTGATATAGGGAACAGAGTAGGGATTAAATATTGATGCATGATTGCCCTAATTCATGTCTATTCACGTTAGACATGAACTCAGGGTTGGCATTCCATAAAAACTTGGTACCATGTTTCTTTAATGACCATTTTTCTAGTCCATCTGCACACCTAAGTGCATTCTTATGTATGTGATTCATTGTGAAGTTGTGTTTTCATTGTTAATATGATTTTGAATTTGTAAAAGTACAAGAGATACTTTACTGGAGTTGAGACTTTATTAGAGACATATCTACACACCAAGAGACTACCTGACTCGATTAGAATATGCCTTGGGTTGTGGATGATCTTAAGGATTCCTTTGATGATTGCAAAGAGCACCACTTCGATAATGTCTATTGTCTCCACTGTTTTATGTGCCTCTAGTAAACCAAAAACCACTTTCATCACTAATGGCAAAGCTTATGTTTCTTTTGGCATCCTTTTTAGAAATGATCTATCAACATTAAGTTATATTTTTCTAGGGGATGTTTGGGTTATTGGACTGTCATTTAACTTCCATGGTGGGATGTGAAGGCATTATGCACACTATATTTAAAATATTACTTGATTGTTAACTAGTATGAATACCTCTTCTTTGATGTAGTATTTTTCCCAAATACAAGTTTATTTCTTGAATTCCATACTTGAACAACGTATACACAAACCATACTTGATGGTTTTAGTGTTGATTTATTTCATTTCCTAGATTGATTTAGTAATTTTAGGACCACCCATCATATAATTTTATTTTGTAAAATAAATTTTATGGATTATACTATGTGAGGATAGGAAAATTCTTGGAACTATTTATGTTCATTCGTAACTAATCTAATTAAATAATATTTCATTGATTGTGGTTCAATTGTTACACTACAAATTTCAATAAGTAATGCACTACATGTATGTCTATGCTGAACTGAACTCCTATTTGGATGAGGACCCCCAATAAAGGGTAATTCACATTAGTTGAGTCTATCAAGGTGACTTTCCAGGAGGATTATACTAGTTCTCAGCTATACACTTATCGAGTAAGGTGAAATCATTTGCACTAACCACTCAAGGATGTCAAAAGGAAGCTTTCATGTTTTACATAGTAATACCATTTACCTACGACTTCCTAATGTGTTTCTTATGGGCTCAACCGTCAACATTAAAATGTACATAATTGATTTCAAACCCATGAAGTGTAACAAGAACCACTAGGGAAGTGAAATTAAACATTAAAAATAGAATATAATAATGAGTTCAGGTAATAAGGATAATTGAGAAACAGAATCCTTTATCCTAGAGCAATGAGTCTACTCATAATGATGGATAGAACATTGAAATTCAACATTAATTGTTGAGTTTCCATAATAACTAATGAGAGAATGGTTAAGAAATTGGGTACATAGTGACTGAGATGCCTCTTGGTTTGTCATGGATGATGTGATATATGTATTTTTTCTCATATTCATATTTGTACAATCCATGTGATTCCTTAGTGATGAAGAGGGATTTCTCTAGATATCTCTTCTCCCCACTCCTAAATGCTAGAACTCATCCCTCCAAGAGTCTTGAGCATCAATATTTAAATATGTCATCCAAAGTACCAAAATCCTCAAGATGAATGATGAGTCTCATTTAATTCATGACAAAACTTATTTTATACATTCATTGAAAATATACACATGGGTTATGTTTCATAAGAGGCATAGCATGTTGTTGTCGCAAAAGTTTCTTCACAAAAAATATGCAAAAAAACTTGGTGTTTTTCTTAGGGAAACACGACATATTGTAGTTCAGTTAGATGTAGGTAAGGGAAATTTCTTATATTGACAAGTGTTGTCTATGAATCGAGATGACATGTAGTCTTTTTTAGTTATTTGACTCTAATTTTTTATTTCCAATATAGAGTGAAGTAGTGTGTGTTGCATTTTAAGTGGTGTCTACCCATAGTTTATTTCCAACATTACATGGTGACGTCTTTTAAGTGAAAGAAATCATGTTTCATGTAAGTGTCTTGACCTATATTAACCCTAATTTATCTCCAATCTTATTTTATTTTCATAATAGAATGCTTGATTAAGATTTGGAATTAGTTAATTATGCTACGTATCTAGTTTGGTTCAACTTGCAGTTAGTTTGCCTCAGTCACATCCTTTTTGTAGTGTTGTGCACTTAATTGCTAACTCACTATAATATGAGAACCAACTTATACTTTAGTGAAAATATACAAGATTATGTTTTCTTTCCAAATCTGTGTTTGATTAAACATTGCAATCAATTAATTAAGAGAACAACAATTTTGCTTCAATTTTGATAGTTGTTAGAGGGAGGAACTTTGTTAGCCTTGAACCTCTATAGGTCACACTTAATAATTTGAAGCTAAAGTCTAGACTTCTCATCCTTCTTTGGCCACATTTAGAAGCTTGAAAGTACTTGCATATCGATGCATGTTGAATATCTAGCCTTAGGCTTTATAAATTAATTTTTGTGCTCAACCATGTAATATCTTTCTTATAATCTCTCATTTAATTATGTTCTACACATTATCTTATTCCTTGGCAGAACTCCAAGGTTATCAATGGTGGATTCTACCCCTTGTGGTTAAAACCCTCTTCTTTGCCCTCATTGATCTAGGCGAGGCTGAATCTAGCTAGATGTTGCCTAGAATGAACATAGGAAGGTTGATTGTAACATATGATATTTCTCGTACATACCTATAGTTCATATTCTCCCATAACTTGAGATTATCTACAATGTTTTCCTCCATTCCGAAACCCATTCTATTGAATTATCATGGTCTTTTATACAAATTTGTCTTAAATTGATCACCATTTGTCTAAATGAATTCATTCTTCACAATCAAGAAATACTTACAAACTAATCCCTCAATTTAATCTTGTGAATCATTTTTACTTCCATTGGAGCAATTAAATCATTAATGACTAAATATCTTGTTAGACCTCACATTCATAGAATAATTTATCTTTTAAAAAAATTCTGGGAATACATTTTAATAAATGTTCTACAATATATTGAATATGTACATACAATTATTTGAGTTATATCTAAAAATATATTTATAAGATAGTTTACTAGAAGTTAAACAAATGTCAAATTTGAATTACATTTATTTATAGTGCATAAGTTATGAAATGTTGAAATGAATAGAAACTAAGGACTATGATACTTATTATATCTAATGTATATATAAATTCAGAGACATGTGTATCACTAACCTATAACTCTTATGTTGATGACAATTTCATACGGTGATACGATTCTCCTTCCCCTTGACACTATGAACAATAGTCTTGAGAGAGACTGAGTCGGCCTTTTTATGAAGACCCCACTTCAACATGAGGTGTTCAACTTCAAGAAACTTAACAACTAGACCTGATTCATCTTGGGCCATAAATGCTCCTACATGGTCTGGTTTTGGTACTACTTGTTCCATTATTTACATTCTTACCTTCACTGTGTACCAAACGACATCAACAAATCCACACTTTACCAATGGAGTTACCCAAAACCTTAGAATATTCCTCTTTTGGTATAAGCTCCAATAGATACCCTAGTCTAAAGGTAACAGACCAACAACAAAGCATTATGACCTACATACACATAAAAATCGACCACTCTAACTTGAAGCACACAACTATCCCTTCACCAACTTTGATCACCATCATAACCACTAAACATGCTCCCTTGCCTATTTTATCTTGGCATTGCAACTTTCAAAACGTGACAACTTCTATCTTTCCATTGTAACTTTCATAACATGACAACTTCATAATCATGGATGCATAACCCACCTCCACATAGACTACCCAGCAGAAACCAAAGCTAATACACTCACCTTGCTATTGTAATCTCTACCCTTCACGAGCCTCTAGCAACTTCCTCATACCCACATCCAATAGTCATTGTCCTCTATACACCAAAATCAATTTTGGGATTTCCCTATTGCCTTCACCAAGGAGGACGATAACCTACTACCAACCCACTATTGTCCTTGTTGGTGGTGGCACCATTGATCCTAGAGGATTCTACACCTCCACAAAGACCCTACTACACCATCCTAGGAGTTCTTAGGCTATAGGTGCAATCCATAGCCATTTTATTATGTGCCATTGAGTTACACCTTTGTGACTCGTATATGTCTACCTCCATAAAGTGTATGATCTAGTACCCTTTTATCTAGAAATGATAAGCAAGAAACTTGAAAAATAAATGAATCAAACATAATCAATCAATCAACCATATACAAACGTTTATATCAGGATCTAAGTGTCCACAACTTGTTTCACTTTGGCTTGATTATTCATAGGTACATTTGCATGACCTTAAGATGAGTAATATAAAGAACAATGTGGATAATTCAGACTAAGGAAAAATTAGGAGAAATTCCAACTAACATAAACAACTTATTAAATTATAGTATTTGAATCATTTCCATAAATTCAAAATTATACTTATTAATTATATATCAAATATGCAATCTTAAAAAAAAACCAGTGAACTATAATTTGATTCCTAACTATGCTATTATTTTGTAACACATACGTGTAAGGAAACTAGGATCTACTGATTTACACCCCCTTCATACAAACATGTATCATTGTTGCTTATGTATATGTATAAGTATAAAGTTGGGTGACATAGTACATTACATAATATTGATACTTCAAGTAGTATTTATCATATGATCCAGAAATGAATTGACTTAAGATGAATTATATCACAACCATAGAGTAATGACATTAGATAGGTTATGAAAAGAAATAATGATGATGAATCTTCTCCAAACAATACTTAGTTGGTTATTTACAATTCAATCATTACATAATGACACTCCATACCTTATCTTTCTATACATTGAAACTTTTTCACTCTATGAACCTTGATTATGAAATACATTGGACTATTGCTCGGATCAAATGTACTAGACTGCCAATTTCATTGTGGATTATTTTTATCCCTCTTGAATTGCATTCATAAAATTCAATAAAGTGGTGAACCCAATTTGTTTATTGGCTTATCTTTCCTCTTGAAGGTCACCACAACTTTTTTGAATCATGAACATTGTTTAATGTTCAATAATTTGGATTTTTACATTGACACTACGATAAAGTATTGGATAGATCTATGATTCCTTGATTTGTTAGGTCATAATCCTCAACCTTGCACAATGATAATAGACATGAAGGTCCACCAGTATTGGTTACTTGTACAAGTGAAGTGATATTCTTTTGTAAAGGGTAGAATACTAGGCCCATGGAAAAGACAAAATTTCATATAGAAATTCCCAATAGAAAAATTGATAAAATTTGGAATTTTTATATCTTGATGTTTGGAATATATTGAAATTCTCGATCATATCTTTCTTTTATGAAAAATCTTGTATTTTTTATTTTTGAATACTCGTGCGATTCTATTTTACAAACTTGAATTCATGAATACTTTGATACTTAACATCCTTAACTTTATGACTGAAGTCCACTGAATATCCTTTACCTAGTTTATGAATGAATTTAATCTTCTCTTATTGCATATTCTTAAGTAACTTAATATTAAGGATTTTGTACTAGCATTGGCTAACTTTTCCCATTTGTTTCATGTCATAGATGATTTAGCACTATAATATACACATGGATAGGTGATCAATGGAATACCTCAAAGAGACGTGCAAGAGATGTCCTCTATGGAAAAATAGATAGGACCAATATATGTTTTAATATAGAATTTGCATATAGGATTCCATGAACTTCTATGTAAAGCATGAATGCACAAATATTTTTATATAATTGGATACAAATTTTGTAATAATTTTATCTTAAAGACTAGATATTTACATTAATGAAGTTGTTTTAAATTCCGATCTAGTGGAGATTAGTAATAGGATAGCTTTCTCACACTTTCTAAGGAAGTTTCCTTACTTCTTCCTTGTCTAAACTTGCATATATGGATTAAACATCAAAAACATACTTGAATCTTGCACAAAGTGCTTAAAAGATGAATCATTTTGGACTGATTTGATAGAGTTATTGGTAAGTTCAAATTTGAGTGGCTTCTCAATTCATTTAATAGTGATCTATAATGTGAAATTCGCATCCTTTAGATTGCACAAGGTTGAAAGTTTGGATATATGTGAAAATACATCCTAAAAATTCTCTTTCTATGGTATTTAATACCATGTTGATGAAAAGAAAATTACATACCATTCATTATTGTCTAGATATATTTTTAATATGATCTTAGAAAGAGTTCCTACCTGTTAAACTATTGGAATTGTATTGTACATAAATTACATATCTAAAAGTAGCTCATCTAGACCCAATGATGGCATATTTATGCTCATTCTTGTTTTATCAAAAACATCCATAATTTGGAATTTATCCAAGAATTCATTTTATGTTGTTCTAATATTATAATATGATGATTATAAAACCCTAGATGGAAAATATCTTTCCTATCCTAAGGGAGGGACTTCTTATGGCCAAAAATAAATATGATGTGTGCCTTGGGCTTGACACCTTGAGGGAAGAAGGTGGGTTCCACCATGGAGATGATAGAAAGGGACTATGATCAAGGATTTAATCATGATGAAAAATGAATAGATACAACATGATGAGAAAGAGTTGAGAAAAGCCTCGAGATGAGATTCACGTTCTCTGTATGTTTTATGCACATGCCTCTAAATCTGGTTACACACTTAAACCAAATGTTCATTAACCATGTAGGTTGTGGAAGAGTGAAATTTATGATGATTAATGACCCTTAAACCAAATGTTCATTAACAATTTTACAATATGATAATGTTTCATCATAACCCTTACATAAACTAGTGATGGTTAATTTTGATACATGATTATGCCTCTTTCTAAATGGTTATTATGAGATGACTTCCCACCTTGTGTAGTTTCTAAGTTCATATTGGTTACGATGGTGAAAAGAAATGCATAACATGATGCCTTGCTTAAGGATGATTTGAATATGTATTAGTTAGGGCATGTGCTCCAAATGTTCCCAAGGAGAATCTTCAAGTGAGCATAGTGAGGATTACAGTATACGAAAAATGTTTCATGAGACGAATAAGAAGATATGTATATGATATTAATTGATAAACATATACTCATTTGTTTCTATCAAATCTGTTAGATCATTTTTAGGGACATTGTGCTATTATTTCCTAGTTTTAGGATATAATTGCTTTAGTTTTCTTTTGTCTTATAAGTTAGATTTCTAATTAGATTTCCTCATTTAGTGTTGGAAAACAATCCAACTGCACCCGTCCACTCCAAATATCAAGAACTCTAAAAAATACTCTGAGAATTATAAGATCAGGGAGGTTTCAAGTGCATATCTTATCCTCTCAGTAATTCCAATTAGTCGATTGGTTATCAAACCATTCCACTTCCTTTTTTGGTCGACTCGCACTTGGATCTTCCTATAGTGCTTGATATATCTCACACCAAACTAGTGATATCTTTTGCATACAAACTCATGATTTAATGTGTAAATATGCTTAGAAAGGGAATTTCATTATCCACATGAAAAAATATTCTTGGATATCTATAAAACTTGTGATCATTCTAAAATTTTCTCAAAGATCCTGTAACAAAAATTTATAGAAATGTGTCAAGGACCTTTTTTTATTAGTCAAGTGAGCCTTTCAAATGTATTAATCACAAAAGAGTCAAAATAGATGAGCGGTCAAAATAATTAAAGGAAAGATAATGCAATTATATACTCAATTTCCTATTGGGGAAAGAAATTAAAATTTTCAAAGATTACTATTTGTTCGAGAACAAAAGCAACCATCAAGTTTCCATTATATTTAAAAAAACAACCAATAAAAAATATTTCTAGGCAAGTGATATCATTGGCCAATAAAAGCAAAAAATCCATGATCATTCTCTTTTATATGGAGGACACATGTTACTATAGACATTGATAGCTTACAATTAAGAGGGGTCTCACCACTATTTATCCGTATACTCATGTGCCAAAAGTCAAGCATATGCCATTAATTGAAACCATGAATTGTGATAAGTGAGATCAGCAACAGTGATATTTCAACTCACTATTATTATCTCTACAGTAAAAATCTAAATAATCTTCTCCATGATTGACTTTCCATGGAAATGAAGCATCTGTTGTTGGTTGGCATTATTAATCAATTATTCTCTCTCAACATATCTCTCCATTGATAGTGGACAAGTTTAAGGCTTTCCATTTTTCACTATAATACATGCCAGGCACCACTTTCAAAGGCGATCATACTCTATCATCTCAAAGTCTCCTTTGTTTACACACAGAAAGGAAAGAAGAAAAGGAGTTCTAATGTTTCTTACAGAGACTACTCGATTTCTATTAGACTCTAGCAACATGACTCCCTCTCTTCCTATCTATACCTTTGTTTATATTCTAAATATTAGAAAGTGGATTCCTACTACTGAGGCATGGGTTGTAGCCCCATAGTCTATATCTTTTTCTAATCAACATTGACTCCAAAAATTTGATTGTTAGATATATTTCTTGTTATTTATGCTCTTATTCGATGGTTTAATCAATCACATTGTCATTTATATGATCTTAGGTAAAGAGATCAAGGATCCTAAGTCTAGAACACAGAATGAATACATAGAACTCTAGATGAGATCCCGGATGGACTTCTATGATCGATCTATTATTTTTTTCTATTTGTTATAATCCTTGGTGAAGTGATCATGTATCCTAGGACTATAAAACCAAATGAAATGCATAGAACTGAAAAAGAGATCTTAAATAAAGTTCTAATAGATAATTCGACAAAACCATAAACACTGAGATCAGGAGTTGTGGGGAGTTTGATGCTTGTGATATTTTTGTCTTACAAGGACACAAATCCACTTGGTCCTAATCCCAAAACCTAATTGAAGGAGTTTAATCGATTAAAGAAACTATCTAAACTTTGGTGGTGAACTCCAGACTCCCAATATTGTTTATTAATTGAATTAGATCGCTCATTTAATTAGTTTTTCTTCTATAGTCTTTATCTCAAATTTTACCTATTTCTTAAAAATATGGTTTTTAGTAATAGATTACAAATGATTCTTAATGAATTTATCTCATTGGTTTGACCCTTTTATGTGTTCCATTAATCCGTTCTCTTGCGGGAAATTTGATTGCCATATTTTTGGGAGTCATCTTCCATAGTGAATTTGTGTCTACAAGCATTTCCGATTAAATTTTGGCACTTTTTTCGGAGAAAATAGAGTTACTTTTGAACCCCATTGCTTTGAATAATTAGGATATATTCTTTCTAGTTTGTTTTTGCAATTTTAGTTTAGTTTTGTAATTTTTAGTTTGTTTTTATACCTTTCCTAGTTGATTCAATAATTTTTTTTAAATTTGTTTCTAGAACTTTAGTCTAGATTTTTTTTCTTTCTATCTTATTTTTGTAAATTATTGTTTCCATTATTTTGTAAAAAATATTCATTCATCAAAGAATTTATTCTCTTTGAGCCTGATATTAAAATTATTTATTTCTCAGTCAATTATATAAAATGGGTGAGGTGGAGATCCAACACAGGTCGGATCAGGTTGTTAAAGCAGGGATAAACAAATTTCTTAGAGAGACCAGTGCTATTATTAAAAAGGAATTTTGGGAAGGTTGGATAGTAGCCACATGGGGTTACAATCAACAATATAAGTCTGAGACTGAGTGGTCAGATGCTATGGGAGGAAGTTTATTAACTAAGAGGTCACAAGTGAAAGAGTTAATGCTTGGTTGGATCAAAGAATATCCCAACAACATAAGGCTCCACCACCCTTTCTTATTGTAGGTCCAATTTAAAACATTTATAATGATCAAACAACTTTCATTGATCTTGTTCTAGATAATTAACCACCATCCTCCCATAAAGAATTGATGGATTCTAATGAAGATAGTTTTCTCACAAAGAGCCTGATGAATCCATATTCATCATGATTTCAATCACCATCTTTGGCCCATTTTTGCTTAAATACTTTCACTTTCATCTCCTAGATCTTAAAATATACAAATTTACTTAATTAGTTGAATTATCAAGATTACTAACTAGATTTATATGAATTTCATGCAGATCATGTAGGTCACGATGAGGTTGAACCTTCAGTTGGGCCCCACCTTCACTCAACCCTAAATCCATCTTCATCAACATCACCCATACATCCATCTCCACCCTCTTTTAGTTTCAAACCCTACTCTATTTGACCTCTCGGACTTGTCCCTTGTAGCTTTGGCCTCTCGGTCCTGCCTACACGATTTTGCACTTCTTTCTCCAAACGGTTTCACCTAAACGATCTCACCCTAGCGATCTGCCCACTCAGTCTTCACCTCTACACAGTTTCCATTCCCTACATGGTCTCAAAACCAAGAGAACCCTCTCTCAGTCTCAAGACCGTGAGCTTTCTCAACCATATAACCATAGATCAACGCCTCCTCTTCATTTGACCACTCGGTCCTGATCATTCGATTTTCCCACACAGTCTGCTCCTCACGGTTTTGAAACTGTGAGGAGGCCTCTCAATCTACAAACAGCGAGGAACCATCTCTCAAGACCACATGAAGATCACGGCTCCCACCTGCAACCGTAATCTTCCACTCTATCAGCAACTCCACCTCCTCGTCACCTTTCCCAACCACCGTCGTGGCCTGCACCATGACCACCTTCATCATCACTTCCAACCACCATCTTCACATGCTCCCCATGGTTTTCCCCCCCTGACGCGATCTCCTCCTCACAGTCTCAAGACCGTGAGAGCCCTCACGATATCAAGACCGTGAGAACTCTCACAATCCCAAGACAGTAAGGACCAGATACAAATCACCTCCACCGATCGCTATCTACCTCCACCTACTCTACAATAGTGAAGATCACCTCTGATGCACTTGCGATCTCCAAACTGTAAGGGCACCAACGAATCACATGCAACCCTAAAACCACGACATCCCGCTCCACTTCTCATCGTGACGCCACCTTCACATGAACGGTAGCACATCCCTGCATATCAGTGTGGTCGTGATCTTCTCTTCATCACCACCACCAACATCCGCCCGCTACATCCATCTCCTGTCTTCATCTCCGAGACCATGAGAACATCATCGTCTTCATGACTGTTTGAACTCACTCACGATCCCACCACACAAATCGCAAGGAGCCCTCATGGTCTTGAGACCATGAGGCGGCACTCGGTCTTCAGAGCGGGAGGACGGGATCGATCGTGGAAACCGCATGAAGAGACCCGCATTCTCAGGACCGCTAGGTCTGTGATCGGTCCTCAGGACTGTGAAGGTAGTGTTCATTTTCAAGACCGAAAAGGTAGCATTCAGTTTCTAAACCGGGAGACACTAATCATTCTTCAAACTGCTTGGAAGCAATCAGTTTCCTTAAGACCATGAGAAATTAAACGGTCCCCCAAAAATTGTAAAAATTGTAGAAGCAGTCTAAACCAAACATGACTCTATCCAAGCCTATAAATAGGACCAACAGGGTCCTCATTTGGGGATCAGATCTGGGACATCGCCAGGCTGCTCCTTTGCAAGCTCGACCCCTACTCCCTCTGATCTACAATTCCATCACCAGGCTGCACCTAGCGTGCTCGACCCCTGGGAAAGATCATCTGCCTATGTTTCTCCTAACCCTCCACTCCACCACTAGGTTGTGCCTAAGAAGCACTCGACCCCTGGTGGAGGACGATCTCCATAGCCAAGATGAGCGGTAGGCTTACGCATCCACCCATCATCCACTCCACCTACGCATCCACAATTTGCTCCTCCTATTGCAAGCAAGGAGGTTGAGACGAGAAGGAAGGTGGGGAAAAATGGTCTGCCCCATCTACCGTGGTGTCCCTCGCTCCTCGTTCAGATCTACTCTGATGTGGCATAGAAGACCGTATCTTCACCGAGCTGTGACTATCTTCTGCATCATTGTCATGGCAAAATCTTCCCTCTCTCTTGTCCTTTTTGTTCCTCGCATCATGAGCGAGTAGTTCCTTTTTTTTGGGGTGCAGGGACTAGCCTCACTGCCCATGCTTATATGAACTTTTGTTAAACATTCCATGGCATGTATATAACTTTTCATTTCATTGTTAATCATCGATGTGTGTTTGCGGATTGATCACCTTCTTGCATTTATCTTGTTCATTCCTATGTTGCGAGAACTTTTATATGTAGGATTTGAATGTCGATTAACGTGGTTGCCTCCCTGATGAGAAATTGGATGAGATTCCCTGAGGTCGTAAGTGTGTGATCCATGAGGGGACAAACCATCTAGCCCACGGTGATGCTTCTATGTGCCTAAACATCCTAACAGAGGGCCACAACTTCAGTTGGATACCTGTATCTTCAGAGCCATAAGTACATGATCTGGATGGCGAAGAGAAATCTGATGCCTAAGGTGATGCTTACGCGAACCTAAACATCCTAATGTAGGGTTTGCAATAGCTCAATTTGGATAGTTAGATCTTGTTTGTATGTTTGTGATTGGATATGTTTGCATGTGTAGTGGTGGTGAAACCCGGGACCACCCCAACGATCTTCATCATTAATCTAGATTCAACTTTATTCATGTACTTTACTTTTCTTGCACTTAGTTTAGTTAAACTCAAATCAACCTTTGTTCTAAATATTAGCCTTACTTGAATTAGACTTGACTAGCAACGATTCTTAAAAACATTGTCTCTTGGGATTCGATCCTTAACTATACTGTGATAAGACCCGTCTGCTTGCGGGTGGTATTATTGCACAAGTTTTGGTTAAAAATTCTGGGATTTCAACCCTGAGTGAATTTGTTAGTGCGATAATAGACCACATCGAATTCTTGGGTTTTCAACCCCAAGTGAATTTGTTTGTGCAATAATAGACCACATCAAATTCTGGTGCCGTTACCGGGGACAACGGAATCAGTTAGTCAAATCTAGTTATTTTAAGGCTAATCTAGGAATTTGCCTTTTCTTTTGATTGTATTGATCATCCTCTTGAATTCAATTCTACTATGTCAATCTTACTTCCGAAAGATCTTTCCATCCCAAGTACCCCCAAAGACTAGTGTATGCACCACTCGAACAGTTCCGGACTCTCTGCTAGCTTTGACCCTGAGATAGACAGAACCTTTTGTCGTCATAACAGAGAGAACCAAGAAAGAATGTCTCAAGAGGAGGAAATAGCCTGAAGGGTAGCTCAAGCATTTAATGCACAAAGAGAAAGGCTTATGCAAGAAGCTCGAGCTACAGTTCAAGAAGAAATCCAAGCAGCACAAGTAGTAGAGCAAGTAGCAGAATTGCAAAAGGACCTTAGGGAGTTCTCAATCCCTAAAGCTACTGATGTTCATCACCCAGTACAACCTCCTCCCATCAGCACTCCAAACTTCAAGATCTGAGCACATTGGATCACCTTGCTTCAAAATAGCCCATTCTATCATAAGAAAGGAGAAGATAGTCAGGAACATCTTTTGAGTTTCATTGATCTATGTGCTATGACAAAGTAAAATGGAGTATCTGAGGATGCCATCCAACTCTGTCTCTTCAAGTATTCTCTTGCTGATAGAGCTATAAGCTGGTACAACTTGCAATGCGAACCCATCACCACCCGGTAACAACTCCAAAATGCCTTTCTGGAGAAGTTCTATCCTCCTTTTTTGACCTATGATATCAGGGGATGTATAACTCAATTCACTTAGGTCCCTAGAGAATCCATTGTTGAAGCATGGGAAAGATACAAAGAGCTTCTATGCAAATGTCCACACCATGGTATTCCTAAGAATCATCTCATCAAGATCTTCTATAGGGGTGTAGATGATGATATCAAGAAGTTCTAAGACTCCTCATCAGGAGGAAACTTCATGCGTCAAAGTTATGATAGCGCATGGAAGGGGTTCACCCTTGGAGTTGAAAATCAAGCTAATTGGGGTAGATCAGTAGGCAAAGGAGTATTGAAGGTAGCTATGGCTGAAGTTATTCCTGAGTATAATTTTATCGTTGAATCCCTCAAGTTCTTAGTTGGAAAAACAGACCATATCAAATCATCTCTTGTTGCCTATGAAAGAAGACACCCACTCCCACAACAACAAGAACAGATCAAATCAGCTTCACTGTTCTTTGAAGCATGCAAAGGCACTGATCATTCTATGCTAGCCTACAATGTTCTCTATGATGATATTCTAAGCAACATTTATGGCCAAGGAGATAATGTCTAGATGGAAAGTCTAAATGTTGTCAACACTATCCCTGGTCAAGGATACCATAACCTGAATCATAATAGGAACCATCCTGGTTTTCAATATGGAAATCATTTGGGAGCGGTAAACTCGCATCAATTTGGTTCAAACAACCAACAACAGAATTTCAGGAATCAAGGGAACTTTAGGGGTAACTTCCAGAATAGGAACTACAATAATTACCAGAACAACCCTCAGTTCCAAGACCCCAATCAAGTCCCTTACCAGAATCAAAAACAAGGGCAACAAGCTAGACCCATCTCTCCTGATGATAAACTATCGGCCATTGAGAAGATGTTACAGTCACAACAAACATTGATAGCTAACCAGCAAGCATACCAGAAGGCCATTAAATCTCAACTAGCTCAACTTGCAGCTAGCCACAAGCCACCTGCTGGAGCTACAACTGGGTAACTAGAAGAAAATATGAGGCACGTAGAACAACTTAAAGCTGTGACAACTTGTTTAGGCTTTATCTTACTAGAACCCACAACTCCTGTCACTGTGAAAAATGTCCAAGGTGCTGAGCATAGTGCAGGTGCCACTCAAAATGATAAGACCGACAAGGCAAGTTCTGAGGAACCTATTGTTGCTGATACAGAAGACTCGCCTGAGCCAGTTGTTCCAGTATACAAACCTCATGTGCCATTTCCAAATTGACTGAATTTTACCCAGCTCGATACTAGGTACAACAAATTCAAGGAATCATGAAAAATTTGTATGTCAATATCCTGCTCTTGGATGCCTTGGATGAGATGCCCCAATGGTCAAAGTTCTTCAAACTCCTGCTCAGATAGTGAAGAGCAGATAGTGAAACTGAAGAGCATCAGATAGTGAAACTGGCAAGAACACCATTTGATTTAGTGATGGATAGGTTACCATGCAAGAATAAGGATCCTGGATCTTTTGGAATTACCTTCTCGATAAGTGATTCAATCAACTGACCAGGTCTAGCTAATCTTAGAGCTAGCATTTCTATCATTCCTCTTAGCCTATGCAACAAACTGGGTCTCACCAACTTCTTACCTACTAGAATGTCCATTGAACTTGCTGACTCCTCAATGATCAAGCCAGTTGGTATCATAGAGGATATCCCCATAAGGCTTGGGGATCTATATGTCCCATGTGATTTCGTAGTTATGGACATCAAGGAGAATCCACGCTACACCCTCCTTTTTGGAAGACCTTTCCTCTTAACCGCTAGAGCTCTGATTGATGTTGAAGTTGGAATCTTGACCCTAAGATTGGGAAATCAATCTTTTGATTTCCATGCATCCAAAAGTGCTAAGGAGCGCACTGAAGAAGAAGAAGTGTATTTTGTTGACTGTGTTAATCAATTCACTCAGATGCAGTAGAAATTCCTTTCTTCAAAATTTGATGTTCCCTCAGAAAAAGGCCATGATGAAGAGAAGACTGAGAGTGAACCAGTCTATGTAGAGACAAAAGAAATGTCATCAACTATGGAGGAGACACCTCTCAACCCTGTTGTTACACATACCGAACATTCTGTAGGTGTCCATGAGCTTCCTCATCTAGAAACAACCATCCTCTGGAATGCACCAGTAGCCCAACAGACAGAGATTATATATTTCATCTTCCCTCTGCAACAAGATTTGGACTGCAGTTTCTACCGAGAACATCCCCCAGATCCATATCTGATTGACATCA
The DNA here is from genome assembly GCA_963693085.1 of Alisma plantago-aquatica. NCBI lineage: Eukaryota > Viridiplantae > Streptophyta > Magnoliopsida > Alismatales > Alismataceae > Alisma > Alisma plantago-aquatica. Next base: position 862,277,742 of record OY856414.1, on the reverse strand, counting down.
ATGACCATCATTACTACGATGAAGGGATAATGCATCAACAAATGAACTTTTCTTCCGAGCCTCAATAGAACTACTTTATCAATGAAGCCGTTCAAATCCCCTACAACTATTCTCCACCCCGGATTGAGCAATAGAGAACAATTCAACATAACTCAAGTTGTTTCCCTATGTGTTCTGACAATGCTCACTCTGTATGGGGAAGAATACAAGAGGCCAAAATCATATCAAAGATTAATGAATGGCTGAGAAAGAAACCACCAAAAGAACATGTCCATGTAGCTCAAGCTCCACTTAGAGCCCCACCATTGTGATAGTATCCACGTCGAGCCATTGATGTAAAACAAAGGCACTTTTCGGGAGGCAACCCGATCAATAATTTTGTTTTACTCTTAATTTTGAATTAGAAAATTTCAATAATTTTGTTTTTACTTTTTAGAAAAATTTGCACTGAATAGATATCGCATCGCACAATGCTATCTCAAGTTCTTATTAGTCTTCATTTTTTAGATTTTCATATGGAGGACACACACTGATTGGAACGTAACCACATCTGGTGGTCCAACTGGCATGAATTTTCCCCTCCATCTCAGATTTAGAGTTTTCTTGGGATGAGAAAATTTCTAAGTTTGAGGTGGAGGGTGGGTGGTACGTACCTTACTTTCCACCCACATCCATCTATTTCAGACTTAAAATTTCATCGTTGCAATTTTGATCAAAATTTTCAAAAAAATTTAAAGTTTTCAAAGAGATTGTATAGAAACTTGATGAAGTTTGACACTTTTTGTTTCAATAAAATCCATCACCTAGCTTGATAGTTTCTCTCTCTATGCATTTTGAATCATTATACCCTCCTTATTCGAAGCAAATCCTAAAGAGTACCACTTTTTGAAACTAGCCTATTGATTGAAATCATCTTGTGAAGCTTATGAATCCTAACATCATGATCCTTCTGCAAAAATGGCAAGTGTTTGTCAAACTGATAGGGATCAAACACGTCATGCTTCCTAACTAACAAGTGGAATAATAAAATGGAACCCCCTTCGGATCCTCATCAAGTCATTATTTGAGCAGAGTATGATAAAGAGAAAGACCTGGTGCACTAAATTGTAAATCAAGTTGCATTCTAATCTAAACTCTCTTCTACACTTCTTCCATCATCTTCGTACCCTCCATCCATAAAAAAAACAAAAATAGCCAAAATAGTGCTAAACCCTAAGTTCAGGGCGGCACACCACCTCTCTATATATCTGCTTCTTCCATACCCCTCGCTAGTTAATAGGGGCATACCACCAAGAAAAGATGCCAGTGCACACTAAAAAATTGCAATCTCGAGTTGAATAGATGAGAGAGTTGCACACAAAAATGCAATCAATGTAATTGCAACTATATAATAAATATCGAGTCGAATAGAGGAGAGATAATCAATTTCCTTCCATACCACTCTTCACTCCTTTTTTCACCTAAAGTCACAATGAATGCCTCCCCTATCCTAAAAAACACTAGTGTCAGATCAGGTGCACACTTGTTGTTCTACAGGTGTCTCTACACTCTTACGAAACTCTTAGAAATGCTTGTTGTTGGAAAAAGTGAGGAGGAAGTGATGTTGGAAAACAAACTCAGGAATGAAGATATGGTAAGATTGTGTTCGGTGATCTCAGGAAGTCGAGATGCTTGGTCATACTGAGCAAAAAGGAAATAATCGTGATGTGAAGATGAAGCAATCGCACGAGCCGAAGTATTCATTTGGTGACTGTTTCAAATTTTGTGTTACTCGAGGATGAGCAACGTTTAAGTTCGGGGTGTTTGATGAATCCATATTCATCATGATTTCAGTCACCATCTTTGGCCCATTTTTTCTTAATTACTTTCACTTTCATCTCCTAGATCTTACAATATGCAAATTTACTTAATTGGTTGAATTATCAAGATTTCTAACTAGATTTATATGAATTTCATGCAGATCATGTAGGTCACGATGAGGTTGAACCTTCAGTTGGGGCCCACCTTCACTCAACCCTAAATCTATCTTCATCAACATCACCCTTACATCCATCTTCACCCTCTTTCGGTTTCAAACCCTACTCTATTTGACCTCTCGAACTTGGCCCTTGTGGCTTTGGCCTCTCGGTCCTACCTACACAATTTTGCACTTCTTTCTCCAAATGGTTTCACCTAAATGATCTCGCCCTAGCAGTCTGCCCTCTCGGTCTTCACCTCTACACGGTTTCCATCCCCTACACGGTCTCAAAACCAAGATAACCCTCTCTCGGTCTCAAAACCGTGAGCTTTCTCAACCATCCGACCGCAGATCAATGCCTCCTCTTCATTTGACCACTCAGTTATGATCATTCAATTTGCCCACACAGTCTGCTCCTCATGGTTTTAAAACCATGAGGAGGCCTCTCGGTCTCCAAACCACAAGGGACCATCTCTTAAGACTGCATGAAGATCACGGCTCCCACCTGCAACCCTAATCTTCCACTCCATCAGCAATGTTGCCTCCTCGTCACCTACCCCAACCACCATCGCGGCCTCCACCACGACCACCTTCATCGTCACTACCAACCATCATCTTCACATGCTCCTTACGGTCTTCCCCCCCTCACGCAATCTCCTCCTCACACTCTCAAGAGTGTGAGAGCCCTCACAATCTCAAAACTGTGAGAACTCTCACGATCCCAAGACTACAAGGAGCGGCTACAAATCACCTCCACCAATCGTTGTCTACCTCCACCTGCTCTAAAGCAGCAAATATCACCTCTGACGCACCTGTGATCTCCAAATCGCAAGGGCACCTACAAATCACCTATAACCCTAAAACAGCGGCATCCCACTCCACTTCTCATCGCGATGCCACCTTTACACAAACGACAGCGCATCCTAGCATATCCACGTGGTCGTGACCTTCTCTTCATCACCACCATCAACATCCGCCTGCTAAATCCACCTCCTGTCATCATCTCCGAGACCACGAGGACATCATTGTCTTCATGACCATTTGAACCCACTCACGATCCCACCGCCCAAACCGTAGGGAGCCCTCACGGTCTTGAAACCATGAGGCGGCACTCGGTCGTTTGACCGTGAGGATAGGATCGATTGTGGAAACCGCATGAAGAGACCTACGTTCTCAGGACCTCTAGGTCTGTGACCGGTCCTCAGGACCGTGAAGGTAGCATTTGTTTTCAAGACCGAAAAGGGAGCATTCAGTTTCTAAATCGTGAGACACTAATCGTTCTTTAAACCACTTGGAAGCAATTGGTTTCCTCAAGACCGTGAGAAATTAAACAGTGCCCTGAAAATTGTGAAAATTGCAGAAGCAGTCCAAACCAAATAGGACTCTATCCAAGCCTATAAATAGGATTAGCAGGGTCCTCATTTGGGGATCGGATTCGGGATGCCGCCAGGCTACTCCTTTGCGAGCTTGACCCCTGCTCCCTCCGATTTACAATTCCATCGCCAGGATGCACCTAGCATGCTCGACCCCTGGGAAAGCTCCTCCACCGCCGTTTCTCCTCATCCTCCATTCCACCACTAGGTTGTGCCTAAGAAGCACTCGACCCCTGGTGGAGGACGATCTCCACAGCCAAGCTGAGTGGCAGGCTTGCACATCTGCCCGTCATCCACTCCACCTACGCATCCACAACCTACTCCTCCTGTTGTGAGCAAGGAGGTCAAGACAAGAAGGAAGGTGGAGAGAGAAGGTCTGCCCCTTCTGCTATGGTGTCCCTCACTCCTCATTCATATCTACTCTGATGTGGTGTAGAAGATTGTATCTTCACTGAGCTACATCTATCTTTTACATCATGCTCATGGAGGAATATTCCCTCTCTCTTATCCTTTTTGTTCCTCGCATCATGAGCGAGTAATTCCTTTTTGCTGGGGTGTGGGGACTAGCCCCACTGCCCATGCTTATATGACCTTTTGTTAAACATTCCATGCCATGTATATAACTTTTCATTTCGTTGTTAATCGTCGATGTGTGTTTGTGGATTGATCACCTGCTTGAATTTATCTTATTCATTCCTATGTTGCAAGAACTTCTATATGTAGGATTTGAATGTCGATTAACACGGTTGACTCCCTGATGAGAATTCAGATGGGATTCCCTTAGGTCATAAGTGTCTGATCCATGAGGGGACGAGCCATCTAGCCCACGGTGATGCTTCTGTGTGCCTAAACATCCTAACGGAGGGCCACAACTTTAGTCGGATATCTGTATCTTTGGAGTCATAAGTACATGATCCGGATGGTGATGAGAAATATGATGCCTAAGGTGATTCTTATGTGAACCTAAACATCCTAACGGAGGGTTTGTAGCAACTCTATTTAGATAGTTAGATCTTGACTGGATGTTTGTGATTGGATATATTTGCATGTGTAGTGGTGGTGAAACCCGTGACCACCCCAACGATCTTCATCATTAATCTAGATTTAACTTTAATCTTGTACTTTAATTTTCTTGCACTTAGTTTAGTTAAAATCAAATCAACCTTTGTTCTAAATATTAGCCTTACTTCAATTAGACTAAACTTGCAACGATTCTTAAAAGTGTTGTCCCTTCGGATTCAATCCTTAACTATACTGCGATAAGACCCGTATGCTTGCGGGTGGTATTATTGCACAAGTTTTGGTTAAAAACTCTGGGATTTCAACCCCGAGTGAATTTGTTAGTGTGATAATAGACCACGTCAGAGCCTTACATTCTGTCATAGCCAGCTTTTATTCCATCTACGACTGGTCTAGATGAAGAGTTATCACCTCTAGTAAAGGTTCACATGCCCTCACTCTTTGACTATAAGGATGATATTCCTATTTTAAATCCTCCTAAACCCACACGTGACTTGGGTACATTTTGCATATAGGAACTAAAGCAACGTCCTAATTCAACAATGAACCTCATTGGCACCATTGAACACAATGTTAATTGCATGATTTCCTAGTAGGACACATAGTCATACAAAAATATTTACGGCGTTGATTCAATTGAGATTATTGCTCTCATATCGAAAATACTCCTCTTACATGCATATCTATATGACAAGGAATAATTAGAGCTGAATCCAACACCTAATCTTGCACAACCAATGTTACATGTGGAAGCTTCTTCACCTACTACTTTATCCTCAGAAAAAGATCCACACCTCCGCTACTAATGTTGGAATATCTATTGATCTTAGTAAAAGGATTGTGAGGAGAAAAAAAATCCCCCAATGTCCAAAAAACCCTTTTGAATTTCCAAGACCACCTAATCACTGGGAACATGATGGTAGTTTCCCACTGAAGGTCAGATCCATTGTTTACATTACCTTTAGCTAGACATTCTTTGAGTTGCATGTAGCGCCATGACAAACCCCGCAAATCCCCCCTCCATTCCAGATTTAGGATTTTCTCATATTGAGAAAAACTCTAATTTAGGGGTGAAGATGGTTGGTACGTTTGTATTCCATCCACTCTATCTTTCCTAATTTCAGTATTTTTAACATGTTGTTTTATTTTGTATGTGGTCCACTTAAAAAACTTCAAGTCTTTCTTATTCTTGAATGTGGTATTGCCTTTATCTAGTTGTCCAGTTGTTCTTATATGCATGTTTATCAATTAAAACCTTAAATGAATTGAATTATCTTGTAATAAGTTCATGAACTACCATTTCTAGAACTCACTCTATCACCTAGGCCCTTACATAGAACTACTCCTTGGAAATATGTAAATCCATAAAGGATTGATAGGAATCAAATGCAATGTGTCTTTATTTGATTTGTATAATAATTTGTGATATCTCTTGATTCTTGCATATTGTAGAAAGAATTGAACTAATGTTAATTGATTCCAAATATGTTGAATTCAAAATATAAGATACACACATTCAACCTATTCTACATCCCTTTCATCATCTTCTTATCCCTCATTTTGCCAAAAAAATCCAAAATGGTGTTGAATTCAAAGTTAGGGGTAGCAAACTCTTTCCCACTCCATCATTTCTTCCATACCCCTCCTATGTGATGGGGTGTACCACCAAAGAAGTAAAGATGCCAATGTGCATAAAAAATTGCAATAAATGTAATTTTAACAAAAATAAAATGATCTTGAGTTTAATAGAGGAGAGATCGCCTTCTTTAACACCTCCATTCAATCTTTTTTCTACCTAAGGGAATATACATACCCCCAATCCACTCAATCAATGATCCTTGTTCTTGTGGATAACTTGTAAGAATACGAAGGAGTACCAAAGGCATAATGGATAAGACATTTGTTTCTTTGTAGGTCTTCATAGGGGAACATTTTTTGAAACAAATTTAAGTAGAGAATGTGGAAAATTTGTGTTTTGTGCTTTTAAGAAATCTGGGCCACTTGGGCATGAAAGGTGGTAAGGATGTAAGTTGTTCTTGTAATGGGGAAGGATAGGTTGATAGTATTATTTTACTATTGTTTGTGATTCTATTTTTCTCGAGGATGAGAAACATTCAAGATTGGGGTTATTTAATGAATGCATATTCATCTTTTCTGATAGCATCTTTTAGATCATTTCTTAGGAACATTGTGTTGTTATTTTCTAGCTTTAGGATCTAATTGTTTTAGTTTTGCTTTTATCTTCTAAATTAGTGATTGAATTAGATTTTCTCATTCATTGCTGGAAATATTCCAATTGTATGCATTTATACCAAAGATCAAGATCTCCCAAAATTACTCTGGGAATTAGTCTATCAAGGAGGCTTAAACTGCATATCTTAGTATCCAAGAATTTCTAATCATTTGACTAGTTACCCAAACGGTCGACTAGATTTTCAGTTCGTCAACTCTCCTATAGATATTCTCATATACTTGATATATCCTCCACCAAAGTGACCTTATATTTCTCATTAGAACTCAGAATATAATGTTTAAATATGAGTTGTAAATGAATCTATTATTTACTAGCAAAATATATTCTCAGACTGTGTTGGAATTTATGACTGTGCTGAAATTTTCTTGAAACTCCTATAATGAAAATCTACAATAAGGGAGTCAAGGAAAATTTATTGATTAGTGAATCGAGCCTTTGAAAGATATCAATTACAAAGGATTCAAAGAATTTGAGTGGTCAAATCAATTAAAGGAAATCCAATACAATGATATTATCCATTTCCTATTGGGGTAAGAAATTAAAATTGTCAAAGATTACTCCTTTGATCAGGCATAAAGGCAGGTTAGCATTGAGTTTCCATTATGTTTAAAAAGTTGAGAAAATAATTAAATAATTCATACAAAGTGATATCATATGACCAATAAAAGCAACAATCCATGACCATGTTGTAACAAACTAACACCTAGAATCCTACCCTATTCTATGTTTAGAAATCAATGAGATCGATTTGGATAGACTTGACCAAACAAGGATAAAAATTAAAACACATTTATACAATACCTTGATTATGTGCCAAAATAAATAAATAAAAGATTTTAGTCACATGATGGTAAAATATGAGGAATTAATGGATTAAATATATTAATTGGGTAAAAAGTGGATTTTCATGCATAATAATAATATATAACTCTTTTGTAACAATGTGAATTAATAGGACTTGATTAAGAAAGTGTTGATGTAATATTTTAATAAAAATAATGGCAATGTGTCAAAAACCCCAATGGTGCCATAACACATAAAAGGAAATTTGAAAATAAAAATAAAATGGTTCAAATGTGTTCTTTGAGTCTAACTTGTCTTGGAATCTAAGTTTCACATTATCTGCATAATAATCACTATCTTAATTCTATTTGGAAAAGAAAATAAGAATAAGATCTAAAAGTATTAAATAAATTACTAAAAGTCTCCAAAATTGGAAATAAACCTTAAATTCAAATTCTACGTACCAAAACTATTTTATGTGTGAATTTCCATATTATTTGGACAAACATATCTTTCATAGTGTAGTTTAGAAGAGAATGTTATCAAAAGCCCAAAATATTAAACGATACGTTACAAAATCCCATAACGGAAAATTAAATGTAAAATCATATTCCTCATGATTATATTTTCTCATAGGCCAGGTTTCACATCTTTAGGGTATTTCTAGATGCCTTAAATTCATAAAGGAAAGAGAATATATGAGAAAACCTAAAATTATAAATAAAATATGAAATGTCCCAAAAAGAAAAAAAAATAATGACATAATTGGAATATGCATGCCTTAATTATCCTAGGTGTAAAATTTCGTGTTAATTGGACTTTTTTTGGGCCCTCAATTTGATTGGGAAAGAAATAATGTAATTATTTATATCTCACATTATTACAAATCCTAATCTGGCTATAGTTTCCTTTTTTATTTTTAGCGGTCGATCTGGAATGCACAATTAGGATATGACGGTGTGGAACCCATATCCTACCTTGGGTAGGAAGGGATGCACATGTACAATAAAACCAAATAGTATTTTATAGTTTTCTGGGTCGTTTCTCAATCGTTCTTTGAGATTTTTCTTCCAATTCGATTCGTGAGCAAGTTCTACATATAGGAAGCATTTATTCTGGCCCTAGTTTCCAGTATCTTTTGAACACCCAATTTGCATCCCAAGTTTCTCAAACAATCTACTCACAGATGCCCTTACATCTAAACACACACACACACACGCGCATATATATATATATATATATATATATATATATATATATATATATATATATATATATATATATATATATATATATATATATATATATATATATATATATAAAACCTTACTTGACCATTGACGACCCAATTCTATTTGGAGCCAATTGGGTCCTAGCTTCCCCACACAACTGTCCTTGATCAACCTTGCTTCTTGCTGCAAGTCTCCTCACCGTCGAAAAATCATGCCACTATGAGTTTATAGTCTCTAGGGTAAGGTTCCTGGATACCCTCTCTTCCCTCATGACATGTTGCTTTGACGAGAGAAGGTGGAAGTTAGCTTCCCCCAATTGCGGCCCCAGCTACGACTTCTTGACCTCACGGCCATGGTTGAATGCTGGTGAAGGGAATGATTCCCCTTGGTGGTTTCCCCATTCTACCCTTTGCTCATCCTTCTTTATCAATTTTCCGCTAAGGGAATTTTAGTTGTTTGTCAGCATTTTGTATCATTAGATGTGCACCTCACTGGCCGCTGACATGGTGGGATGCCCTCTGGTGATTCCAAAATCAGTTTATGTGTGAATTTACACATTATTTGGACAAACTTATCTTTCCTAGTGTAGTTTAGGAGAGAGAATGTATATTAAAGCCCAAAATATTAAATGAGATGTTAGACAACCGCAAAAAGGGAAAATTAAATGTAAAATTGTATTCTTCATGCTTATATTTTCTTGTACGCCAAGTTTCACATATGTTGGGTGTTTCTAGATGCCTCAAATTCATAAAGGAAAGAATATATGAGATGACATAAAATTATTAAATACATTCATAAAATTCTTCAAAAACCAAAACTAATGACACAATTGGAATCTACATGCCTTCATTAGCCTAGGTGTAAAATTTTGTATTAATTGAACTTTGTTTGGACCCTCAATTTGATAGGGAAAGAAATAATGTAATTATTTATATCTTACTTTATTACAAATCGTATTCTGATTATTATCGGACGAAATGGACCTCACGATGCTGATTTGATGGCACACTATATGTCTCCTACCTCGGGTAGGAAGGGGCGCACATGTATAGTAAAACCAACAAGGTATTTTGTGGATTTCTCATTCGTTTCTCAATCGTTGTTTGAGATTTTTCTTCCGTTTGACTCGTGAGCAAGTTCTTCATATAACAAGCATTTACTCAATCCCTAGTTTCTATTATTTATGAAACACCCAATTTGCATCCAAAAGTTTCTCAAACCATCTACTCGCACAGGCCCTTACATATATATATATATATATATATATATATATATATATATATATATATTGTGTGTGTTACCCTTCCTTGACCACTGAAAGCCAAAGTTCTAATTCTATCATGTGCCAATTTGGTCCTAGCATTCTCGTACAACCACCATTGATCGACCTTGCTTCTTGCAAGTCTCCTCACTGTCGACGACTCATGTAATTGTGGGTTAATAGTCTCTAGGGTAAGGTTCCTAGATACCTCTCTTCCCTCAAGTCATGCTGCTTTGACAAGAGAAGGAGGAAATTAGTTTTACCCAATTGCAGATGTAGCAATTGCTTCTTGGCCTCATGGCCATGGTCAAGTATTAGCAAAGGGGATGATTCCCCTTGGTGGTTTCCCCAATCTACCCTTCGCTCATCCTTGAAGGGCATTTTAGTCTTTTCTCTTACATTTTGTATCATTAGATGTGTGTCTCAGTGGCTGTTGATAGGGTGGGATAGCCACCGATGATTGGGCCACCTCAGTGGGCCCAATCATGTTGATTGGATTTTTGTTTGCCTATGTGGCTTTTCTAGATTTTTTGGTTGGTTGAACCTCCCAAAATTCATAACTTTCTCCCTGCTCATCCAAAAGTTACAAAAAATATGTTTTAGAGTCATGAGATTTTTCTCTATCTATTGGTTCAATTTTTACAGTTTGATTTCAAATTTCTAAAAACATGTTTTTTAGGGTTTAATAATCCATATTCACTTAATAATAATTGAAGAAAGATTTTAATGGGTAAAAATTGGAACTTGGATCAAATCCATGATCGGTAACCTCATACCCACTCCTTAGACTAAAATCGTAAGTTAATCTAGCATTTTGTCAAAGGTTTGGATTTCTAGGGTTTTACCTAATATGTAATTAAACCCTAATTGATGGATCAAATATTATATGTAGGTTAAGTTGACTTTAGACTTGGTGGGTTAGGACTCGATCTCTGATTTAATACTCGAGTCAAGGTTTGATTGCATCTCACGTTATTTCTATATTGTGAAATTTCTAATTCCTCTCTATTAATGTATGATTGCATTCTATATTTTTCTATATTGAGCAGTTAGCCCTGAATTTTCTAAAACTTAATTTGATGTGTGACGTATAAGTTGAAACCCCCACCGCACTGAGAATCCCAATTTAAACACTACACACTGGGCTAAGAAGGATAAAATTAGAGGAAGTCAGAAGGAAACAATAGTAGCACATGCACAAGAACAAGAAAAAACCATACAACACATGTTCACCATTCAACATATAATTACAAATGATTTTTTATAACATTTGATATTACACATTGAATGATAATCTATTACATATGCACATACTATCATATACAATAGGATCTTAAGACAAAAGGTCCACATGTACGTTATCTCGCCATACAACTCTCAACTATCTTCGATTTTTAAGAGAATATGTCCGCATCACATAAATAAAAGATTACATGTGGTACACATAGCACAATATTCAAGAATATTGTACTGAGTACGCCTACATCTATTTTTATATACCTCTTATTACTATGACATGGAAATAAGATAAAACTAATACTTGGCATTAATAGAAGAATATAAAAAAATACTTGAACAAGAATATTTATTAACAAAAGAGCACACATATTTTAGGCACATTTTCCATTATATCATCCATGCATTTACTACCTGAGAGATGAGGGATACAAAGAATTTCCACAAAAGTGTGGAAGGCTGTAGTTGGATGAAGTCGTGTGATGACCCACGATTGACCACAAAATCAGCAACCATGTTGCCGCCTCCAACCACCCAAAACACTCTTCTAACCACAAGGTTCAATAGATAATATTGGCCATAAATTACCAGTGTGCGGCTGTGATGGAGACTGAACAGTACAAGATCTGCGTCTTTCCCCATACAAAGGAAGTGTGACATCCAAAAATTAATATCAGCACTTAGGCAAATAGTCAGAACGTGTACATTATATATATATTTATATATATATATATATATATATATATATATATATATATATATATATATATATATATATGTGTGTGTGTGTGTGTGTGTATATATATTCAAAACTCAATAACTTCTAATAGAAACCTCAAAAATTCATGAAATTTGAACCCCAACTTTATCAGTACTGATTCTGCATTCCGTTCAATTTGGTACTAAGAACCACTTCTTTGATCAATCATTTTATGACCTCAAAAAGGCATAAACTTAGAGATATTCTTCATGATATCAACATAAAATACCATCCAAACTTTGGGTAGACATTGATACTTCTTAATATAATCCAAATACATGATAAATCATTATATTATCAGACATTTATAGATTTTAAAAGATTAGACCATCACATCATACACACCATGAAAGAAATTTCATCCTCAAAATTAAGCCAAAATTTAGTCCATCACATCTTATACATCTTAAAAGAATTTTTTTCCTCAAAATTAAGTCATTCTATAATCTAAGAAAAACAAAACAAAAGGTCTTGACCACATGTATAGAACCACTATAGGTGTAACATTCCCACAAACAAGTTCTTGAAACCATATATGTACCACTACTACGAATGTTATATCGAAACTAGGGTGCACCACCTCTTCACATAAGTTGAAACAAGGGTTTAGAAACTCTGGTTATGTCATGAAATATATAATACTTTAGGATTTACATCCTCATTTTACCCAAGAATCATGATTCCAACACTAACATATACACTTTATGAAGGAGTTAGTTATAATTAAACCACTTCATCCATCTAAATCATTTCAAAGTGTCATCATTATTATGTTGTGCCAATTGTTAAACTATATTATTCATCTCTATTAAGCACTAAGATTAACACATCATTGACATATGTCTCGTTTCACTTTCATATTATGTTAAAAACTTTATTAGTGGTTTTCTCACTAGATGCACCAAGTAAATTATATCATCATTATTCATGTATATGGTCAACCATCTATACATAGAGAGCTACCAAATCATGTCTAGGTATTCCATCATGTCATATCCATATATCAAATCTGAACATTAAATCACAAACACATATTATCAGGGTTGTGCTAAACAAACATACACAAGTGGCTTGTCAAACAAATATCAAAACTATATCTAGTCCAATTGACGTTCTCAAGACCCTTGTCATGGGGATAGTTACATGCTCAGTCTGCATGAGCTCACTCAACTTGATGAGTACTTCATAAGCAAAGCTTTATCTTCTCTCTTTAGTCTAGGTTGTCAGAGGTTCTAATATTACTTCGTTGGCACTGTTTAGATAGCTTTACAAGATCTAGCCACATCAGCACAAACCAAAACATGATATGACATTCTCTTCAACAATATCTACTCATGAAATATTATTTACCGACTCTCTCTCTCTCTCTCTCTTATATACAACCACTAGATTCCTACAAGGAACCATCAACCTGAGCATGACGCTTGACAAAAATGAACACATCTACCTCCTCCGGGGTCTAGGGTATCTCTCCCTCACCCAGATGGTAGGTTCGCATATTCATGTTCACATATGCATATATAACTAGCCTCTCTCTGACTCTAGGGTTTGGTTCTCTCAAGGACATCTAGGGTTCAAGAAAACTATAGGAATCATGCATAAAGCAACTCAACTCAATCACTCTGGAGTATTCTAGTTTAGGACATATCATATCACATATTTCTTATAATTCTCATATCATGGAGTTTAGGTTCTCTAACCTTCTCCCTCTAGGTCTCACTCTCTCTAGAGTTAACCCTACAACCAGTCCTAACACTAGAGGTCCTCCTTTGGAAAAGCGAATGAGGTTGTGGCTAATTCACATCTTGTCTTAACTTAGCTTATCTTAACTCATCAAAGTATGCATACTTGCATCGTCAAAACTTATCTTGCATCCTCATAACTGAACTCAAATCCTCAAAACCAACTTTAATCATTATATCAAACTTAGATCATTTCATCTATTACATGTATTACATATTCTAACAAGGCTCTAGACATCTAATCTAGAACTACTCTCTTTTCTAGTCTGATCTCACTCACTTTCACTTAGGTTGCATGATCACCTCTTACTCATACATGTGTGGGGGCACATTATTACAATACTTACATATATAATAAAATATTATATAGCTTTTCTTTGATAAAACATGTGTCGGAGAAAACTATCGAGGTTCAGTCTGACTGGAATAAAAAACTAAATCCACAAAATGAGTGTCCCAAAACATGTTGGTATATATTCCCTGAGAGCCAATTATGGGATGATTGGTGGGATACATTAAGATTCATTTGATAAACATCAAAGGCAAGCTTCCAATTCATTTTGATTCAGTCAGTCATGAGATAATGACAAAATAGATTGAATGTCTAGAGAATGACAATACTCAATGATGTATGCTTTCAAGTACATGACTTAAACGATGAGATCATACAGATGTTAAGAGTTTGTACATTCTTGATTTGTCCCTAGTCGGATGTCATTGTGGAAGGTTGATAGACAACAATGACACACAAGACTAGATTGTGTGTTGGTTGATGATAGAATCTCATTAGTCATGATATAGTGATATCAAACCAAGCACATAGGTACTTGTTAGAGAACAAGTGTATCGGACAGACCCACTGTGAGAGTGACACATGGAACCATGACTTGGTAGTCACAGTCAGCTCTCACAGTGATGATGGTGATTGTTATTCTTTGACCTGAAATCACTACACTCAACACATGTCGTTGGGTACACTTTGACATCATCAAACGAAGTCTTGAAATATAGATTGTTATAAAGGTGATGATTGGGTGACTTTGACACATGGGGCTTTTGAGGTTTGAGTGGTAGATATGGGATTTGTCCCTCCTAAGGGAGTTTGATGTCCACGGACCCTTGATGAGTAGGACTGAGAAAGGCATGCACATGCATGCGTGAATCAATATGTGATATTGATGTCACACATATCTCATCCAGTCTGCTCTGAGATCAAGGAAGTGAATGAACGTTGAAAGGATGATTGTTCCATGCCTTGAGTTCATTTGGGATATCAGTAACAAATGAATTATACATTCACTGTAACACCAGTCACGGATTGTAGGATTGAAAGTTTTTCTCCAACTTTCCTTTTCACTTGAGTAGCACTGATGTGCGACTAGGCACTGCTCTTTTCTTGTAAAATCATAAGTGTTATGGACTTTCACTGCCAACATGAAATGGGCCTGCAGGGTCACACACATAGGATTTAACCGGTAAGAGGAGTTTATCCATGAATGATGTTTACATGTTTACTAGATGTGTTTAGTAGTTCAAATTAAACATTCAATAAATTGACTAGACTCATAATCACCAAATTCAAGTGTTAGACTAACTGATTTGGGTGTCAGATTGATTGAGAACTGCATTGACCGATTTCTGCACAACTTGGACTGCCAATCGACCGATTCAAACTATTGAACCGATCAGGTCAGGGTCAAGTGAGATGACTGGTTCAAGTGTTGAACCGATCAGTTCACTGAACCAAATGAGCTAGTTTGGGAAAGTTAGGTTGGTGAGAAAATATTTTCGTTTCACTTGTATAATTCGATTGGGACAAGTATTAATATTTAGATTAATTGGAAACGGAAAGAGGAAAGTCAATTGAGAACTACCATGGGAAGTGAAACGACATGTTCATGAATGAACCAGCTCCCCAAACGACCGGTTCATGAGATGAACCGATCGGTTCAATGCCAAAACGATCAGTTCGTTTGTGAAACGATCGGTTCACCTGCCGTAGTGTATCAATTCATGGGAATTCTAGACCCTTCTACTCCCACTTTAATTCCGCATTGATTGGGGATGATAACCCTGACCCTAACCCCTCCTATATATAGAGGGGTATTGGGGGCTTCTTAGAGAGCACAACTCAGAACATTAGTTGCTCTGCAAAATTGTCCTCTCTAGTTGTGGCAATTGAGAGAACCCAAGCAAGTGCTACCTGACTAGGGAGGCACAACGAGGGAAATATACTACAGGATGACAACTGGTGGCGGGAGAGCACATTGGTGACTAGTATGCTGATAGAAGAGGAAGACTCCTTCCAGTGTCCTGTAGGACAGGACGACTGGAGTTCCCGGTGGTTCGTGTGGACTACTACAGAGGCGGGAGATTTCTACCACTCGGAGGACGGTCGTCAATCTGTCAGTCCAGGTGTGACCAGGAGTTGCACAGACACCATCTAAGACCGGAGGTGAAGACCGTGCTAGCCGTGAGGTAATGTCGCCAAGCAAGCCTCAGGACAAGGTACATCTCTACAAACCATCCTTCCTACCGTATAGATGTTGATGAGATCTCTTTGGGTTCTGGGTTTGGGGAGAAAATTTTTGTTTCCACTGCCATCTCTTCCTCCCCTAAAACCCGACAGTGGTATCAGAGCCACGTCAATGTTCTATACTTTAGGGTAATCGATATGATCAGTTTTTGGTTTGTCGCCTTTTATTTATTGCATACGATGCAAATAATTAATTAGCTTTATGCATGTCCAATATAAATCCATAGAAATCCTATATATACATATATGATATGGTATATAAATGCATTCGATACATGTCTCCCTTAAATGGTTTCTATGGTGATTGTAGCGTGATTATGGCCATAAACCCTAAATCTGTGTGTGGTTAATTGTTGTTGCTTGAATCTTGGTCTGCACACCAATTCCCTACCCCCTATTCCTGATGTAACTCGAGATTCTTTCCTACCTTTTCTTTCCCCAAATGTAACTCGGGGTTTCCCAACACTACAGCAAAAATACCCATTAGTGGCTTTTCTAAAAAAATGCCACTATCTATGTAATGCAGTGGCATTTGTAATTTAAATGCCTCTAAACCACGTATTATGGAGTTTATAGAAAAGACTTACCAATTAAGGCATTTTTATAATTAATTAGTGGCATTTCAAAATTGCCAAATCAAATGAGCAGGCCATAATTAGTAAAATTGTTTTGTTCCCGCGCGGCTTCCCCCAACATGCAAAACGGTTCCTCTTCTCCACACGTTTAGCAGAGACATTTACTCCTAACATTTTCTCTGCTCGCAGAACCCGCGAAGTCGACCTAGCTAGCCTTTTCACCCTAATCTGCCATACCATGGACGCTACCTGCTGGAATGCTCTCTTCTCTTCTCCAAGGTGTCGGCGATGTTGCCAAGGGTTGGAGGGGATGCCGAGGAAGAGATCAGTCTCCCAACTTGCCGGCGAGGACTACGGTAGTTTTCCACCCTGCTGCTTCGGCGCGTGACAGGTAAGTACACCCCTTGAAACAATAAACACACATGGTCTTTCCCATCCATTCTCACAATTTCCATTCTATCAAGGTATATATGATAATCAGTTATGAAGATAGTCTTGAAATATGATGATTCCATTTTTTATATACAGCAATCATTTCCTTAATCGTTTATATCAAGCCATCGACCATCCTTATTTGTTAGATTTAAACTTGGATTATTTTACAGTCTTGAAATATGATGATTCTGTCTGCACATCTCCTGTATCTTTATTTGTAAATCATTAACGAATAGGCAAGTAATGTATCCTTACCTAGGCCACCACCTTTGGTGGGTTGGCGCTCTCTGATGAGAACATGGGTTCCCACCATTGGGCTAATGAAGGGGAGAGATACTCATCTTTATGTATGTAGGAAGAGGCTAAGGAGAGAACAAGGTTTATGAGATGGTCATTTCTTATGTAATATTCTAGGATTCATAAATGTCTAAGGAAGAATAAGACCTTTGTATAATTACTTATAGTATACATGTTTTTTTGGGTGTGATTTCTTCAATTTTCCTTTGATTACCATAAACTTGAATGGTCTATATTCTTCTACACTACCAATTAAATAAAACCTTCACCATCCCTGAAAATTAGGGTCTTTAAGCAACAATGAAGCAAGATACCAAGGGCATGCAGACAAGTTGCTATTAACAATAATTTTTTCTCTGCCATAGGAAGTCTGGTTTGCCCTCTTGATTTCTATATTGAACGAAATTGCATAGATTCTATGCAGTGATGTTTACATAATGGTTGATTCATGTTTTTTTTGGAGTGTACGTCTTATCTTAGTACTGCTTTAATGTAAACACATTGCATTATGGTTACTTCAGTACCATATCCTAAATCAATTTTTATCTTTTGATGGTATGTTCCGTTTCTCAAGAAGTTTATAGACAATTATACATCTTTACTATATATGTACTCTAACCTCTTGCCTTGGGCCAGGAACCATCAGCTGGATGGCACACCAGTTCCTCCAAGTTCTGGGTCTTCTACACTCAGATCTTATATAAGTAGTACACGTGTATGGTCCCTGACCAGGTTTCATCAAACTAGATAATGATGTTGCATGTTCTCTAATGGGTTCATTCCTATCGATGATGATAGAAACCATGGGGAATATGTTTATGGACTAATTGCTTCAATTTAAAAAATATATTGCTCTATATTTTGCAAATTTATACTACTTTTTTTGAAAATTTATAATATCGTGATATATACTTACAATTTTTAGTACTAATATTTTGCAGTCTTTGTTCACCCACAATAGTCACTATGGCTTGGGCGTCTACCCCCCGCTCCTTTTCCCTGAAGTAGAAAAGCTAGACATCACCCTAGACAAGCGTACACTTGCACAACTCACCATTCCCAGACATTGGCGTCATCTGGATGGAAGACGCTACACGGCTGGTCAAATGACCTTAAAGTTTGGGAACTCGACAGATGTAATCAAGGTTCATTATGATGGTGATGGCAATATGGTATCCACAACCAGTTGGTGTGGGTGGATTGGGAGAATAGGAATTGGTCGTACGGACCAGGTTTTGCTTCGTCCGATTGGCGACAATACCATACAGGCTTATATACATAACTACAACAACAGTTTGACTTCTCACCTGAGATGGTATATGCATGAGCCAGGCTGTACCGAATCTGAGGAGACATCATTCGATGAATTCGGTATGCCTGAGGTGCAATCCTTGCCCATTGGTACCGCCTTGTACCCCATGACCATCAGTTCGGATTCGTCTTCCAGCAACTCCATCCTCGACACAACATCGTCAACAAAATGAACACGTCACAGTCATAACAGTCGTCACAATTGTTGATGATTTTTTTTAACTTTTAAATTAGTAAATAATCAAATAATGTAATTTGTGTTGTATTACTTAATGAACATTAGTAATCAATCAAGTACTGTGAATTTAAGGTACCCAATGTGATCTTGATGATGGCTTGCAAATGTTTTTCTCTAGTGTGGTTTTGAGTGATGTTTTTCTTTGAGGATTGCCTCAAAGTGATGTTCTACTTTTATCCTTATTTTAACTATGTTGTTTGTATGACATACTTACTCATAATTGTTATATTTTTTACTATTTTTAAGAATGGATAATTGTTGGATGGTAGAGGATGACGGAATGAGTAGTAAATACCTTTTATGTTGTTCAATTTTGTTTTAAGTGTCTTCATTTTTGTGTGACCTGATATACTCAGGATGAGAGAACAGTTAAGTGACAGCTTCCATAATAAGAAAGCTACAAGGAATGATTAGAACAACATCATTGACTCTTGTATAGGGACTCATTTACCTAGTATTACTCCACAAGGTTGTTGGAAAGCTTTGAACCTATCGTCCAATAATCGCTCCAAAAAAATTTAGCTTCCCTTCCACCTAATGTTCAAAATGATAGACCAAGGAAATTCAATAACATTGTTGCTAGCTCTGTTGTTACAAGAACACCTTGTGATGGATAAGGTAATCATATCATCGCATTTATAGTGATGCATTTAATGATATATAATTTCTATATATGTTTTATGCTTTATGAATGAATGCTCAGGTCAAAGACATCGACAACAGGTGCCTAATGGCAATGCTTCGGTGTCCAATCATTCAAGAAGAGTAGACAGTAGAGCTGCCAATAGTCAAAATAGCCATGCATTTCATGATCACATGGAGCAAAATGGCCTATCTGATCACCATGATGAGTTGTTAAATTCTACAACAACACCTTCTGATGGTCTAGGTAATCGGTTAATTCATTGCATATATAGTTTTGCCTTTAGTGATATATAATTTCCATTTATGTTGTATCCTTTATGAATGAATGCTCAGTTCAAAGACATCGACCACGGGTGCCTAATGGCAATGCTTTGGTGTCCAATCATTCTAGAAGAGTAGACAGTAGAGCTACCAATAGCCAAAACAGCCATCCATTTCATGACCACATGGAGCAAAATGACCTCTCTGATCACCATCAAGAGTCCTTGAATGCTACAACAACACCTTCTGATGGGCTAGGTAATCAGTTAATTCATATCATTGCATTCATAGAGCTGCATCTAAAGATATATAATTTCCATTTATGTTGTATCCTTTATGAATGAATGCTCAGGTCAAAGACATCGACCCCTGGTGCCTACTGTCAATGTTCCTGTGTCCAATCAATCAAGAAGACTAGAGAGTAGAGCTGGAAATAGCCACAATAGCAATGCATTTCAAGAAACCATGGAGCAAAATAACATCTCTGATCACCATGATGAGTCGTTGAATGCTACACCAACACCTACTGATGTGCTAGGTATTCGGTTTATTCATATCATTGCATTTATAGTGCTGCATCTAATGATATGTAAATGAATGCTTAGGTCAAAGACATCGCACACATGGCCGAACACAATGTTTGCAAGTCTGGAAAAGAAAGCCCGACGATCAAATTCCCATTGAGATAAATCAATTTGGACAACCAGTGGGTAAAAACCAATGTCACTTATCAAGTTTTTTGACAACCATTGCAAGAGATCCCAATCTTTGTCCATTAAACTACGAGGACTGGAGACCATTTCCAACAAATAAAAAAGAATCCATATGGAATTTTGTGAAGGTACAATATTAAATTTGTTTTTAAATGGTTAAATGAAGCTTCTAATTGATATCCTTATTGTCGGTGGAGTAAATTCATAATGGGCATAGAATTAAAGGAGTGGACAATGAAGAGACTGGGAAAGAAATGGAAGGACCACAAGTGGGAGTTACAGAAACTATACTTCGTAGAAGATAGTCCATATGAACAACAACTTGAACAAGTTGTTCCCCGCGTGGAAATGTCTCAATGGAAATTTCTTGTGGATTACTGGAGGAGCAATAAAGGAAAGGTAATTTTTTGTATCTATTAATTGATATTTAATTTACCTCACAGATAATTGCTATGGACAATACTATAATTTTTTTTTACAGAGGAAGTGTATAACTAACAAGACAAGCAGCAAATTTCAAAAGGTTAGCCACACAACAGGAACCAAGTCATTTGCTTGTGTGAAACATGATGTAAGTTAGTCAATATTGTTATCCAATTGGACAATTTGGAGACATACGTTTAAATTATGTTAGCAATAACCTTGTTTGAATGATACAGTTGGAGAAGGAAATAGGCGGGGAAGTTGATCCCATTGAGTTTTTTGAGAAAACTCATCATAAAAAAGATGGGAGCATAGTTGATATTGAATCCACCAAAATTTTGGTACAAGGATTCCTATCCCATAGTATTATGTTACATTTACTACATGGAAACATTTATATGTTTGGTATAAAATTCATCTCCTATGTTCTGTTGTGTGTAGGAAAAATTTTCTGAGGTAGGTGATGAGCTGTGAAGAAACCAACATGATGTTACTTCAGCTGAAATTTATAGGCAGGTTATGGGAGAAGAGAGACCAAGATATGTTCATGGTTATGGACTTGGACCATCACCTTCTGATATCTGGGGTAAGAACCATAAATCCCAAGAAGAATGATGAAGCATAAAGGAAGCATTTCCAGGATCAGCTTGAACAACAACGGATGGAATTTGAAGCTAAAATTCAAGA